>JAQQZW010000022.1:4852000-4864298 GCA_029814745.1 Zanclus cornutus | reverse complement strand
TTCTTATTCTCTTTTTCTTTTTTGCTGTCATACGTTCTCTCTCTCTCTCTCTCTCTCTCTCTCTCTCTATCTCTCTCACCCCCAACTCCCCTTGTTAATAGTGGTCTCCGAAACCCCAGGGCATTAAAGGAAACTTTCATTAATTTGCTATCTCCGCGTGCCTTCTCGCCACTCTCTCCTCATCCGCTAATGTCTTTTAAACAAAATGAACTTCTGAATACTTCCAACCCAGAAAACCCTTCCACAAAAAAAATCTCCTCCTCTTCCTTCATTGGTTTATCACAGAAGTGCAATTAATTTCTCATACAATCCAATCAGGCATTGCGAGTTGCTACATAATGACTGGAGTTGGGGAGTGGAAGATGGTTTCAGATATTAGTTTTACCTGCTAAAAAAAAAAAAAATGAGTGTGCTTGGCTATCTGTTATTAACAGGCACAAAGTAGTTTAAGGTAGCTTGGCTTTATGTGGGCAGACCTATTGTGTTCAGTATGATTCAGTACTTTAAACTCTGCTGTTTGCATTGTTGAGAGAGATGGACTGAGGTTTTTATTGGCTTGAAAAAATATCTTTTGTGCACGGTTTCATATTTTTTAAATGCAGACTTACATTCAAGCATCTCAAAGATGTAGACTGTCAATCTTGAGGCTGTTTTCTGCATGAGCCAGTACTGAAAGAGGCCCTGTATGTGTTATAACTATGTAGAAAATTGGATTGAATCTGTAAGGTCCAAGATACTGCCTTTTGCACACACACAGGTATCCAAGAAACTCACAGGCTGAAGGAGTGACCCGCACACACACACCCAGACTTTAGTTCTTCAGTGGTGAATCAGCGGAAAGTGAGGCTTCCATTGATCTAGAGAAACATTTTTGAATTAAGTCAGCATGGCTTTAACACAATATACTTTTAAAAGAGTAGGAAATTACGTTGTTGGCTAATAGCATTTTTAGACCCTTGATCATCATCATTTCATTGGAACAATGCATGTCAGACAGTTGTTGAAATGATTTCTCGGAATTTAACCATCCATTTTTAATCACATTTGTCTGTATAATATATTATAAGGAATATTATAAGGAGAACGGCTAGCTTGGTTAGCCAGATGCTTACCTGATAAGTAGATCCCATACAGTTAGCAAAGTATTGTAACCTATTGGGAAATTTTCTGTGTCTCTCTTTCCTTAGGACTCAAAGATTTTCCTGAAAGCTAAAGTTTGTTTCGGTGGTGAAGCAGTTCCCAATTTGCTAGGAATGTGGCAGTTGCAAAGTTAGCATGATTGTCAGACTTGCCAAAATGAGAAATAGACCCATGTGGGAGAGTACCAGAAGTCCTTTAAGTTTTCTAAATTAGCATTGCCTTGCCAGCACAAATGAGGTCCAGTAATTTTTCCCTCGATACACTTACTTACGTACTTTAAGTGTTATGACCCAAAGACACCACATTAAGCAATCATTTGCGTTGGTAAATCATTTGATTTACAAGTCTTAGGTTGTATTCTACATTTTGGGCAGCAGTGCAGTGGTTCATGAAATGCTGATTGGATGCATTTTTTGGCCCATTAGGATCATAAATGGTAAAATTTCTGTTGGAAGCTGGTAGCCTAAATATAGTTTTCATTAGTGTTTCACTGCGTTCATAGATAAAGATACATGGAAATGCTCAGTGTAAAGTTGGAACAAAGCCTGCGTTGTGCCCTTCTCTGACACGGCAGAGAGACTTTAACAAGAGGAGAAAATCAATGAGAAATCACTTCGAGCCTTCAGCTGCAAAAAGGAAGCGAAAAACGACTGGGATGATTAGGATCTAAATGATATTTCCACCAAGAATCTAAATTAAATGTGAGAGTGACATCATTTCTTTTGGCTACCCCATGGAAAACACTCATTTTTTCAGGAAAGCAATCAAGCAAACACTTGGGGGATTGATTTTGTAAGTGGACAGCAATAGTAAATATGAAATGTAATCTGTTGCTGTCAATGCAGAGTACATCCAGCTGTGTCCTCAATAAAGTCAGGAAAGGTAAGGAAACTGTGGCAGCTACTATGTATGTAACTGTTAAGACTATATGGTTTGCAGATGTCTTATCCTTACGGCATGTTTATCCAGACCATTTTGTTGGTAACTGTCTCTGCTGTTTAGCGCTTGGTAGTTAGCATATAGCATGTTTATCAGAGCTTTTCACTGTTTCGTGTCAATGAGATGATTATTAAAACTGAAAATTTTTGAAATATTGACCAGGGCATCTTTAAAGTTAAGGAAATACACCTCCAACTCAGAAGGTATAGTTTGCTCAATAGGCTAACGTTAGCAACTCCCAGGGTATAGTGTACTTTATTTGTTAGCTTAGCCTTAGCAATCATCGAGGTATATTTTGTACAGTGCTTGTTCACCTAACCTTAGCAGTTTTCTAAAGACACATTCAAAAACAAAATTATAACATTATCATTATAATCTACTTCAAATTGTCTTCCTTGAAGATTTGACTTCATTGACTTTGAACATGGTGGACATCAGCATCCATGAAAGTAATTTAAGATCTATGATACCAATTCAAGCACTTTTGCCTGTAACATTTGATATATGTGCTCTCTTCCCCGTCTTCACATGATGCTGTATAAGCTAACAAGCGAATTTCAGTGTTAGCTCTCATCCATTGTGCACTTCAACAATGGCTGAATGCATTCTTCCTCATGACAACAAAAGATGGAGAACAACTTATTTCTTTTTTTGCCAACCACTTGGCAAAATCTTCCCCCACAAGTGCCTCCGAACTGGTTCAGCCTAATAGTCAAAACAAACATCTCCCAAGCACCATTTGAATGCCGAGCATCTGCCTTTTTTAAATTGCGAAAGTGTTGCTGTTGACGGCTGTCATCAGAAACTCCTTGTTAGTAAACTGAGGGATGTTTAGGGACCGCACTACCTGATGAGGTTATGCAATTATGTTGATTTTATCATGATGCAAAAAAATAAATGCTGTTTGTAAATAAAACAGTAAAGATTCACACAACATCTGTCACGTCAGAGAGGAAGGAAGACCAGAAAAAGCACCAGCATTCACAAACGCTGGCTGTCTCTCAGGCTGAGACCTGCTATGAGGAGCACAAACCATTACCACAGTCTCAAATAATAGCCCATGCAGCTGTCTCCCATTTTGCACCCAATTAATGTGCAAATGAGAGTGGTGCAATTTTGAGGCACAAGCACAGCATCACACAGATTATTAAAATAAGAAGCATGGTATTACACATTTTTAAATTGTAGTCATTTAGCTGACAGAGTGATTTATAATAACTGCAACAGCAGAAAAAAACTACAATCAACAAAAATCAGGATTTCTTTTTTCTTTTATTGTGTAATCTATTCTCTGCATTTTTTTCTTAAACACCAAGCAACAGTAGTGCCCAACACCTCCTTAAATTAAATGAGAAAACACAGTGTTTGTAATTCCCCACTACAACTTCACATAGAAGAGTTTTCTGAATTGACTCGCCCGTCGGTGGAACGATATCATTTGTCTGCACCTGTCGCAGCCGTCACAAATCACTGCTGGAGCCCATTCAGCCGTATGATGTGACAACACTTCGATTCAAGTATGGTTAGGCTTAAGCACATAAAAAAAACTTGGTTAGGTTTTTGCAAAGATCATCGTTTGGTTTAAAATAACTACTTGACTGAAAGTGAAGGGAACATAAAATTACTACTTTAGTGGACCTTCTTCATCATGGTTACAATAAAAAATATGAGGTTAAGGTTAGGGAACAATTGTGGTCACGCTTTAAGAAAAACACTTATCGAAACTGAATTGGAAATAAAACACAAACAGCCATCTCCCATTTTGAAGAGTGTGCTATTCCATCCACTTACCTTGACCTCCTCCCTTCACATACTGGCACACTATCATGAGTCACTTGACTTCTTCCTTTCTTTCTTATATATTTACTGCTAATGTTTTGGGGGTTTTTTGTATTGTATTTTTTTTACAAATGCCTTGTGACCTTGTTAAGAAAAGTGCTGTACAAATAAAGATGATGGTGATCATCATTATTATTATCATTATTATTACAGAGGTTTTTCTCACTTGAATGTGAACATGTCATTTTGGGGCACCTGCTGGAATGTTGTTCATCTTGGGAGGACACTCTCGTAGTGTCCTACTTAAACAAAAAAGTTTTCTTTTTTTTAGTTTATTCTTTTCAGTTATGAGCTTTAGGTCTGACAAATATGTTATATTTCCATATTTTAGACATATCCTATCATAAAGCCTTTCACTTACAATATGTGACATTTCCAAATTAAAATATCTAAAAACAATTGTATGTTTGTTATATACTGTAGTTACATTATCGCAAATGTTTCCAACAATGTTCAAACTCAAAGAAATCTGTAATTTTTTTCAAGGTAACGGTGCGTTCCATTTTTTCGCCTGTCACTATCTTCTTGGGTAACATCGGTAACAGAGTGAGCAGGGAAGTCGCAAACGTGACCAAACTTAACGTGAATCAAATTTTAATATATTACCTCGTCTGTGAACATTTCTGCCTGAGTCAGTCAGATCGCAATCAGCAACAGTGGCTGTCTAACAACAAAATAAACAAATCCTATACTGTTTCATGACGTCATCAAACTACATCTTTTGTTTTCATTGTTTTGATATGGTGACATCTAGTGGAAGAAGTTTTAGAGTTATCGTGTGTTTAAGGCCCATACAAAAATATATCAAGTCTTTTTATTTTTTTTACCCTATATGTGTTGAAATTGTCTGTCTTTCTGAAACACATACACACTCACACCCTGCCTTTCTCTCCTCATGGGAGGGGTCCTGTTGAATGATAGATGACTCCTACTAAAGAGCTTGCTAAATTTAGAGTGCTGCAGCACCAAATGGCTCCAAAGAGCATGATGGGCACACAGACAAACACACACACACATACATATGCATACACAGGTTTTTGGAGGGTCTCCCTGAGTGTTTGATGCACATGTAGACTATAGAGAGCAGTCTGAACATCAGTTCTTGTCTTCCCAGTCCACCTAAGCCCCTGCCCGCATGCACAATTTCATTGGCAAATTTTTTTTTTTTTTTGGAGATCTTAAGTTGTGTTTGTGTATGTGAGTTCAGAGCCAACATTTAGCTCTGGATCAGAACTAAGATCTTAGTGTTAACACAGCTCAGGGTTAAGACCTTGCAGCTTAATTCGCAAATACTGTGACTGCTGTCAAGCTGTACCTCGAGAGTGAAGGGGAGTTTTACATCGGTGTTTACACGTGATCATCCATGTCACTCTACCTGTAAAATTGCACTAAGTGGAGCATAGAATTCTTATATGTCAAAATCCCCTTAGACATACAGTGGTCATCAAAGTGTCTGCCCCCTCTCTGGTATTCACACGGTACATATTCACATTAAAACAGTGGATTTATTGCAACGAACAGAGTAGCCATCCCTGGATTTTTTTATATTGATTGGCAGTCATGCAAATGGCCTTGTTAGTATTCAGTTGGGGGATCTTATTGGCAGTGGGAATCAATAACCACAGAAAGATGAAAGGATGGAGACAGAGGGCAGAGGAGGTAAAGTAACATAAAAAGACAGAAAAGGTAGGTGAAAGAGAGAAACCTTAGGGGACAGATCGAAAGAGAAAAATAGGTGAAGAGAAGATGGAGATGAAGCAACTAAAGAGGGAATTGTCAAAAATTGCTTTCCACTGAAACAGACGCATGTAAATATATAACATATTGGGGCGAGTGGCTGGAAGAAATAGAAATAGACAATAAACAACAGAGCAACAACGGTCCTACTTACTGCTAATATCATTCAAATCTCTCTGCTACATTTGGTGCATAAAACACGCAGGATGATAGACAGACATGAGATCAATATACACAGGGTGTAAGGAGCCAAAAGTAATATGCAAAATAAAATTATTTAATTTAAATAAATGTAATCGGAGCATGCATATTCTGTTGTTACACTTCTATCAGTATGATATCACTTATTCAACATAGACAGCATTATCTTCTACTATATTCTGCTGAGGTGTCTATCAACCTCTGCATCAAAAATGAAATCAGCCTTTATTACAAACACACTTTCCAAAACCCCGTTCCAAGCAGTTTTCCATCATTTTTATTCCTTTCACATCCCACCTTCCCTGGATAATATTACCTCCCCTTTATGAGAGTAGGAAGTACTGTAAGTCTTAGGTGGAAATCATGCTGGAGAGGCCACTAAATGACAGGGTGGAGAAGCAATGGCTTTTATTACCTCGCTGGTGTGTGGCAGTTTTTATCCATGTGTCAGTGAGTTGAAGGAGAGTGCCTTTATGTGCGTGTGAGACGAAATATGCTGTGTGTATTTGATATATGCACAAGACATTTGTGACCAGTCAAGGCAAGTCTAAAGGCAATCATGACAAGTACAAAGTCTCAAATAATTCCTAAAATGTCCGAGCCAAGTCTCAAGTCATTTGTGACGAGTCTAAATCAAGTCTGAAGCCACCTGTGACAAGTTCACATCGTAAATGCTTTAAATTTTCAAGTCTCCAGTAATCTGTGACAGATTAAGGTTAATTTTTAACCTCTTCATGTCAAATCAATTCCTCAAGTCATTTGTGATAAGTCCAAGTCATCGCTAAAGTCAGTCAAGTCGAGCCTGGACACGTCCAAGTCCCAATTTAATCATGGCATTTCCAAGTCAAGTCTTAAGTGCTTTGATAAGAGCCATGTTATACAAGAACAAAATCAAGTCTCAAGTTGCTGAGGACCCGTCACAGTCCTTTTGAAAATAAATCATAATAACGTCCTTCAGGCTTTTGAATGCTGACGACTAATAATCATTTTGTGTTTTTCCAGGGTACTAAAAAACTTATGAATTTAATGCTATGGTTTTAAGTCGTAAGTCTGATCACGTCTTGTGTGTCATAAAGTATGTTGGATTTAAAAACAAATGTGGTAGAAAGTAAATGTGTATATGTCCCTGTGTCCCTGACTTTGCAGGTCTTTGTGTGTTCATTATGTATACTAGGACCATGTGTGTGTGTTGTACAGCAGTTAAGCACTTATTCACGTATTTTAAAGTCCACAGATTCTGTGTGAGTGTTTGTGTGTGAGCTTCTGAGAAACTGGAGACCTTTTACATCATTTAGTGGTACAAGGGGGGACAAAGACAAATAAAAGAAAATAACAGCACAGTAAAATCTGCTGTTCTGTGCCATTCATCATATTAATCTGGACCAAATAAGTTCACTGAATTGCCTCTTCTTCCAGCAAATCTCTCCTTTTAGCCTTCGCCCTTTCCTTCCTTTCACTTGCTTTGTTTTCTACCCCCACCGATTTGTCTTACTTTCTGGCCAAATAACACTCACTGACTCTCCACCCAGACTTTCTGCTTACCCAAATAGTTTTTAAGAGAGAAAGTTTATGTGCAGTGCAGCTTCCCTCAGACTGGCTAAAGCACTTCCTGGATTGAGGGTGGCTGTCAGAATCTGCAGTGAAGATTTATTGTGCACATCCCACCCTGACCTTAGGTTTGGTAAGAGAAAAGGATGAGAAAGAGAGATGAATTGAAGAAGAGATGGAGATAGAGAGGCAGAGGAATAAGTGAGCCTGGTAGAAGGGTGGTAAATTTGGCGTCGGAGTATCAGCGGTACACGTGTTGTCAGGGCTTAGGTAATCAAGACAAGGCGTGTGATGGATGTAGTGTGACAATAGGCAAGATGGCATGATGTCACCCCCCTGCCTCAGTCTATCTCCTTCCACCACTCTGCTTAAGGTGTGCGGGTTTGTGGCAACTTTCACCACTGTTTGGTTTGTACTGACAGTTTCAACCTGTGGGAATGTGTTTCACCTTTTCTCTCTTGCTGAGTTTGCTGTTGTCTCACAACCTCTTCTCTCTTTATCTGTTACCGTACTCTTTTCCTTTATCAAGAAATCCACCTTCCCTCACTGTTACAGCCTTTTCCTCTGTTGAGATATCTACTGCTTTCTTTAAAGTAGGATAAACACCAAATGGCCACAGGAAAGTGACTCACTGTGTTTGCCAGAGTCATGCAACAAACAAGTCCACCATCGTCTGTTTATTAATTAATGAATAATATCAAGCCTTACAGGGAATCAAGTCGAGTCAAGTCAGTTTTATTTATATAGCGCCAAATCACAACATTAGTTGTCTAAAGACAGGTTACATATAGAGCAAGTCGAGACCATGCTCTATAATTTATTGATACCAAACAGTTGAAAGCAATTCCCACATAAGCAAGCACTTGGGGATGGTGATGATTAAAAACCTCCATTTAACAGGCAGAAACCTCGGAACAGAACCAAACACACAGGTGGGTGGCCATCTGACGCGACCGGCCGGGTTGAGAGAAGGAGAGTGTGTGAGAGAGAGTGTGTGTGAGAGAGAGAGAAAGAGAGAGAGAGAGAGAGAGAGAGAGAAGGAGGGGAGAAAGGAAGAGAGAGATGCACAGCAACAGCAGATCATCAGAAACTATCATAGTAAAAATGAGACTAGTAGTAACGATAGTACATAACAATATATAAAATATATGTAAGTATAAATAATAATAATAATAATAATAAATTGTTTGGCTAACAGTAACAGCAATTGCAGTGAGCGTCAAGCAGGACCACAGTAATAGGCGCAGCCACAATCCATGAAATCTGTGAGACAAGAAAGCTGAAAGACTCTTTGGAAGGTGGCAAGTTAGTATCACGCATTAATGGAACATGAATGCAAAACAGATGGAAAGAAAGCGGAGGAGCACCTTCCACGTACTAGGATGCCTGCTCATGCCTCTGCCCACTGCCAAGATTCAGCAGCAGAGACGCCACTGTTTCAAAATCACCTGACAACAGAAACTTTTCTGTGGAACTGAACAAGCCTATGAACCATTCTTAGGTATGAGCCCAGGATTAGACGGTCAGAGATTTCCATGTGCAGATGTCACATGTTTCTAAAAAGGTCAACATGGAAGTATCTGTGAATTTGTGAAGAAAATAATAAAATACATGTGTCACAGGTGTAGTGCAATCATTATCAGCACTGTTAGTGGATACTATATGGCACAAATTAAAAATACCATGCCATGTCACAACAACGCCTGTTGTTGAGACTAAATTCCAAACCATAGGGATTCAGTCTTTGGAGTAAATCTCTGCTTCTGCTTTAACCCCTGCAGTCGGGCTGTTGTGGTGCATGTGATCATGGTGTGGCTCGGCACGGTGCGACTGAAGCAGACAGACCCGGTTCCAAAGTGAAACCCAGTAACATGACTCTTCAGAACATCATACAAATATAAACATTTATGAAGTTCAGAAGATGAGTTTTAAGGCTGTTAGTTCGCATGAATTCATAGAAGTAAGCTAAGATAAGAAGTTAGAATGGCAAGATGCTTCCCACCAAGCAGCATCTTTGGAGATTATGATCATTTAAAACAAACATAACCCTGATTTTAATTATTTTGCCCTAAATGAAGCCTAAAAGGTGTAATTACTCAATTTACCATCTCGGCTCTCAATTGTCAGGGCCCCAGCTTTCCCTTCTTAAAATTCCAACTTAAACCACTATACTGTACACACGGTGGAGCCATAAGTGTCGGTGTAAAACTTTAGTGCACTTGTGAAAATCCTACGAGGGGGTGGTATTGTGGCTGCCTATTTGACTTATTGCAGACAAAGTTTTCTGCGGTAAGAGCGTATTCGATATCTTTTGTTTTCTATTAGATGTTAGGCAGTCTGAAAGGGTCCTTCTGCTGGGTTTTGAACATTTTCTGTCTTCCTTTCTATTCCCTTTGATCTGCATAGCCCTTTTGTTTTCTTTGTTCCCTCCCCCTGTTCCTGGTTTGCAATAGGCTTGTTCTATTCATAGTAAAATTATATAAGAAACATGCAAAATCATCAGGATTGCCTTTGATAGATAATTAGCTGCTGTCCCACAAATCAACACCTCTCCTGAGCCAAGGATTTTGAGGGAATTAGAAATCTGCTTAAACCGTGTTTGTGTGTTCACAACTTACAGGACAGGATCATAAGCACATAAACACCTACACATTCACAGTGCTTTAACCCTGTCTTCAAAGTCTAACACTATCAGCCACCCCCCAGAAATAATCAAGACAACAATGGAATCAATGAGTCGTGCTGTGTACTACATCTTGATCCCTGCGTTTGTTAGCTTGTGTTTGTTTAGGCCTACATTTTGATCAGTTGGCACCCTCACAAGTATTAATTTTCTATTAGAAGATGCTGTTTGCGTTGGGAACATGACTGCACAGACAGCCATCACTGGATTACTTTGATTCATGATTATTCTCAGGGAAGTTATGGAGTTAAAAAATCAGCATCTTTCTCTTTGACGCCTATGCAGACATTTGGATGTTTATTTGTGATTGACATCAGTGGTGATAAAATAGGAAAGTGTAAGTCACACTCAATCTATAATGTGTGTATCATGTCTCTGTGTCCAGATTTGGCTGAGAATTGACTCCAAGAAGAAGATCAATTTTTGACACAATTTTGCAGATTTGGGTGTTGAGAATTTCCTTAATTTCCTTGATGAATAGGGTTTCCCGCCACTGCTGCAGCTCCAACTGCTGACCATGCTGATAAATGGGCCAAATCATCACACCACACTTTAACTACATGACTTTCTGTTGTTTTCAGAATAAATGCAAGCAAATGACTCTTTAAACTTAAGCAGTATTTTTGCCTCATGTCTCTCAGGGCAACAGGATGGAGAGACATTTGGCAAACATCTGCTTATACCTAAGTATTTTTTTCCAGGTTTCCATTTTTTCCATCAACACTAAATTTACTGAATAAAATTGTAAATTTCTGAACCGTTATAGGACAGCATGATGCAGAAGTCTATTTAAGTGACTCACAGCAAACTATGCTACACTAGAGGGCATAAATCAATTTTCATTGGTGATCACAAAAACAAAAATAATTTGAATGTGAGCCCTGAATGTCAAAGGGTAACTTGACCACAGTTTAAAGTTACAGTTTTAGTTTTATGTGTAAAATGTGCATTATCCCATAAAATATAAAACATGGAAGGTAAGACAAAATTTTACTGCTAAGGTAATTAAATGTCAGGAATACTGCACTTCTTAAATACCTAATCTAAAGGAACTTGCACCAATGTGAAAATTGGATCCTGTCAGAGTGCAGAGCTGTCTGCCTCAGTATTAATTAAAGCTCAAAAGATGGAAATGGGCAGGAACTTAATAATTTTAAATCTTTAATTTAGGCTTTTCCTTTCCACTATACTTGATAGCTGCATTATGACAGTGCAGTGGTTTGATTCACCAAGATACATGAGAGAAACAAAAATGCAAAGGTTTTTAATGTCACATAATTTTAAATATTTATTATCATCCATTCAAAATAAAGACATTTTACAGTAAGAACCTTAAATAAAAGAGAAAATCAGAAACACATAGCAAGAAAAAAAACACAAAGGGCAGATAAGTGGTGTATGACTTGCTGCCAGGTACCAGAATAAACTATAATTGATGATACAAGTTAAGTTGTAGAAGATGATTACCATTAGTGTCAAATTAAATAATTACATGTCTCTTCAAGTGGTTTCACATTTATAACTCTACATTCATCTGTAATAACTCAGTGTGAGAACTAAACGGACCAGAACTAAAAGGAAGCAATAGATAATTTTGGTCTGTGGTCTTTACAAACAAGGGCAACCAAACCAAACTTCATATTTGAGAACAATCTAAGATAGACAGGCAGATTACCTGTAGCACCAACCAAGGCTCATTACAAACCCAGGGCATGCCGTGCTGTACACACGGTGCTGGATGCATTCAATGAACCACTGGAACCCCCACAAATTTGTAATTTTACACAGTCATTTCTGCTCTCTAACCATTCTTTTGCTCTATATAAAGCCAACAGGGTGAGAGAGTCGATGTTATCAGTCTCACTAAAATTGCCATGCAGCCTTGAAACCCTGTGGATATTACCTTGTTTGTGTGTTTGTATGTGTGTTTAGAAGTGTGTGTACATATGTATGTGTTTTTGCGTGTATATGTGCACGTGGCCCATTATGAGCCTGTGGAGAGGTCATTTGGCTGTTGACTCCCAGTCTCTGCTGGGAGCGGCTGTATAATTGCTACTCTAATTAGTCTCTTTAGCCAGCCGGTAATTCATAGTAACCTTCAAGTGTGTTTCACATCACACACACACAGACATGCATACAGTACATGCATACACACACACACACACACACACACACACACACACACGTACAAACACATCTAGCAGAAACTGT
>JAQQZW010000022.1:3074725-3085567 GCA_029814745.1 Zanclus cornutus | reverse complement strand
ATGTATGTGTGTGTATAATTTTTTGTAACAGCTGTATACTACACTTTGGATGTTATGGATGTCCTTGAAGTTTCACAAGTAACTAGGCTATTGATGGATATTAGCCACTTGTGTAGTAAAAAATGTGTTAAATTGCATACACTTTGACAGGACGCTGATGGGAAGTAGCAGTGCCGCGATTATGATAAATAAAATCCACGGTATCAGATCTGTGCATAGACTTGTGTAATTGCTGATACCCAATCCAGCATTTTTATATCGGAACAGCCCTAATTCATAGTTGGTTTGGCTTCTTTGTAGACATTCACACCCAACTTGATGTCTTTTCATGCCCCCACCATTGTCCAATTTGGCGTATAGTACATGTTATCTCTTAAGCAGTACGTATCTTTTTAAAATGTTTGGTTGTACAGTTAGCTGCCAGCTACTCTCCCTCTCTCCTTCCACTAAGACTTAACATAGTTGGTAGCCTTGAGCAGTGTGAACCAATAATGTAAGTTGAACTGCTGCTGAGTGGCTTGTGTGTCCCAAATCCACCACACAATTTTTTCTTGAGAGTGTATTACTTTGACTGATGTTTAATTTTACATCTTTCTAGGGAGAGCAGGGCTTGTCAACATGAGTTGTAATTCTGGTTACCAGATGTTGAAATGATAGGTGGAGCTGTCAACCTGATTTCTCTGTTAATCTACTTCAGTCGAATAACTTCCTTTGCCTTTCATTAACATTTGCATGCTCAAACAAACTGAATATATAGTTTGTTATAATACTGAAGGTCTGTAGGTTTTATTTCAGTCAAATTTTCTTTCCACCTGCAGGTGCTGTTGGCAGCGGCGGTGTGCACCAAGGCCGGCAAGGCCATTGTATCACGGCAGTTCGTGGAAATGACCCGGACGCGTATAGAAGGTCTCCTGGCTGCATTTCCTAAACTGATGAACACGGGCAAGCAACATACGTTTGTGGAAACAGACAGTGTCCGCTATGTGTACCAGCCACTGGAGAAACTCTACATGGTCCTCATCACCACCAAGAACAGCAACATCCTGGAGGACCTGGAGACACTCAGACTCTTTTCCCGTGTGGTAAGGAAACATGGAGCTGACATTCTGTTTTCGTCTATACCCGAAAATCAGGTGATATCCGTCATGAGTAGGGTTTCAAAATTCTGAGTATATTGAAGGTGGAAGCTTTCAATGGGAGTAAACATGAATTTATGGAAAATAATGGGAATAAAATGGAACTATAGGGGTTATTTGCCCAGGCTTTTTTTATCATATCATAAGAAGGTAGAACCTAACCTTTTACCATACAGTAAGCAGGCTTAAATGAAAACTCATCTAATTTAATTTTAGAATTGAGTCAACTGTACTGGAATAAGTTGACTCAATTAACAACAATGAATAGAATGGATTTTTTAAACCTCTACATTTAGGACAATCAAGCTACATCACACATGGTAGCAGCTAGCTAGCAAAAACTAGCCTGAGACATTAACAAGTTTTAAAATGTGTACTTTGCTCTGCTCCTGCTCCTAAATAAGTTCACCAACAAAGGTACAATTTTAATATTGAAATTGTGTAAAATGACCCAAAGTCCCGAGTTTAACTTACTTTCGAAATTTACTGGCCCTTTGCAGCCCAAGTCATCATTGTGATGTAAGGTTAACATTGTCACATGACAGTGTGAGGACATGGTAATTGCTTTAATGTTGTCCCTGTCTGTAGTGGCTGATTCATACTATTTACTTATAAAGCTAATGTAAATGAGTGCAGTTAATGGATATATTCTAACACATCCATGACACGCGATCACTGAAACCTGCGAGAACCTTTCATTAGGTTCTATTTGTCCCCTTTGAGTTAATACAGAGCTGCTGCCAGCATCTGTATTAAATTAACAAACTTTTGGATTAAACCAGGTTGTATGCATCGGAGATATTGTTTCATCAGAGAACAAACTTATTCACAAAATGGATCAATGTATCACCATTCAATGTTAAAAGACTGAGACTGATAAATAACGTTACTTTGGTTGTAGCTACTTTCCCTAACCATGCCGATATCATCGTTACAGATGGCATGGCTCTGGATTTGGACATTGGCACTGCAGAGTTTGATTTAATTTGCATAACTTGGATATTTAAATGTGGAGAAATTGTAGAAATTTTTCAAAATTACAAATTCCCTCAAATTTCACAGACATTGCTTGAATTGGCGTGAATTCATGTTATCCCATGTTTGAGATTTCCTAGAGGCACTGAGTAATGTGTTGAATCAGGAGAATATTATTTGGATGAAAAAAGGTCATTAATTGTTAAATCTATAGGTAACATTAGAGACAACAATACAGGGTCCAACATAAGCCATGGCCTGCAAGTTGATTGACCAGTCATTGACTCATTTGGGCCAGTGACTTAAAGATGTTTGTGGAGTAGGATCCCAATTTTACACCAGTGTGGCATGTGGAAGCTATGTTAAAATTCAGAAGACCTCATGGGGAAGTCTGACTTGGTCTAACTAGCAAGAAACACAATAACACCGACTCCTTCAGCACATCGTGTTAGTGTGTTGTTCACTACTGAGCCTGTTTGTAACCGGTTCAGACAAAGTTATCATCACTTCACCCGCCTCTCTGCTACTCTGCTCTGTGCCTACACTATGAGGGGAAAACAACTGGAGAGAAAATAGGTTGTCTGCACTGGTTACAAAGAGGCTTGGTGGTAAACGACAAGCTGACATGCTGACGGTGTTTATAGCTGAGCTAGACCAGCAAATATTTGGTTACAGTTTCATGATCAGTGTTGTCTGTAGTGGGAAAAACTAGTGTTGGAATGGTGTCAGGCTTTATTTTCATTTTGGTAGGATACGACTTTTTCTCCAAAGTGGAAGGGCTTAAATTATGTCCCAAAATGGAAAAAGAGATTTCAGAATTGAAATGTAGATTACAATAAGTTAATTAATTGTTTAATAATGTTTTTATTCAGGAACAGATGTATTGGGATGTCAACAATCAAGTTTTAAGCCTAGAATTTCATGGATTAATAATCTTTCTGTCCCTTTTTCTGAAGTTAACATCTCTTAATCATCTGCAAGGTGTAACAGTTGTTGAAATGTTTGCACTGGTTCAATTGTCTTAATACAGATCCCAGAATACTGTCGGGTGCTGGAGGAGAGCGAAATATCAGAGCACTGTTTTGACCTGATATTTGCCTTCGATGAGATTGTGGCGCTAGGCTACAGATAGAACGTTAACCTGGCTCAGATCCGCACCTTCACAGAGATGGACTCCCATGAGGAGAAGGTTTTCCGTGCTGTCAGAGAGGTGAGATCAAACTGTTGTGTGTGCCTGTTATATTGGATAGTACAAAGTTTGTTGTTCCCTATGATGAAATTAGATAATAACAGCAAATTATTGTATAACATGTTGTACAGAAAATGATTTTAAAGATGTTTCTCATCTTATTAACAACACGTAATTGTGCTGAAAAAAATTTCACACTGCGCTACTTTGCAGCAACTGGAAAGCCATTGAAACACCATTGACAATGATGTATTTCTGTCAATGTGACACCATCATACACTTTAGAACCAACTTTAAATGTTTTGTAAATCCACAGACCCAGGAAAGAGAGGCCAAGGCAGAGATGAGAAGGAAGGCCAAGGAGCTGCAGCAGGCTAGAAGGGATGCCGAGCGCTCCGGAAAGAAGGTGCCAGCTTTTGGCGGCTTCGGCAGTGCTGGCATGACCAGCGTCTCATCAGGGTCCATCATCACAGACACCATTGTCGAGCCTGAGAAGCCCAAGATCACACCGGCTCCAGTCAGGTGTGACTCCAAGAAATATGTCAGATACTTTTGGATTTTAACATCTCTTTGTTTTGGGTTGCAGTGTGGTGCACAAAGACTTTTTTGGCCAGTTGTTATAGTTTTGATTAGGAATGTTTAGAATTTGATGTTGAGACCACTGTTACAAAATGCTATCTTTTTTTTTCTTTCCAGACCAAGTGGACCCAGTAAGGCTCTGAAACTGGGTGCTAAAGGGAAAGAGGTGGACAACTTTGTGGACAAGCTCAAGTCTGAGGGTGAAACCATCATGCCAACCACAGGAAAGAGGGGTTCAGATGTATCTAAAGCTCTACCACCACCAGTCAATGTGGAGAGGTACAATATCATGGTCTATGTAATTTAGTATTGTTTATTCCTGTGGAATTGTTAGTTTTTGTTAAAGCCTCAAAGCTCATTTCCTCATGTCCTGATCATGGTTGGCCAAATGGGAGTGTAAAATTCAACTGAGCTAGGATCAGATAATACACTTTAGATTTTGTCTGAGTGTGCAAGGGCCTTAGCACTATTTAAGTTTTATGTAGTTATGATGGAGCTAAGTATTGATGTTAATGTATTTTTTGATTTGAAGAGTTAGTCACAGGACTGTACTTGCATCGTGTGAAGGAGTGAATAATAACAACAACATGGAGCAAACCTTAAATTCTGACTGGGCCTCAACTTTGGCACAAATCTGAAGCAAGTGTAACAGGATCTGATGAGCAAATATTTGACAGTAACTCACTCGAGCAAATTAAACAAAGCAAATTTACATTTGAGACTCTTTATCAGGCATATTTTTTTGTTTTTTTGTAATGTTATAACTTCATAGGCCTTTCTGTAATTAAAATGATCATTTGGTGCATTTCCTGCACAGCAGTGTACAGTGAATACGGACTTGAATGCAACAGTAGCTGACTGTGGTCAACATTTCATGTGTCATTTATGATTAAAATGATACAGTGTAGTGGTTCAACAGAACATGTGAAGATATTTGTCTTGTATTAAATTCAGAAATTGGCCCTTTGGTGTCATTCACTTACAGTATTTTGGAGGTCTATCTGGAAAGCCAACAAGGCGAGGCTTTTCCACTTTGATAAGCTGTGACATCATTATTATTATTATTATTTTTAGCTGGTTCGACTGCGTTCAGTGTTTATTACTTGAAGCGTGTTTGGATGTGCTTCCTGTTCAGTGTACATCTGCGTGTGGAGGAGAAGATCTCACTGACTTGCGGTCGTGATGGCGGCCTACAGAACATGGAGGTGTTGGGTATGGTGACGCTCCGAGTCACGGACGAGAAGAATGGCCGCATCCGCCTCATTATCAACAACAATGACAACAAAGGATTGCAGCTGCAAGTAGGTCTAGTACATATTTCAAACATATGCTGGAGGCAGTGTTGCCATGGAATGTGCCATTCACCGGTAGAACTGATAGTTCAAGTGTAAATAACATTTTTTGGTAGAGGATGAAGATGCTACAGTGTGGGATGTCATCTCTCATGCTTCTAAATGTTTGCCAATTTTGGAAACATTTCAGATTTTAGATGTAAGACTGGGCAATGATTTAATACACGTTCACATTTGCAATCAGGTATTGAAGTTTACAGTTCTTGCCTAAATGAAGTACAAGTAGTAGAATGTGTTTTACCAAACATTACAAACAGCCCTTTGAATGTAAGTACATGATAAATGCATGATTGATAGATAGATAGATAGATAGATAGATAGATAGATAGATAGATAGATAGATAGATGAAATATAATAGACAAGTTGGGGGAGAGGATTGCCCTAAATTCTTTTTCTTTTTTAACTATATTTTTTGGGGCATTTACTGGATAAAGCCAGTAAAGAGGCAGACAGGAAAGGTGTGAGGAGGAGAGTTTTGACATACTATAAACATTCCTCATAGATAGGGCTGCACCTAATGATTGATGTGTGAACTTTTTTTTTTTTTTGAGTTGATCTAATGATTATTTTTTCAATTAGTGTTCAATCTAATGACTAATTTCTTGATTATTCAAAAGATTATTTTTTAATTACACAGTTTATATTACAATGAATCCACCCAAAATGAATGTTAAAAAAGCATTAAATATACAGTATTTTATTCAGTCATCTCTTATAAAACCAAATGTAAGAATAATGAAAATAACAGGCATATTTTAAAATTATTTAATTTCCACATCGCTGCTATGTCATCGTCCCCCTGTGTTTAAAAGGTGTCACAACTGGGGAAAAACACACACACACACACGTTGTCTCCGGTCTGGTGGAGATAACAACAGTCACAGACTGTAACAATAGTCTGTAGCATTAATTTAAGCCATTTTCTTACTCATACATAACCTTTTAAAATTAAAAAGAAAGCGAGAGAGAGAGAATAACAACATAAGATGTCGCATTGTGTAACGTTACATTACCAAAACAGCAGAGGTTCAGAAATTACTTTACACAGTGAGGTGATGAAGTAATATTTAGAAAATCAATTTTAAGTGACTACCACTAACAGAAACACGTTCCGTGTATCGTTAATCCTAATAAATCGTGCTTGGATGGGAACAGAAAACAAACAGGACGATATTGTCTTGCTGCGTTCTTGACAAAGCTCTCTGGGATGCTTTCACACATGCATAGCATTGCGTCTGCCTAGCAGTTGTACTGATGATGGAGAGGAAAGTATTTTAACTGGAACTTCTTCTCCAGGGGCAGTCATCCATGCTCTGACCAGGGTGCAGCCATCTTACTTGATTGCTGGCGACATGCTGACGCACGTTATGCAAATCAATGTTTTACTGTAATCGATGGTATCGGTTACACGTCGATGAGTCGTCCCAGCCCTACTTATAAACTTGCATTCCCTTTTTTTTTTTTTTTTTTTGTATTTTAAATGACCCAAACTGCGATGTGTTAAAGCATCAACACACAACTCTCAGAGTTTAACAAGTTAATGATGACAGTTGTGTTGATAATAATGTTTCTGTCTTGTCAGACACATCCCAACGTGGACAAGAAGTTGTTCACAGCCGAGTCAGTGGTTGGTCTGAAGAACCCAGAGAAGTCCTTCCCCCTCAACAATGATGTTGGCGTGCTGAAGTGGAGACTACAGACCACAGATGAGTCCCTCATACCTCTCACCAGTAAGTGCTAACACGTGCTTTATCCAGGCCAGTTCAATGGGATGTTGCACTAATACGAGTGATGACATGACTGTGTTGTTCGTTTCACAGTAAACTGTTGGCCTTCAGAGAGCGGTAGTGGCTGTGATGTCAACATTGAATACGAACTGCAGGAGGAGAGCCTGGAGCTCAATGACGTGGTCATCAGCATCCCTGTACCGTAAGTACTGAACAAATGTATATGCTCTGAATGAGTTGGTGCTTTTGGGTCTTAAAATTGTGCAGTGACAGTTTGAAATGGTAGTGATACACACTGTATTCAGCAATGAGATCAACATAAAATAATAGTGTAAAAATGTTTATCTACCAGTTGTGGGTTTTGGAAGAATGTCTAGCATTTAGCTCATAGGACTTGAAACACTAAGTTAATATTCGTCCGCACGATTAACAAACCATGAAGTTCCTATAAGGGGAAACTGTCAGCTGTGACTGTGTAGCTTCATCAGTTAACAGGAGGAGGCTGTAATGAGATTGACATGATAATAAAACTTAACTTAGTTCTCTGGATAAATAAAGGTAAACATGTTGAAACTGGTATTATACAATTTAAGAAAGCTGTACCCTTTTTTTAATAACTTCTATCCTCTCAGAAGTGTTTGAAACCACTGTATGTTATTTGTGTTGACATGTTTGTGTTTTCCTGCTCCTCTGCAGGTCTGGTGTGGGAGCTCCTGTGATTGGTGATCTGGATGGAGAGTATAAACACGACAGCAGGCGAAACGTGCTGGAGTGGTGCCTACCTGTCATCGATGCTAACAACAAGACCGGCAGCCTGGAGTTCAGCATCGCCGGACAGCCCAATGACTTCTTCCCTATCGGTGTGTCCTTCGTGTCCAAGCGCAACTACTGCGACATCCAGGTGGGTTGGAATCTATTTACCACTGGAGCCTCTAAGTTTAGATCACATCCACTCACCACTCATTCTGCACCACTCGTGTGTAAATAGGGAGGAAAAAATATTAGAAACAATTTCCAGTATAATGTATTTCAGCACAACATCACCTTTGACCTACGTACATAACACATTCAACATAATTGAGTACACATTTATGACAATGTAAAAAAACTTAACTTTATAAACTTTGGAAATTCACGTCTCGTGTCTCTTTTTTTGGTGTATTCAGTCCTTTATTAATAAAGCTTTAACAATCAATAGGTTGATCAGCAGTAAATTAATTTGCAACTGTTTTGCTAATCTATTTAGTTGTTTTAGTCGCTTATTTGGCAAAGATGTGGAACGTTTTCATATTTTAGCTTCTGAAGTGGGAGGATTTTCTGCATTTCACTGTTTTAGATAATTTCAAACTGAATATATTTAGGTTCTGGACTGTTGGGCAGACAGAACAGCCTGGCTGATATAACCGCTCGCTGTAGGCTTTCTGGAAATAGATTGCTATCCCTATATATGCTGATAGATGAGTAACAAAGAGTTGCAGTACAGAAATGTCAAACTAACTTTGAGGTAATTTGGAAACAGTGTGCATAGGTTGTCTATCATAAGGCACTGACAAGCTGATCTTTAGTCAGTAAAATGTCCATCTTTTAGGTCCACAGGGATCCACATCAAGATAGTTTGTTTATGTTGCACATTGATGTTTTAAAGAAATACTACACGCAAATATATTGTTGTTGGATTTTTGAAACTCACAAACGTCAATGTCATGGTGACCTTAACAAACCACTGGAGTCGAGCTGAAGAAATGTTATGGATAGATAAGTGTATATTGTGCAGATTAAAGTAACTGAACTCCTTCCTAATGGTGTTTGATAATGTTCCTTATGATAGACTATTGACATGCTTGTCCTTTTGTTGTTCTCTTTTTTTCCCCAGGTCACCAAAGTGACTCACGTAGATGGCGACAGCTCTGTTAGATTCTCTTCAGAAACCTCCTTTGTTGTTGACAAATATGAAATCCTGTAAAAAATATTCAAAGAAAACATCAAAATTAAAAAAATTACCAACAAAAAAAAGTCCAAATCTATGCTACAGAGAAAGATTGAAGATTTCTTGCCTGCCCACCCTGTATACTATTTCAGAGACTGTGTACATCGACAGGACTACGTCAGCCCTCTGGCAAAGCCTCTTCCTGTTGTGGAGCAGAGCAGCGGTGGTGTATTTATATGTTTGTATGAGAGAGGATCATCTATATATAGAGTTAATTGAACAGGAAAAAACAACAAACACACAAAAAAGAAAACTACCCTGATGCTGTTGTGTTGGCCAAGCAGAACTGTAAAGAGGACTTCTGACTAAGTAGAGGATGACTGCATGGGTGCAGGAGAGGCCAGTGGCCGTCTCCTTGTCCATCTATCAGTAAAACCCTGCCAGGAGGTAGAGAGGGAGAACGGGGACCTGAGGCCACTGTATCAGTCTCCACTAAAATGAGCGCTGGTAGTTTAGCATCCCCTGAGAATCGTACATCCTCCACAACCTTTCTTCTTCACACTCATATTGTAATGGTGCATCCATAAAGCCGTTCTGAAATGGGATTCTTGCTTTTGTTCTTTTCAGATCTTCTTATCCGTAATTGCAGAGTTGTAGATGTCTCAATCATTATAAGCCTGTCACTCTTTAATCGTCAAACTGTTGTGATTTGCTCTATTGATATCTCACTGAAGATTATTGTTTGTTTTTCTTTCTTGTGAGGACAGAGTTTTCAGTTTTTGTACAGAGGTAACACATTGGTTCTTCGCTGAAAAGCAAAATATGGCTCTGTGCTCAGTATATAGTCTGTTCTGTCTGCGGTTATCATCAAAATTGTCGCAGTGTGTCCTTTTATTTTTAACTTTGATATTTTTTACTGTTTGCTGTATACTTTGTCATTGTTTACCACTAATCCAGATATTGAAATTTGACAGTGATGAGCAGGACTTTGTAAGGAATTCTCAGCTGCAGGGCAAAGTTACATACCAGTAAATACATTTTACTATTGCTTCTGTTGAATTTTCTTATAATTTTTTGTAACACCATTGCAACCACTCCTCACTTCGTCAAAAAGAGATCCCGTGTTTTACTCTGGTCCATTTAAGTCCAATGATAAGCCCTCAGATATCACAGAGTAAAAATGACTTTGAACGCAGCCCAGAAACAACATCCAGACCCCATAATCTAACATCCCACAAGGCATTTAAGATCTGAGATGGGAGTGGATGTGTGTAAACATGATGGTGGAAATTTACACACACGCAGGAGATCAGGAATCAGAGACTGCCAGCCTGATATTTCACTCACTCCCCTCACATCCAAGGTAAGCAGAGACACTACTGGAGCCCTCACAGTAAACTCTGCTGCTGACACCCCTGTTCATCCACCTAGTCATCCTTTACTTACATTCTCATAATACATCAACTTTATTCAAAATATAACATTTGTCTTTCATGTTATTGTTTTTTTTTTTTTTTTTCATTTGTACTCCCCAAATTTCAATTTAGCAATGGTTGTGTGGAAGTGGGGTTGAAAATGACTAGATTGAGCATTTTTAACTAAATTACTGAAGGGGAATCTTAACATTCCAGTGTACAATTAGATAAAAGAATCTTTAAAGGAATAAAATGTATTATTGAAAATGTAAGCCTGACTCGGGTTTTTGTGTTCATAAGGCACTTCTTTAATTTGGCTTAATTAGCACCAGGAATTTATCCAGTTGGGAATTATAAATAATGCAAGAATGTTTTATAGTGTAGTGGATCTAGTTTTCTCTGGCTGTGGGCATTTTGAGTTTGGTTTCATTTAGGTGTTAGGTTGTTAAGTCTGTTTAGTGTCTTAGGAAGTTTTAAGAATAACATTTGTCCTGTTGCTTGTTAGGCAGAATTAGTGTATATTTTAATGGCATTGAGTATT
>JAQQZW010000022.1:2761213-2771438 GCA_029814745.1 Zanclus cornutus | reverse complement strand
CATGTACATTGTATTTACACTTTACTGTATATTGCTTACTGCAGCTTTAAAGGTAAAATGGAAAGTGAGCTGAAAGTGAACACTGCAAATCCTTTGTTGTGTGGTGCTGTAGACACAATCCTAAATCTCTCTAGGTAAGGCTATTCTTATTAATAATATGACCGACAGTTTTTATCATGTTTTCAGTTATAAGTAGTTGAGAAGGCTTTAAAATAAGCATGACTCTTGCATGAGACCAGATGCACCAGTAAGTGTGGCCCCAGGAGAGGTATTGGTTTCCACTGTGCTCATACATGTAAAGTAATTAGGTTTCATGATTGAATATGTTGAAACACAGCTTATGCTTTCTTGTTTTTTTGGGGGGGGTTGTAATACATGTTCGTATTTGGGGAATGCAGTGATTTCCTTGGGAACTAAATTCCCCTGTTGGGCCTGGTTTAGAACGTGGACGTATGCCACACTGAATCTTCCCATGCATAGCTGCATTCCTGTCTGCTATGACGGCAGTTTCAAATCAGTCTAAGTTGAGTTTGCTTTGCCTTATACATACATGAGCTTGTGATGTCTGGTAAAAATGTTTCTTTGTGTTGATATTTTCATATTTCTCCGTCATCACTACAGCGAGTTCAGTGTATTACTACCACGACTGCCACGACCATAAACATTACTTGACTCTAACAAAGATGTGACCCTCTGTGTGTCTTCCCACCCTCTTCTCTCAGGCCATGTCTTCAACATGCCCCACGATAATGTGAAAGCATGTGAGGAGGTATTTGGGAAACTAAAGGACAACCACATGATGTCTCCCACACTGATTCAGATCGACAGGAGCAGGCCCTGGTCTGTGTGCAGTGCAGCCATCATTACTGATTTCCTGGACAGAGGTCATTGTTAGTAAACACTTCCTGCACATGTCTCTGGACCTACAAATTTTGTCCAGGCTTCATGTTCTCAGCTGGTTGTAATCTGATTGTTCCCAACAAAAACAGACTTTGGCTCCATTCTGTCATTGTCGCTTCAACACTGACGTATTCACATATTCACACACCCCAGATATAATAGCATTATTGTTTCACAATACTTTATTATATATTTTACCCTGAAGTATACAAGCCCAAAATCCTTTTTTTCTTTTTTTTTTTTTTTTGGCATATCTATTCGGACGAAAGAGATTTTTTTTAAACAATGGCTAATACAAGTGTTTACTCTTGAGTGTCTTTGTATCTTTTTTGTAATTTTTGTGTAGTTCTCACACAATAGAGTCTTGGAACAGAAAAGTCACAATAGAAGTATCTAAAGTCAACACACGCAAACACTTCTAAATACTCTTCATGACAAAAAACAATGAAAAAAATAGCAAGAGGACAAAACCTTGTACCAGCATAATACCAACAAAACTAACGTCATGTCTCAGGAATCAGAGGAATGAACAACCAGTGAAGACTTAACTTATATTAAAAAAAAAGGCTTACTTAAAGGTGTAATGTGTAGGATTTAGGGGGATCTTTTTGTAGAATATGGCAGAAATAGAGTTTCATTTGAGTATAATCACCTGAAAAAAAGAAAAGTTGTATTTTCATTACCTTAGAATGAGACGTTTGTATATTTACAGAGGGAGACATGTCCTCTTCCAGGGAGTCTGCCATGTTTCACTGTGGTCATCACTGTAGTGATGAACACAATCATTTGAATCAACAGAGAATTTCAGTGTCTTTCAGCTCTAATAGAAGGTTCTGATAAACCCATCGTACTCTACCTGCCCAGCACTAAACAGCAGACAGACGTAGCTAAAGAGAAAGATTTTATCCCCTCGGGAATGGATGATGAACAAATAAGACAGTGAATGAGACTTACAGTCAGCAGGTGGCCACCACATTGGTGTTAGCCACATCAAGGTCACAATACAGCGGCTATTTTTATCTCATCCAAAAAATTCATGCAGCATGAAAAATGTTTGGTTATTGGACACCTGTACGATAGTTTTCATGTCAGGTAGTCATGCTGAAAAAAAAAACCAAACGAAATATTTTCTCTGAGAGACAAGTGGATGGTTAAAAGATGAAATAATCGATTCCAATTCAAATTAAATACTGCTAAATTACATTACATGGGATCAGAATTCTGGATCCTGGGCCAGAATTCCTGTTTAAACAAAAAACTCAGAGTGATGCAACACACCGTCAAGAGTCATCATAGCTCAGAACAAAGCTTTGGGAAGTGCTTGAGAATGACGAACTAACAGGGTGGCTTATGTCATCTGCTGGTCGGAGATCAAAACAGGACATTGTTGATGTAATATGTTTTGTAATATTTTTGTTGCAATGTAATGTCACATCTGGTTATGCAGCATAAACTATGGATGACAAAAAAAGAATATCAAAACAACTTTGATTTTTGATTCAGAAAGGGAAAAATTCATTGCAAAACTGGCAGATACCAGACTCTCACTGGCCTCAAAAAAGCATAATGCATTGACAAAAAATGCAGAAATGTAACACGTCACTTGCAGAACTGCACTTGGAACCGGAAAGCAAAAATTATGACACACAGAAGAAACAGATGGTATCTGAAGTGTAAGATGATTCATATGATAATGGTGATATACAGTATCAACATCTAGTGTCCACATGCAATATAATATTCTTAATTGCATGAATACATCATTCAACTTTTTCTCCTAAGTTGCTCCTTCATGCCGTCTTTTTCTGTCTGTGTAAAAACTTTCATAGGTGAGTGTCAGTGGATTCTGTGAATAAGACAAAAATGAACAAATCAATTCACTACCTCCCCTCAAAGAGCCCACTTACTGTAACAAGCAAATGAGCATTTACTAAGTTGAACTCTCCAAAGCTAACTGTTTTTTTTTTTATGAGTCATTTCCAAAGTTAATCAAGGCATTGTCCAGTGTCTGTACATATAGACGCTGCTGATTGTGTGCAGATTAAAGCCAAAGTTATGAAACAAACAGTTCCAGCAATTTTATGCTCATGCATTACTTATATGTTCAGATAATATCTGTCTTTGATCATACTATGCAAAAATTTTCTACAAGAATCTTTTTTTTAAACATTCCTTAGATGCTATGATTTATATTTTTATGGTCATACAGCTTTGTACACCTTTCAGTCATTATATGACAAATGTAGCCGAGCACCCTTGCAATGAATAGTCTTAAAGAGCAAAAGTGATTCTCAGATACATTTAATTTGAAAAAGATAGATACAGTATGTATGTTCTTCCCGCTTGAAAATGAAAAAAAGGTCATTTTTCCCTTGCAGGTGATTGATTTTGTCTTATATTTTTGGACTGATGAATGACACTTTGAATTTTTTTTTTTTTTTTTTAGTTTTGTCATTTGTCCTTAAGTCTGTATTTAATTTTTGGCCACACTGTCGCAAAACAACAAGCTGTAGGCATACACTGACATATTACAGACTTTATTAAGTTGATAGGGTGAATGTGTTAGCAAACAGTTAAATATTTACATATCCAGGAGACACAGAGCTACAGTAGCATGCATTTAGTGCTGTTTCTGTCCTAGCTAATGTATGTTTTGGTCTCCAGAAGCTCATTATGAAAGTGTCTGGCTCTTCAGGCATTCACCAGGTAGTCGCTAATTTTGTCTGTCTGTTTGCTGTTTGATGCTGTACAGGTAATTTAAAGTTAGATTATTAGCTTTTGCTTTGGAAACAGCTGCCTGCTGCTAGAAACGAGGTTGATGAGAGCGCTGCGACTGAATGAAAACAGGAAAGTTAACGGCCAGAAAACAAAACAATCAGCTGAAAAAAATGCCAAAATACTCTGTGAGGGAAACTGCAGAGCTGATGGCAATTCTTGTAGGTACATCAAGCAACACTTTCCATATTACAAACAGTCATCTCCCCCAAAAAGATGTATCAGTGCAGCTTCATGTTTTCAGTGTTTAAAAAGGCCGAGCAGCTGAAGCCACAGAAAACTCTGTGCTCTGGCTCCAAATGAAAGAATATTTTAACACCTCCACACTTTCAGTCATAAAGTCATTTGATATCAGCATCTATATGAGTGAATGCAGCTGAAGTCTGATTGTTTGCAGTGTTGTTGGTTTATTTCTGTAGGAGACTGTCTGCTGGACCAGCCTCAAAGGCAGCTGTCTCTCTCAGACAACCTGCCTGGTTCCAGCTACAGCCTTCACCGCCAGTGTGAGCTCGCATTCGGCCCCGGCTCTAAGCCTTGCCCATACATGCAGTCCTGCTCAAAACTGTGGTGTACCGGGAAGGCCCGCGGCCAGCTGGTCTGCCAAACCCGACACTTCCCTTGGGCAGACGGTACCAGCTGTGCCAACGGCAAGGTCTGCTACCGAGGAACCTGCACTGATAAGAACAGCACCATACACGTCAAGGTGAGAGAAAGAAAGCACTGTCCTGTTGTGCTTAATCATTTTTTATTATGGACTGATGTACCATTGTGCCTGTTCTTCTTTGTTTTAGGTCGATGGTCTGTGTGGGAAGTGGGGTGCTTTTGGAGACTGTTCCCGAAGTTGTGGTGGATGAGTTCAGCTGGCCAAGAGAGAGTGTGACAACCCGGTCCCTGAGAATGGAGGCAAATACTGCTATGGCCTTCGCATCAAATATCGCTCCTGTAACCTCAACCCTTGTCCTGAAACAGGTATTCTTGTCTCTGTTTGAGTATGTTCATGTGGGAAGACACAAAGGAAGAGCTTTATTTACCACTCTAAGACCTTCACCACAAACAGCAATTGTCCAGTTGTACTTTAGCATCTGTAACTAGGCCTGTCAAGCTTTGTCATTCTCTGAATGTTGAAGCAGTATACATTGGCTGATAGTCAAAGCAATATTAGAAATAGAGTTTGGAGGGTAGTATCTCTTTTGGGCCTTTTTAAAACCTAAAACAAGTGAGCAAAATTGTGCGGTGGACTAAAGAATGAGTATACTATCTGCTCTAATTCAAGCCCTAATTGTTAGTAGTAGTAATCTAACCCCAGCCAAAGTTACCCAAGGTAGTGATACGTTTGCTAAATACATCAGTTAATCCTCATTCTAAGTCTTTTCTGTTGTAGATTAATTTTGAAAATAAAACGTACTGTTTGAAAATTCAAACATGTATGTAATCTAAGGAACTAGCAAGAGCAGACCCTTTCACTGGGTTCCTATTTTAATATGAGTCAGCAGGAGACATTAAAAAGTTACCCAGAGACTGTTTGGAACCAGTCTATGAAGCTAATGTTAGCTTAATTAGCTTCCCAGATACAGCTGATAAAATCTGTAAGCCTGTGAAATTTGCATTTGATGCTTAGAAATTAGAAGATGCTTGTGTACCTCTGACTGAAATCAAGGACCTATTGTTTGAAAAATTAATGCAAAGCCTGATAGAGGTAGAAACGGTAGGTCAAACTAAGGGCTTAAACAGTTTGGGCTTGAACAGTCAATAATAAAACTGCAGTCGCAATCTGTAAGGTCAGCAGTGTTGGAGGAGTTTTCAATCTTTTCTGAGGCTGTGTTTCCATCTCCAGGTAAGAGTTTCCGTGAGGAGCAGTGTGAGGCGTTCAATGGCTTAAACCTGAACACCAACAGACTGGGTTCATCTGTGGTTTGGGTTCCCAAGTATTCGGGCATTTCTCCCAAGGACAAATGCAAGCTCATCTGTCGCGCCAACGGGACTGGATACTTCTATGTTCTTGCTCCGAAGGTATGCAGCTGATTTGATACGTTCTCTTAACTATTCCTCATTGCAAACACACAAGCTGATTATATCTATTTTTATCAACTGTTCACTTTTTCTAATCACTCAAAAAATGGAATTAATTTAGTTAAACAAATTACAACCTTTTGGTACACCGTGTTAATAAAATGAGGAACTTCCAGTGAGTTATAAAAAGTTCTAGGAAATTGACATATTCACTGCTTTCATATTACCGGCAAAATATAATTACCCATCTGGAGGCTGACTTAAGTCTGCTAATTGCTAGCTGTGGTGAACATGTGGTTGTGACCTGAAGACAGTACATAAAGTAATGCTGGCAGCTTTTCCTATTTTTCAATGAATAAAAACTGAAAGTCCAGCCACACTTAGATCAGAGACATGACACAGAGGAATTATCTTATTATTCTTGGCTAAATGGGTGTTAACAGTGGAACTTGCTATTGCAATCTGAATGTCTCTGTTATTGATCACATGTAGGTGAAACATTTAGGTAAAAATATTGAGCAGCTCTCCATTCACAAAGGTGCTGTGGCTGCAGGATAGCTGGAGTCGTGAGACAAGCAAAACATGCAGGGATGGTATCTCCTCACAGCTGTGGCTTGTCAGCAAGTATTTACGCAACCACCAAGAAAACAAGTGTGTTTCAGCAATGCAAGCCAACATCTAGTTCACACTAAAGGACACTGTACGCTCCCCATGGTCCTGTACTTTTGACTTTCTTTTTATTTCTTTGGTTCATTATGTTTGCTAAGCCAGAAGAATGAAGAATGTAAAAATAGTAGACCATTATGTAGCAACAATTTCTGTCTCTCTCTTTCATTCCCTCTTACGTGTTATTGAACTAAAGATCAGCATGATGTGATGTCTCAAACCCTGCAGGTTGTGGATGGGACACCCTGCTCTCCTGACACCTCAGCTGTATGTGTTCAAGGGAAATGCATCAAGGCAGGCTGTGATGGCAAGTTGGACTCCAACAAGAAGTTTGACAGGTGTGGTGTTTGTGGCGGGGACAACCAGGGCTGCAAGAAGGTGTCAGGAATGTTAACCAAACCTGTGTGAGTATTATGTCAACGCATACTGTACCACTATTTAGTGTTAAATCTGAAGTGCTGGGACCAGTCAAGGCCAACTTTAGATAACAATGAGCTTAAGCTTTGCATTGGCGATGCCCCTGCTGTGTGTGTGCTGCTTAAAAGCTAACTGACTTTTTTCAGTCTCATTCACGTTGTCTTCACTCTCAGCAATATGCAGGTACCATAAACTTGAAGGAGAAAGCACAAGCACCTCATGCCTACCAGTCACAATTCTTTCAATGTGGTTTCTCCATGCCCACCATACCCGTGAAGCCTACGCACAGAGTAACTATAGTAGGCAAAGCATAGCCCTGTAACAAAGCACTTTATATGAGGCTTTAGGAATAGCCTAGAGGAAGGCGTCAATGTATTACACTATTTTTGGAGCATGTCCCGTAAGTATGCAGTGATTCTTAATATATTCATTGCAATAAATTATCATTTGGAGTTATTCAAAACAAAAGTGAGAAATGATATGAGGAAATTTTAGGAAGACTATCTGGCTCTGGATATTGGATGATTTTACAATCCAAGACGTACTGATCATAGTTGAGTGCAAAACCTCAGAGAGTAGCAGAGGGAAACAGCTAACCTAGCAAAGTTATGCCCAAGTGAAGGCCTTTATGCTCCTACAAAATGGTTTCATTTCCACAAGTCATCCTCTGTACTTAACACATGTGCAAAACCAAATCATTGTGGTTGAACCTGGAGCATCACTTCTAAATGTATTGCTAACCTATCAACAATATTAGACATAAAAAAGACAAATATAGAGTCATTTGATGATGTATTTTTTTACTTGACGCTTTACAACAAGAGCATAAATTAATTTGATATTCTCATTTGAGAATTTTTGTGTAAGACAGCAAACAAGTATATCCCAAATGTCAGTGTTCCTGTATGAGGTAGAATATCTTTCAGCCTTTACACGTTACGTTGTTTGACCACCAAACCATCTTGGATTTAGTGATATTAGAGAGATTGGTCAAATAGTCAATAGTCAAAACTAGCCCAAAGACCACTTATGAGATACACAAGAGCAAGCAATCACTTTGACCATAGTATTATGGTTATTTCATTTTACAAAGATATAAGGACTCCACAACATGTTGCCTAAGTAAAGTGGCACACGGTGATCTACTTTCTCCTGGAATCCTTTACATTTATGATGGTAAAAATGCTACTTGTATCACCTTTAGGTTTAAAAATTATGTTTACATCCATCATCCTTAAAGCTTTTCGATTAACCATTGGCTATCCAGCAGCATTAATGCTATTTATCTCCACACTCTTTTTTTTCAGTAATGGCTACAACTTTGTGGTGACGCTGCCTGTTGGAGCTTCCAATATTGACATCCGTCAGCGCGGCTACCGAGGAATGGTCAGTGATGAAAACTACCTAGCAGTGAAGAATCGGCATGGCAAGTACCTGCTGAATGGCAACTACGTCGTATCAGCTGTGGAGCGCGACCTGCTGGTGAAGGGCAGCTTGATACGCTACAGCGGCACCTCTACATCTGTGGAGATTCTTCAGGCCACCAGACCCCTGCAGGAGCCTCTGACTGTTGAAGTGCTCTCTGTAGGGAAAATGACTCCTCCCAGGGTGCGCTATTCCTTTTACATCCCCAAGGAGAGCAAGGAGGAGAAGACTCTGCGCAAAGAGGAGAGAAGCCATACAGCACAGAATAGCGTCTTGGTGGATAGTAATAGGGTAGAAGCTAAGAAGCAAATGATGGGTAAGAGGCCAGTCAGTCATTGGGTGACAGGAAGTTGGGAGTCGTGCACGGTGACTTGTGGGAATGGTCTGCAGAAGAGGCTGGTGCAGTGCCAGAGTATGGAGGGACATCCTGCAGTGGACTGTGACAGTGCTGACAGGCCTGTAGCAGTAAGAGCATGTGGGGATCCATGTCCCATGTGGGATGTTGGGACCTGGTCTCACTGCTCCAAATCCTGTGGAAGGGGCTTTAAAAGGCGGCCAGTGCGCTGCCTGACCGAGAACGGTCTGAACCTACCCAGAGACCACTGTTCTGGAAGGAGGAAGCCTCAGGAACTGGACCTCTGCAACCTGAAGCCATGTTAGATGAGAGGGAACTTTCACAGCCCAAGGACTTATTTTTTCAGTCAAGGTGATGATTTGACATGAATGTTTGCCCAAAACAGCATGCTAATAAGTCTATGACTGTGTTGGGTGGAAATACTCTCAAATGCAGCCTGACTGGGTCTTAAGGAGCATCTGTTACACCGAAAAACGCTAATGGAGATGGAGATGGTCTCTGTTGTTTGAAAAGACAGACATCTGTTTAGAAAAGAACAAATAAGGAAAGGAAAGCTGTCTTCTTGTTAACCGTCAAACCATTTGTGGCAGGTTTGACTTGTGGTTTGTCTACCTCTACTAGGAAAGATGCCACAATGCCCGAACATATACAGAGAGAAACAGTGGGGAAAGATGCAGTGACATTGATCAGACAGATCTGCACACTGACATTGTTTCTTGGTATAGTTACGTGTACAGGATGAGATTGCAAAAGCAATGATAAATTAAAGTCCTATAACAAACAGATAAAGTACTGTGAGGTACAACCTCAGCACTCACACTGTGCAGTTATGAGCGGCAGATATCTCACCTGTGAACTGACATTTTTCTCCTTCACTGAAGAACTAATGAAAATGTGAACCACAGTACTGTAACACTCATGCATGTCCATGCAGTTTTAACATCTTTTTTGCTTCAGTTTTCTTCATTCAGTGTTATTTGATGATGTTGAAAGCCAGCAGTCAATTAACCTGCCTCTAGGTCAGATCATCTTAACAAATAGCTTTACAAGCTTTATATCCTTCCAAAACAGTCAGCGATGTATCCTACGCACTTGATACAGTCTTTATGAATTCAACCATTTCAAAGAATTCCTGAATTTTACCAGTGATCAAAATCTAATAATAGTTTTTATAAGAGGAAAATTAGTTAGAGCTAAGATAACATATTCTATATAGTGAATGTAGGTAGTTTGTATGGTGCAGTCATTATGCATCTGTGTCAATTTTGTGTAAACCAAACTAACCAATGCTGAGCTGTTTGTTCAGTGCTGCCAAAGAATTATAATATTCAAAAAAGCCTTAGTACTATGAGAGACACCTCTCCGCTTAAACCGGATGGAAGCATGGCTTGTTTAAAGTGCCCTCGCCGCATATTTTTGTCTCCACCTTAAAGTTCAACTGAAATTAAATTACTTGTTCTGTGTTCCCCTTAGAGAACAAATCAGAAACCAAAACTGAGTTTACATTTTTCTTTCACTCTTTTACTTTCCTTTTCTTTCTTTTTTTTTTTTTAGTGGCGTCCCCTTGTGTTTATTTAATGGAACACCAGTCTATGTAGATGGAGATGTTTTCTGATGTTTCCCCTACGGGTCTCTCTGCATTATTTGCATAATTTAAAAAAAGTATTAAACTTACAT
>JAQQZW010000022.1:2595821-2608041 GCA_029814745.1 Zanclus cornutus | reverse complement strand
TAATATAAAATTTATCATTTTTCTATTGTATGACTTCATTTCACATAATAACAACCCTTGCAATAGAGCCTTGTAAACATTCAGTTTCATCTACACAAATGCAAAACATAACTCCCTGCATTTTATTCTTTTTAAGTCTTATTTTGTTGCCTCTGATTGTCAACACCTTGCTTTTTTATTATGACAGGACAACCTAAAAGAACTGAAGTTGGGATGTCTGTTGTAGCATTGCGAGAACAGTCGCTCAATTGTGCCTTACTGTCACCAGAAATACACTGGTGGCTGACAGCACAGGCTAACTTACACATGCAAACTGGAGAGTGCTCAGTGCCTGGTGAGCGCACAGCAAGCCTTCATTGCCTGCCAGTCCTGCAGAGATGATGTCATTGTTTTAGACCGGCTCTGCCGCCGATGCTCTCCTAGCCGTGATGCCCCACACCCCTCCCCACACCCCCCACCACAGTTGAATAATGGAGGGCTTAGAGCTGAGGAGAGTGGAGGGTGGAGGGGCAGAATGTAGACGAAATGCCCAAGCATATTGTTGCTCCGATCTGCTCCTTGGTAGTACCAGACGCAGAGCCCAACTCCTCCATGCTACTAGTAGAATTTCAAAGTGCCTGAAGGGTGGGAAAGGAGAGGAATGCAGCAGATAGCAATAAGGTGCTTCCCATATCTGCTGTAAAGCCTGTGCTGCAAAAAATCTTGTCATTTTCTTGATGCTAATGCAGACAAAAATCTGCCCATTCTTGCTTAGTGTCAAGATTCTTGTCACTTGTCTGGTCTGGATGGCTTAACTGTGCGAGGAAATGGTTGTATTACATCTAGGCCCGGTAATGCTTTTTATAAACACTTTTCCATATTTTATGCTCTTTAGATATATTTTACACGTTGCAGAATATGATCAGTACAATTGGCTCTAAAAGAATTTTTCAGCTACCAATTACGTTTTTCCTTATTTATCAGAAACATTTTTTTCTTATGTCATAAGCAGGATTTGATACATGATATACTCTATATGTACCAGTTCAAGTTTGTTTATTATTTAGTATTTAAGCAGAATGTGGTATAGCAGATTTGAACCTCACTCATCCCACCACAGAGGGACTAGGAAAATATTAAGATACCGATGAACTAGTCTCTCAGCTCTCAAGGTCTGGCTGAGGAGTGAACCATTATAAAAAAGAGTGAAATCCCCCTCCTCTGCTGTTTCTGACTCGTTCGCTGGATTTACAGAATTCTGTCTGCTCTGTCAGGTATGAAGGCTTTGCACAAGATAGCTTTTGGTGAGGCAGAATGCATTATGCATGTGAGTGTAAGAGATATAGACCGAACCGTAATGGTACAGTAGCCATGTTGGCTGTCTTTGATACGCTTGACTCCACCCCCCCTCCCTCTAACCCCTGACTCCCCAAGAGACCACAAAGCTGTCAAAAAGACTGATAGGCAGGAGCAGATAAGGGACACTTCTCTGCCACTTATTGAGCCACCTCTGGACTATCCGCCATGTTGCAGTGCAGTATGTGAGGGGAAAGAAGCATGGAAACAAAACAGCACAAGCAGTATGCTAAGAAGGAATTATAATGTTACCAATACTGAATTCCAGTTAGCCTGAAGGTGTGTTTTTTTTTTTTTTTAATTATTATGTGCATTATTTTACAATTGCATGGCTCTCACACAGCTGCTATGGCAATGTCCTAAATTAGTAAGCCTAGATTTAGGTAACTCTTTTCAGAGGTCGTTAGACTACAGCTTAGCAAAGCAAGGAAACAAAGATAGTGTTTCTGTGTATAAAGAATATTGCACTACTTGATATCAGTGACATTATCAATCCTAACACATTGTATAATAGGCTAACCTGAGCTCTTTTGTTTTAATCGGGAGCTTTAGAGTTCGTTTTTTAAACTTTCACTTTTAAAAAGAGGATTTATCTTTACCTCAACCTGTCTTCTGCAGCGAGCTGCGGAGGTGCTTACCTGTACTGTAATAAGTCTCACTTCATTGACTGCTTACTGGAAGGGAAATGTATTTTATGTCATGAATGTACAGAGAGCGTAGAAGGAAAAAAAGAAAAGACTGGAAGGAAATAACTTAGAGAACCAGAGACTGGTGAGTGCTGAGTTAAGTCAGAGGCTGAACTGAAAGCAAATACACCCTTGGTGCCTGTCGTTGCTTGCTGGCTTAAGGTTAATGTACTGTAGTCTGACTGTTTGTGTTGAATTAACACAAATAATTCCATGGTAAAATGTGTGTGAGTAAGGCAATGCAAAAATTCATCGTTTTTTGGGAGGAGGTTGATGACTTCCTAAAACATGAAGACAGACATTCAAAGCTTTATTTGAAAACATCAATAGAAGCTTCAAATAAAAAAAAAAAAGACATTCAGTACAGCCCAGTGTCTTGGTTCCCATGAATCTGTTGACTTTCCTTGGGAGCCGCATTTGTCAGACTAGTCAACCAGACCACGCTTCGATGTGGTTGTACAGTTTTGAATGGTGAATATTTACGATTTGTTGTGGTGGGTGAAACAAAACTCTATTAATAAATCTCTTTTGTCTCCGAGCATGTCTTGCAGTTTAGTGTCTTGCATTTTGCTCATTTGCATTAGTCCTCTTTCAACTCCAACAAGGATGTCCTTCTTTTTCTCTCCAGGCAAAGTTTTACAGGCAGTCAAAATGACCTGCAGCCCTTTAGTGTAATGTCAGTTAGAACCAGTTTCTCTTAGCTTACCTAAACCCGCCTACCTGTACAAGACACTTCCGTAACACTCATTTACTAAATCAGTACAGATAAATTCTCAACTGGGGATAACAATGGCAGCTGTAAACTTTGGAGGCAACAGTAATGGTGTACAGTGTGTTGTGAATTTTAAATTTTAAAGGAACCACGAAATTGTTGTAAAATGGAATTCCCATGATCAGAATTTTAGGAAAGTGGCTGCTGTTGGTCTAAAACACAATCAGCTTGGCATCCATGACATGAACATGCTCGTAAAGCCCTGGTGCAGGCCTTGTGTGCTTGTTTGAGGAAGCTCATGAAAAAAGTCAATCAGCTGAGTTCGAAGGAGAGCTATAAGACTCTAGTTATGAGCCAAACCACAAGTCTGTGCTCTCTCTAACCCTTAAAGTAGCAGTTTATGGAACAAAGGCACAAATCTTTGGATCCAAGTAAGATTAATCCTCATTATTTGATCCTATAATAAAATTGTGCTAAAATTCTTTTACCCCAAATTGAAGCAACAGAGCACTGCTACCATAGAGTTGATGCTGGACCACGATGGGTACTCGGTGAGGTCATGTTAGGCCAAGAAGAAGCTATGGATTCATCCTACTGCAGTTTGGTGTTTTTCAGGTAGTTGATAAGGTAGTTGTGTTGTTTTGTGGCTCAGATACAAGTCTCATGCATTTTATTTGTTCTTACTTAGCATCATTTGCTTAAAATCCAAAATTCTTTCAAGCAACAGGAAATGATTTGTTTTGAGGGACTAGCACTCACCTTCTGCCCCAGACGTTTTTGATTTATTTTCATTTTGCCTGTCTGCTTTTTGTTGTTACTCATCTACTCTTAACTGCCACTGAAGGGTGTACAGGCAGCAACATGACCCCAGAAGTGATGCCAAAACATCTCGATTGCCCCCTGGTGGCCGGATAAGAGTGTGCTTGATTTGATATACAACGGAGTGTTCTATGAGTGGACACAGCATTATAAATGTCGGTATCTCATCGATATGTTCATTTAATTGAGAGAAGCCAAAATTGTGATGACGATTAATTGTGCAGCCCCACTCTCATGCTGCAATTTGCTCCCATCTGGCAAATTGTTTTTTATCTCAAAGTCACCATCACTCTCTAGATTCAGCTTTGCCAGACTGTGGAGCCGCTGGCACAATTTTGTCCCACTCCCACTGTGGCCAGTGAGGCCTAAAATGCAGAGATTTACTGCTGCAACACCTCAGCCTTAGAGACAGCCCTGGTTTTTACTGAGGTGGCCCTGAGGGAGGCAGACAGAAGAGGAAGATGAAGAGGAGGAGGAGCAGGAGGCTGATGATTAAAGCAAGAGACAGAAATGCTAGTTGTTTATCAGTGAAGCTGGCTTCATGACAGCAGCTCATAGTTGTCCCTTTGTTGGAAGTTACATGAGGAAAAGGTTAAACTGGTGTCTTGCTGGCGACACACAGTCTAGTACTGCAGGATGTTGGCTATGCTGTTTTCTGGTTGTTACTTCAACATCATGCAAAAGGAAATAGCCGCACTCTGGTCATTTTACACTTGTATATCATCAGTCTCTGATGTTTGATACTTTCCAGGAGCTGTTTTGTCATAAAGTGTTGTATTTTTCCAGAATCATCCACCCCCTGAACTAAAACACAATGTGTCGTTGCTGCATTGCTTTAAAGATTTTTGAGGCATGTGTGGGTGGTGATATTGGCGTCTCTGCCTTTCTTCGTTGTTTTTCTCCTTGTAAGATTATTGTTGAATGTTGCTGCAGAATGGTAAATCCAAACCCTGATGTTAACAGTACATCAGGCTCAGCAATGCAAGATTCGCTGCCAGCAACTGTTCTAAACTGCAGAAGTGTTTCAGGCTGAATATTTAACTCCATATCCTCATGTTATTGCAATACTTACGTTTTGGCACTCTCATCCACATCATTGCCGGGATAGAAGATGTTACAAAAAAAGTGGGTCGAGGGTGGCGTCTGATCACAGCTGACAGGGTTAGCAAAGATATTTGTTGTTTACTCCACAGTGTTAGCTACTGGAGAAGTGCAGAAAAAAACCTTTGAAGCAAAAAAAGAGTCCTTTCAGAAGCCTGCCCCTTTCGCCAAATCATCAATAAAAGATAAGGGAAAGAAAGCAGCATGGATGGTGAGGCAGTGAAAGTAAAAAGGATTAAATAGCCTATTTAATATCATTGATCTATAACCCTGTGGGAGGTGCACTGAGTAGGGAATTAGTATGTGTTACAGCAATTCATTGTATTACCCACCCTACTCATGGAAGTAGACATGCTTTTATCTACACATATGCACAAACTGTTAAACCTTGGTTAGCCAACTGTTAATATGGTTAAAGGAAAGGTCTGTCCATGTTCTTTTTTTCTCTTTTTGCCAGCTAATCTCATGAAAAGATCGAAACCAACAATAAATTGATCCTTAAAACACGTATTGAAAGGGTGCTCCAATTGATCAGCCACTGATCGTTATCAGCCGATATGAGTTCTGAAGAGTTTGATATGTGGTCTCTACAAAGGCTGATCACAAGAGCTGATCATATAGCAGTGAAAGAGTATGGTTTTGAGTGACACAGACAGGCTTGGAAAGTAGTGAGAGATGTCTAATGCAGAAGGACGACTAATATAGCCACTGTATCTGATAAGGTGTTTATGGAGTCATAAATTCATGCTATGACTTGGCAGAGAGGAACTACACGTTGGTCCCTCACCAATTGTAACTTGCTGTCTTTCTGGACATGTGTGATGTTATTGGAAAAAAACTGCTGGGGAGGGACTACATGGAACAGGAATGTAAAGAAACAATGACATCTGATGCGGTTTGTATGGTAATGGTTGTCTTAAGTTCCAAAAGCCTAAAAATAAAAGAAAAAGCGATTGTTACCTTTCCTCTGTTTCTCAGTGGGCACCTCGCAGACCACCATCATCATTCCTCTTTGCTTGGCCATGTTTACGGTTGTGCGTGGAAAAATACTCTGTTACTTATTGGTCAACGTTCGGAACATATTGTGGAAGGAAAAAAATAGTCTGGCATCGCTTGTCATCCAGTATGAAACATCATCCAGGATAAAGCGATCAATTGTCGTATCCTACACCCTACTTTTGTCTGGTTGGGCTGTTATCGGGTCAATATTTTGTAGTATGAACCAAGCATAACACATTGTCTCTCTGGTTTTGGTTTTGAATTTATTGACAGAGAAAAAACATTCAGAAAAATACAGAAAAACATCAGCCTTATCTAGGCAACATTAATTATAGTGACATAAAACTTTAAAGCTTTATTAATGGATTGTTTTGGCTCCACCAGCTTTTGAGTAGAGATAGGTGGCTATTCACCAACTAAATACTCTAAATACGTGATATGTTTACTGGCTAGTTGCTAATTTTGTGTGGCTTATGTCACTGGAAAAGTAGTGTAAGCATATTGCGGGTTATCTGAGCTTTTTCCTATTGCCTATTGTGTCTGAAAACAAGGTTAATGAGAGCAGAGTTTTTGGGCCAGAAAACCAAAACGATGTGCTTAAAGATGATAAAATTGTCCTTAGAGCTGAGGGGGACTGTAGAGACGTGTTTCCCTCTGTAGGTTTGTCACTAAGAGCAGCACCTGTCACACTACATGTAGTCATATGGCCAATTTTCCATATAAAATTTTTTTTTTTTTTTGTGCAGCTTTGACCCTGTTACTTATTAAACTATTCAGACTATGTAAGCACTTTAGATAAGTTTGACTTTGAAATGTTCCTTGTATTGTCTTATGAACTGCCCTGACAGGCATAACCTCAACCTAAGGTATGAGGTTATGTCAGGTTTTAACCTTGTGTGTTTTCATACCTTTAGGAGTCACGAAGCCTTGAAGGGTGATTCTGCTCCTTGAGTGCTGTTGATCTTTATCTTTCTGCAATTTTTTAGTTTGACAGCTGAGCCATTAAAGAAACTAAGTTAGTGTGCCTTTAGTTTCAAAAAGGAAAGAAGACGAAAAAAGCTGGACTAGATTCCTGGTTCTAAATCAATATCGATTTCCAAGATTTGTGGTTGTGGTTTTACTGTGAAGACACAAGTCATTGCAGTCTGTAGCCACAGTGTAGCCTCAGATTCAGGCCATATGTTGAGCTGAGGAGGTGTCTAAATCTATTCATGTGATTGTCAGCACATCAGGCTTATTTGTTATGTTTGTTCTACTTCCTAAATTTAAGAACATCTTCACAGTGACAATAAAAATGGATAGCTATGCATATATCAGTTTTTTATATTAGCGGCTTCAACATTAAGAGGTTGTATGTAATTAATATAATAATAACAATCTATATTTTGATACATTACATTTTATAGTTTCCCACGGCAGTGTTTGAGTTACATGTGAAGGCCAGCGTAGGTAAGAGAGTTGCTATCAAATTCTCAGGTGTACTCTGTCCTCAAGCATAACAAAGCAAGTGCCAGTAATATACCATTAACACTAATAGACATCTGTCCCTTTATAACAGGAAACCGCAAGCAAACCAGGCTAAGTACCTTCCACTCTGAAAGTGAATACGAGTTAGCCAGACTTGCTAATGTTAGCACAAGTTTGCACTAGACCTTACCTTTTCTTCATGATATTTTAACACATGTTGAGTCACTGGCAGCTTTGGCAAAATCATTGCTATATTCATCACGCATTATAGAGAGGAGGGGCCAAAGGGGTCTAGCCAGTGTTTGCTGTCTGTCGTATGTATGTCCAGTTGTGGTGATAGCAAGGAACAATACTGTGAAAACTCACAGCAGGGAGTTCACCCACCCCAGCAAGTGACTTTGTTGCCATTGGAACTATAGTAACACAAGTATGTGAACTGTTTTTAGTGTCCACCCACACAGATTTTTTCACCAATTAAATGAAAACCAAAAATTCATACCCCCAGAGGAAATTTATGTAGGGGGCGCTATCCTGACAGAAAAACTTAATGTAGTCTTTTTCTTTACCATTTTGACCAATCAAGTAAACAATGAAGAACAAAGACCAAGGAGACACTTATTTCTTTCTTTCTTTGATTTAGGTTTGACTTATATTTTAGGTGTTATTACAATATTTTTTTAATCATTCCACTTGCTAATTATGTATTTTGTCTTTTTGTATTGCTTTTCAGTGATCAGGTATCTGTGTTGAGAAGTTTAATTTTACATTAGTCTGAAGAGAGATTCTGTGTCTCCCTGCCTTGTCACTGAGGTGCATCTTTATTTAAACCTGTTCTGTTTTGCAGGCCAACCTGAACGATTCACATAACCAGATGGTGGTCCACTGGGCTGGAGAGAAGAGCAATGTCATCGTAGCCTTGGCCCGGGACAGCGCAGGAGCCACCGGGCCTAAAACCAGTTCTGTAAGTACACCTGAACACATCCATTCATAAGAAACATATGGAAGCAAAAACCGGCAAATCCATGACCTTTTGTTGTCTGTTTTAACCTGACAGTGCTTATGGTTTCTCACCAATCTCAGTATCTTCTTTCAATTGAAACTTAGTCACTGAATTGCCTCAATAAATCAGCAACATGGCAGAGAATGTGTTTTCACACTTGTCTAACATGTTTCTCATGTTTCTGGTGGTTGTTGAGCCACGGATTAAGCTATCCATCTGCTGCTTTAACACACAAACACACTCTTGGAACATGCTGAAAGCCTCCAGCACAGTCATTGAACATAGCGCAGTTTTATTTTTTTGATTTCCCCATCTGGGCTGATGTACACTTCATTAGCTTTCAGAACTTGCTTGATAAAGGAGTAGTTAAGAGACAGTTAACTCCCGGTTTGGAAACAGTTTAATATCCTTCAGTAAACCTTCTTAATGCTGCCATACACTCTTGTTAAACAAGACATGATTGCACCAAGCAACCTCAAATGTGTCTTGTTTCAACGTCCATAGAATAAAATAAAATAAACTATTACTTTTATTGAGGTAATATTTATACCATATCCTAATCTCACTTAGGCCACCAAAATGGCTAGAGATGATAATAAGAGTGGGAGTGGGTGTGCACAGAGCAGTAGAGTTCAGGATGCACTGGAGTTAATGAAGGACTTTGGATGATGTACCATAGAGAATACTGCTGCAGTCGTCAATTCTGGATTTGATAAAGGCATGGATCAAAGTTTCGGCGGCAGAGAAGAAGAGCAACAGCTAGAGATTAGCTTTGTTTTTTATTTGGAAAAAGACACTTGATTGATCAAAAGAGAGGTTGCTGTCAGAAGAGGCCCAGTGCTGAAAGAGAACCTTAACAACGTTAATTAAGGACAAGACTTGGGTGCCTAGCTGAGAAGTTGTGGATTTGCAGCCTGTCATCTGCAACTCTTCATCTAACAGCTCTCTGTGGCTTCTCCTTCTTGGTGCATTACTTCTTGCAATATTTCACAGTGATTAAAGCAAAAAAAAATTCTGTTTGCATCAGCTTTACCTTAATACAGTTCTCTGCAGATTATTTCCAGTGTTTGACCACACATGTGTAATCAAAAATTTTTAACTGATGGGATAATTACCTCACTGTGGCATCTCTAGGCTGTGGATGTGTGAGAAGGAAAAAAGAGCGTAGTTATCTATGGTGAGGCAGAAGTTGTAAGTGGTTTTGGTAGGGGATTTGAGACTGGAGATGATTATGTCTACTTTATCACAATTTAGTTTGAGGAAGTTGGCTTGCAGTCATGATGTCATCAGCATAGCAGTACTATGATGTTACTAAGGTGGAACATGTGGGGAATGAATGAGAGAAGGCCAAGCACCAAACCCTGGGGGACACCCTAAGACAGGGCTTTAAGCAAAGCCAGTTTCAGGTTGACAGAGGAAGGGAATGGAGATTGGATAGATATAATGTTAGCCGATGTTGTGACTTCTTGGGAAGAAAGTTAGGGTGCAACAGGGCCACAGGGACGGGATCGAGTTTGGGAATGTGTCATTGCAAGTATACAAAGGGCCGGAGCCTCTGTGTAGACAATACCCGGCAACTTTTGAGCACCCTTCATAGTTGGCAAATAAGTACGGTAGGGGAAATTCTACTTCTCAGTAAACTTGGCTTGTCTTTCAAAAAACTGAACAGTTTAGCCCACATTTCTTAATATATTACATTCGTTAGTGATATTTAAACAAAGTTATGGCATTAAAAGTGACATTATATTTATTAATAACAGTAATGTACTTTATCAGTTGTAATAATAATAACAAACTGCAGATGGGTCACAATTGACAATGTTTTTGATATCCAGCACTGCTGTTGAGAGCTCTGCACTGTAGCTACCTAAAGGCACCCTGTGGAGTTTCTTACCTCTAGTAGTACAATGGAGCTGTTTTTTTAAGGATTTTGTCCCTGTGGGTGACACATTTCTGCCAATGGTTTTATGCTATTCCAATTATTCATAGGTGGCGGGAACACATGATGTGCAGCTACAGGCAGGGACGAAGAAGACTGCAAGCTAACAAACATAGTTGTAAACAACCATGGATTTAAAGTACTTAAAAAATCAGATTTGCAAATGTTTTATGAAGAAGGCAATACATTTAACAGGTTTGTTGGACCTCAGGGACACACAGTGTGCTTTGCTGAATAACGACAATAATGTTACGTATTACATGGATAGGAGTTGTTTAAAAAGAAATTGAAAATGTCATTTTGAATAAGCAAATTAAAACAGATTTACGATACAACAGTGTGGTTAGTTACCGGTGTAGTAAAGTTAACTTTTGAAAAAAGGACAGTTAAGAAAAAGTAACTGGAAGAATGAAAGCCCGCTAACTTCTACTGCTACAGCTCCATCCTAGAGGAAACACCGCACACAGTAATGTTTGGATTCAGAGTATAATTCAGAAAGAGAGAGAGAGAGAGAAGGGCTCAGTAAATCCATGTGCTACGCGCAGATTAAGTAAGATTTTACCAGTCTTAAATAGTAAAAAACAACATAGAAAATCAAAATGTGGTGGTTATTGCTGACATTTGGTTTGGCCTGCCACAAATAAATCAAGCACAGTTTTTGTTGTTTGACATAAAACAATTGATTGTTCACAGCCCTTATCTACATGCTATGATCCAGAGCAATGGTTTCTGTATAGTTATCATAGACCACAAGCTATAGTCATTGACTACTCTTCCCTCTTCACTTTGTCTCCAGGTCTATGTGTCCTATGACTATGGAACCACTTTCACGCTTGTCTCAGACAAGTTCCCTCTTTCGGGGGTCAAGGCAAAAGATGGCAGCAAGCAGGTCATCTCCCAGTTCTACCACAGCCCTGCAGATAATAGGAGGGTAAGTCACACTCACTACTACTTACAGAAAAAGATGTGCAATATGGTCACATGCTCTTAAACATAGGAAAATTTTTGCTCCTGGAAAATGAGGAAGTGCTTGGTTATGACAATTATGTAAAACATTCAGTAGAGGTGTCTGGAATTATTTACTGTCAACTGCACACATGTAACACCAGATACAGTAGGTGCGTTTGCAGGGGAAAATTAAATGTGCCGTATAAGAATTGCTGGAATCTTTAGAAATCTTTGAATTTCCACTGGGTTCTTGGTAATGTCTCTGTCCAAGGCACCTTTTTGCTTAGTTTTGAAGCCAAACAAATGTAAGAAGTGTCTCAGGTATTAATCGCCTTTTCCATTTTATAGTGATTGAACCCATTGTGCTCCTGGATACTGTTTATTCTCAAAGAGTATGATTTTTAAAAAAATATATTTTTATTAACCTCTCTGCAGCAATCTTTTCTTCTCATAAATCTATCTTGGAGATCTATATGAGGTATATGGAATTGTTTAGACTCCTGGCTTTGGTTTGTTCAGACATGCACTTTTAATTTATGGTCCTGAGCCTTCTCAAAAAATCAGCTGGAGGTGGCACCATTTTCCAGCACTCCAATAAAGTTCTAGAGACATTCAAGTAAGATCAACTGAATTTTTTTTTAATGTGCTGTTACTTACTGTATTCCCAATGGCCAACATGGATGTAGTGAATATATAATTGAATATAGATCAGTTCCAAGACCCTGTTGACTCTGATGTGAGGTCCAAAACAAGTTGAGCCAAAATAGACCAATTAGTTCTTATGAATATAGTTGAAGAAATCTCAGGAGCTTACCTACAGCTTCTTAATGTATAGAAATTGTATAACTAATGCAGTCAATGTGTTTGATTACAGTTCAAAATTTGTATTTCACTTTGATGGAAGCTGCACTGCTGCTTGTACTTAAAATATGGTTCTTTTATACCTTCTCTGTAGTGGTTCTCAAAACACATCTATCTACCAAATTCTATGGAGGTCTGTGGAGTTGTTGAGATTTCAAGGCTTTGGTTCCCCTTTACACACACACACACACACACACACACACACAGACACAGTAGGGAACAAAGCAATGAACATAAAAGCTTATTGCCTAGTTGTGGAGGATGCACATGGTTTCACAGGGCTGACAAAGTAACAAGGGGTCATTTGTGTGGCTCAGGTGGGTTCAGTTTGTGGTAGAGTGCAACCAAAAAGG
>JAQQZW010000022.1:2549060-2559430 GCA_029814745.1 Zanclus cornutus | reverse complement strand
CCTCACAGCAGATTAATATGAAAACATAACTGTGTGCAGCTTTATATAATATTAAACTTTAAACTTTAAATGTGTTGTTTTGTTCAAATGCTATGAATACTGACAACATGTTGTAATTAGATAAGTATCTAGATGATGGTCAAAGATCTGTGTCCTGTAGACACATCTATTAGACATGAAACCTGAATTGTCTCATTGTAATGAATTTAGGAGTTGGAGGCAGCTTCACTCACATGTTGTCATTTACAAATGATCAGCGCAGTTTGCTTGAATGTTTGGCTCGAACCAAGGATACAAACATCCAAGATTTTGTATTTTGCAAGACTGAAAAAGACCCACTGAAATAGACACTCTGATTTTCTGCTAATGAGTGAAGCTACATCTCCCCTGGGGGGTTTGAGCATTAAATCTTACCAATAAAAGCAATCAATATTTTTTTAATGTAGTCCAAGTCTTTTGACTCTCCAGTCTGATCTAGCATATTTATTCTTTCACTGATATTGCAATGGTCACAGGTTAGAATGAACTACCACTGTGTGTCTCTGTGTCACTCCAGCATCCTGTTTCAACAGGAATTGCGTGAAGTACTAAATGACCTTTTATTGCCTGTTATGTGCATCATGTTCTGATGATTCACTGAATGTGCTTTCTGTTGCTCAGGCACTGGCAGGCCCTCATTTCTATACATGGGGTGACCATGGTGGTATCCTAATGGCTATTGCGCAAGGAGGTGCCACCACACATCTCAAGTAAGTCCAAATGGCCTGTTTAAATGTTCCTATAGGACAGAGAAAAAGGTCAGATTTGATCTCTAAAGCTGAATCTGTCACCCACTTGGTTCTGCCTTAACTAACAGTTTCCAATATAAAAACCCTGAGAGGCTGGTGTGTGACTGAGAGGCTTCCATTTGAAATCTGAAAATACTCTGAGGAAATCTGAGGGAGTGGAGCACATGAACAGCACACACCCCAGTGGGTGTGCTTATTAGTCAGCAGGAGCAGATTGTGTGAACATGAAGCAGCTTGTTGTCGAAAATAAGTAAATTAACTTTCCCTCAATACACAGACGTGTAATAAAACATCTCCATACCAACAGCAACATTGCAGGCTATTCATATGCACATTAAGGTAATACGGCAGGTTAATGTGAAAACAGCTGACCTCGTTTACATACAGAGAGAAATGAGTTCCCCTACTTTGGTTACTCGGTAACCTGGTTTTGCCTTCATATATACAAATGTCAATATAACTATTAAACAGGTGTTTTTTCAGATGATGACATCTTCCTCTCCTTTCTGTTGTTAAATCAAAAAATGAGTGGGAGGTCGTAGATTAAAGCCAATTTTGCTAACTGATTTATAACATTAATAGATACAGGCTATCAGCAATACACTGGTAAAGCTGAAAAAGCATTGTTGCTTAGTAAATTATTGAGTTAAAATTTGGCTGTGTCCTTGTTAGGTTCAGCACCAACGAAGGCGAGACATGGACCGACTTTCAGTTCTCAGACAGGGAGGTGTATGTTTACCAGCTGCTGACTGAGCCCGGGGAGAAGAGCACCATCTTCACCGTCTTCGGCTCCTACGCCGACCAGAGACACAGCTGGCTCATCCTGCAGGTCAACACCTCCGACGTTCTGGGTAGGTTGGACAGTGAGAGGGAGTTTCAGAGGGAGGGAGGGCACAGAGAGCTTTTATGTTCAAGGTCCTCAGCTCTTAGCAACAACAACTCACAAAAGCTATTTCAAAGTTTATACTTCAGCTGTAGTACTCATTAGAAATTTCATTTATGTTGAGTTCCTGATTTGTAAAGAGGCCATACTATCTTGTCCAGGTTCATTTTTTTTATTTTAGATGTCTACAACAAAAGGTTCACATGATTTAATGTTAAAAATGCACATTTTCTTATACTGTCCCATACTGCATGCTCTTATTTGTCAGTTCACAAACCCAAGCTGTACATGACACTGCTAAGCATGTGTCCAGTCAGCTCTGTTTGTGTTTTTAGCTAGCTTCACTTCTGCTGTGCATATCACTACAAGAACAGCTTCTTAACTAAAAACTTAACCATCCCACATGTAAGAACAGAAATCTGATTAGTGTTAGTTTCAAACTCGCTTGCCACAGGCCACTAATGTTACAGCTTTGTAACAGTCTTTGTGTAGTGTGCGCAAGCTAGCTGCTGGATGCTACTCAAAGATTAAGTGATAGTATCATAGTCAGAGTCACAGTCACAGTGTCATCAAATTGAAAATAAATGTCTTTTGAGAACATACCATTTAAATAAGTCTTGTAGCAGCCAACAGAAAGAGAGCCATTAATAAGCTGAAATTTGTTATGTAAAAATTTGGAAAGTAAGACTAACAAGTAAAATTATTTCACCACAAAAAATTAAAGTTCTCCAGCAGGGCAGTTCTCATTTGAACAGTTTGTTCTCAGATAGGTGTAAAGTTTGTACTCTGTAATAGACTCTGTGTTATGTTAGTGGTGTTATGTTCAGTAGAATCATAAAGCACCGGAGTAAAAGACACTGGAAAATATAAAAGCACACAAAAATACCATGATGGAAGTGTAACAGAATTTGCTGTATGCTAACTATGGCTAATGCTATACTAGCTTGGCTAGAAAAATAAAGAAATACACGTGTTCTCAGGTGTTTTCAAGAGCTGTAAACCCTTTAATCGAGACTACTAGATGGAGTGTTTCATTATAGAAAGTTCTTAGCAGGACTAGAGGAGAAAGAGATGGAAGACTGATTGACAAATGGACCACCAGGAACATTAGCAGGTGACTCTGTGATGCTAATCAGTGTCAAACATCTCTAGTTTTTCTTCTGTTTATTTACTCCAGGTGTGCCGTGTTCTGAGGCTGACTACAAACGCTGGTCTCCATCAGATGAGCACGGTAACGAGTGTCTGTTGGGCAGAGAGATCACATTTAAGAGGCGAGCTCCCCACGCCACATGTTTTAACGGAGAGGAGTTCGACCGGCCCATCACCATCTCTAACTGCTCCTGCACACGTCAGGACTACGAATGGTTTGTGACCTGCACATACACATAAATGCCTGAAGATTACAAAAATGTTTAACCTAAATGCAGAAATATCTCTCTTATGTATTTAGTGTTCGGCATTATGTGTTCTAATATTGTGATAATACAGATGTAGTATAGCTCAGGTGCATCCTTTTCCTTTGATCATCCTTGAAACATAATTGTGATATAGGAGTTTATCTGTGTTCAATTAATTTGATTGAATATGATTTGTAAAAAACAAACAATGTGCAGACTAAACTGTAAAATTTGGTAAATATATACACATATAGACATTTCATACACACTTTGACCGCTGCTTACAAACCGCAAGGGAAAAGGTTTTGTTTTGGTGTTTTTTTTTGTCTGTATATTTATATTTTGCTCCCCAAATATGTCCATACAATTAATATATTATTTATTAAAAGTTGTTAAATAGCTTTTAAGACCAGATTTTCCTATTTCTCCTACACCACATGACATGACACACAATTAGTTAAAAATAAAAATCAGTATTTTTTAGCTTTAGCATGAGTGGGACTTGTTTCATATCAGAGGAAGAAGGCCCTGGCTGGCTGATATATGGCTCTTCAAAATATGTCAATACTGGCAAAATACTACATTGGAAGAAGCCTACTCTGCGTATTTTTATTGCTCCTTGCTCCACCATCAGGTGCTGTCATTCATCGCGGGGCAGAAGCTAACTGGTTTTTCTCTCTCTGTGTTTGCTACCTTGCCTGTCTTCCTCCTCCACCTCCCCCTCCTCCTTCCAGTGACTACGGCTTCAAGCTGAGTGAAGACTTGTCTCTGCAGGTGTGTGTGCCTGACCCTGAGTTCTTAGGTGACCTCTATGCTCCTCCGGTGCCATGTCCTGTCGGTACCACCTACCGTCGCAGCAAAGGGTAAGTTGCTGTTGTCTGACTTTCCAGTGCAGAATTGTGCTGCCTGGGATTCTTTTGTGTGGTTCATTAGCATAATTTTGGCATCTGCTGCTAGTGAATTCACACTTACATGGCTTTTCATATGATAAGCCTTTTTTTCTTTGCGCTTTATTGACCTTTTGTCAGATTTTGCACAGTATTTTCAAGTCTTGGACCTCTCTAAACTGCCAAAAAGTGGGAAGACAAGGAGTCTAATTCGACCTTTTCTAGGTCCATGGACCCTGCCTGGCAACCTTCGTATTTGTATTTATTTTTAAAATTAACTGTGGTACTGTACATGGTAATAGAATGGACCTGAGAATAAAATCGTAGCTTGACGAATAAAATCTTAATTCCCAGTTTGATAAATCCCAGTGATCTTTTCCTTGTTTTCCTATGAACCTGTGTGGTGTATCTGTTCAAATTGTGGACAATACACACGAGCTCACATTTGAACCCTGTATCTGGTGCTTAGGACCTAAAAATCACACTCATCACCTTTTATCATCTTTTGAATTGTCATTACCTGAGAATTCCTCAGAATGCAAACCAGCCTTTGTTCTCTTTGGTTTATTGCCGCTGTTGCCGTCACCAGATGTGTTTGGTGAGAGCACCACCAAGTGTTGAACTGAAGAAAGCTCTTTCTGCTCCCTTCTGCAGCTACAGGAAGGTACCAGGCGACAGCTGTAGTGGAGGAGATGTGGAGTCCAGACTGGATGGAGAGATGCTGCCTTGTCCCGTCGGAGGTAAACCAGCACTTTATTAAATAACTGCTCATGGTGAATAATTGGTCAATAAATGTCTCTAAACCCAAATATGGTAGCTTTGGCCTGTTATCTGCAGCTGCTGCTTTCATCTAAACTGTTTCCTCCAAACACACGTTGGATAATGTGATATGTTGTTTTTTTGTTTGTCTGTTTAGTTTGTAGTTCATAACAGTTTTTCTGAAGTACCTCCTCTACGAGCAGTAGACTTTCCCTCATGCTCCGTTGTGGTTTTCTTTTTGGTTCCTTTTCAGCCACTTTCCTATTAATTCATCCTTATAAATACATTTACACTTATGTTATAGATATATTAGATATTTGTTAAGTTCACATGTTAATTGCCTTTGAACTTATTAAAGACATCTCTTTTTTACAAAACCTTAAGGTCATATGTTTTTGCAGACTAACATCATGGAGTGAAATGTAAGGATATTTTACAGGAATGAACAATGAGTCAGACGCAGGTGTAAATTCTTGTTTCTGATTGGCTGTTCCTGCTCTGTATATACTTTTGATCGACCATGTAATCAATTAAGGACTGTTCTTAATGTTGCTCCTACACCTTGTTGTAAGTAGGACTAAGTAGCTTGATAAATGTACTCTTTTTCATTGTCAGAAAAATCTTTTTCGACTCTTAAGTTGACTTTTTATAGCATTCTAATGTGTGAGAGCATTCTTATCTTCTAGGCTCTGTAAGTTAGCACTCTAAAGCATATCTTATTAAAAATTGATTTCTGACATTAATGACTAGATGACCGTCTCTTTAAATAAGAGTAAATCTGTGAATTAGTCTAAAACTAAGACATGAAATGGTCTGAAAGATCTCCCTCTCTGAATTTCATCTTATAATATAGAAGTTAATGTATAAAAAACATTTGTTCCTTTCCCAAGCTTGGTTTACTACACCGGTAAGCACAGACTCATAATGATGTTAGTACAAACAGTATTGTGTGATTGTAGCTTTGAAGTGTCTTTTGCCATCCGTCGTGTCTCCTGTGCTCTTTCAGAGAGCAACGAGTTCATCCTGTATGCTGTGAGGAACTCCATCCATCGCTATGACCTGGCCACAGGCACAGACCAGGCCCTGCCTCTGGCTGGCCTGAGGGAGGCTGTGGCTCTGGACTTTGACTTTGACAGGAACTGTCTGTACTGGGCGGACATCTCACTGGACACCATACAGGTTAGAGAGGAATCCCACTGGGGCAGACCAACAGGGGAGTTGGTCAAGAGTTTGTTTAGTGTTCAAACACAAATGAATCAGGGCTTGTTGTTATGAGCGCAGAGACTTTAGAGGAGTGTATTTTTAGACACAAGCTGACATTTTTGCTCACCTGTCAAATGAATGTAACTTCTCAGCATAATGCACCACAGTATTCTCATTTGTTTTCAGGATGTTTACCAAGGGTTTTTCTGTCTTTCTGCTATCTCCCGCAGCGGCTGTGTCTGAACGGCAGTACAGGTCAGGAGGTTGTAGTAAGGAAGGATTTGCAGAACGTCGAGGCTCTGACCTTTGACCCCATCAGTAGACTTCTGTACTGGGTTGACGCAGGAGCACAGAAAATCGAGGTATAGAGAGAGTGTGTTGATGTGTGTGTTTGCATAGTAATTAGCATTTGTACGAAACAGGAAGTGTACAGGACTCAGAATATCAGCAGCGAACTTTAACAGACGTACAGTACATGTTTTTATGAGACTACTTTGCTTGTTTGAATGCAGCTGGAGGATTGATTTGTTATTCATAGATGTTACTTGCAGGTAAATGCAGTTAGATAACAAGTGATTTTGTCTTCCTTATTGAGCAGATTTACTTAAATGGTCCCAATCTAAATAGTGTCATGTAGACAGTGTGATTTAAAAAATGTGCTTGTAATGTAAAACCTTGTTCTAATTTAAAAGTTTCAGTCAACGTGTATACAGTCTGTACTCATTAGTTGATAATAATGCAAACATTTTTTTGGTTAAATGGCAAAACCCGTTATGATGTAGTTAGATGTCATTTCTTCTGCTTCGATCTATCAGTCAGCAGTTAGAAGTTTGAATTGAATTCATGTCTTTCTTTTTAGGATTGGCTTTTTAAGGATAGTTATTTTCAATTTTGTTTTATATTAAGGGTTAGGGCTCAGTGTACTGTTAAAATGAATTTGCGTAAAATGGATTAACAAATTGTTTCCCAATAATCTGTTTTTTTTTTCATACTTTTAAGAAAGAGCCATTTGTACCTGAGAAAGAGTTCAGATATGTAGGTTTATTCTAAAAACTCGTGGTCCTGATCCAGCTAACTTTAAATAAGCCCGCACGTGTGCAGTTTTGGATTTAAGAACAACTGCAGGTTCGTATAAAGTTAGCTTTGAAGAATTGAAACATCCAGACTGGAGTTCAACCATCAACAAGTAAATCAAGCAAACTTACTTCCTCGTATATAAAACAGGCCCCTGCACTGCTCACTGCTCACTCACTCAGAGTGTGTGTATGTGTGTTTGAGTCTGTCCTTGTATGTATGCAAAAGCAAAAGCAGGTTGTGTACATGGTAGTTATACTTAGAGGTCTTACTCATACTGTTTTTCACACAAATCTATAACTTGATAACATTTCTTCAAATAGTTGAGTTTGTTAAGGTTATAAGAGAGTTCTATAACTAAAACTAATGAATCTCTGAAAATCTGACTGTGGTTGAAGGTGTCTAACCCTGATGGTGACCTGCGTTACACTCTGTTGAACTCTTCTATCCTGGAACATCCCAGAGCTCTGGTTCTTCTGCCAGGAGAAAGGTAACCCTTACACACACACACACACACACACACACACACACACACACACACACAGATATTTGTAATATAGTTACAGTCGGAAAATTATAAATAACCCTAGAACAGCCTAGAATAGTCGTTTCAGACCAAATCAAGCACGGCAGCAATCACCGCAGGTTTGTGCGGCAGTGTGGGAGGGTCAGTCCATTTGCAAATGCAACTGAAGTCTTGTACTGGCTCATTGCAGGTTTGTTCAGCTCTGCTCGGTCTGATCGGCCAATCAGCTGATTGGTAACCGCAGCGTGACGTTGCGGTGCATTTCTCCTAAAGCTGACTCTGCTCCAACTTTCCGTCACAAGGCCGCTGTGGCTTTTTCTTTTCTTTTCTTTTCTTTTCCTGCAAACCCCTTCACACTGCCGCAGCCTAAATAAACTACCCACATTAAAATGAGTGGGAGAACTTGCTGCAACACCTGATTTGGCCTGAATAAGGCCTTATTCTAATGTCCACCCTCGAACAACCCTCAGAGGAAGGGATGACCAGACAAAGTGTTTTCACACTCAGTGTCTGAAATTCTCACACGCACCATAACAGTGAGTTGGTTCCTCATCTGCAAACATGGTTCTGCTTTTTTTAGATGGGCTCAGCAGATTATTAAAGTTACCACTCTTGTGGCATTTTTTTCTCATTGACTTTATTCTTCCCTTATTCCCTTTTCATTTTACGTAGAAAATGAAATTCTTTCTGCCTTACTGTACTCGCTTGCTCTGTCTCCCCTGTCTGGTCTCTCTCATTAGAGGCAAGTAGGCCATTTTTAAATCCAGCTTCTCTTGTATTGATAAGGAAGAAACCACCTTACACCAGGCAGGGTATAATTATCTGACATTGTACAGCCTTATATCAAATATTTGATGAATCTCCATTTTAAGATACTACAGAAATGACCAGATTCCTATTACCACTTATAGGAAGTGGAGACCTGTGTCAAAAAATGGCAAATTAGATTTTTTTTGGACAGCGGACGAACAAGTAAAAATGTCTAAGTTAACGTTTAGCTCATTGAATATTGTTTTTTTCATAATGAGAATTTTACAATGCACCAATTTTCAATGACGTGTGAATTTAGTGAAACCTTCCAGTTTAATTCATACTGTATGTGTCCCACAGTCTGATGTTCTGGACTGACTGGGGAGACCGAGCGGCCGGTGTTTACCGGAGCTACATGGACGGAACCAACGTTTCCTGCATCGTGTCCGAGGGCGTCCGCTGGTCCAACGGGATCACAGCTGACGACCACTGGCTGTACTGGACCGAAGCCTACAGCGACCGCATCGAGAGGGCCGACTTCGCTGGGGGCCAGAGGAGTGTTCTCATGGAGGGGCTGCCCCACCCGTACGCCATAGCTGTCTTCAAGGTAAGACTGAACAAAAAAAACAAATGTACAATTAAAAAATACACCTTGGCTTGTATTGGAAAAGAGCTGGATTAGATTTAAAATATGTTCAATGTGTAAATCCTGACTAAGAATCAATTTTTACAAGTGTGTGTTGGATAATGTTTTCAGAATGACCTGTACTGGGATGACTGGTCCAGAATGGGGATCTTCAAAGCTCCAAAAGCTGGTTCCCAGAACAATGAGCTGATTGTTGGCAGACTAACCGGAGTCATGGACCTCAAGATCTTCTATAAGGGGAAGAACAGAGGTGAGGAACAGAGAGTGGAGTCGTGTCCGGAAAGTTGAAAGTTTAGCAGAATCACTAAGATATTATTTTAAGTAACTGGGATTGTTTCAGTTTCAAAAACAGAGTTTAAAACAATCACTGTAAACTGTCCAAGTCAAGGTACACAGTAGATTACAGGTTGAAATTACCTGTCAGGTTTACTGCTTAGAGAGTCACAGAACTGATTTAAACCACTGTAGTATTGCTCAGACTGAGGTCCTGCTCTCTCGTTCACCAGGGCATAATGCCTGTGCCGACCAGCCGTGCAGCCTGCTGTGTCTGCCTCAGCCCGGACACCGGCACACCTGCGTCTGCCCTGACGGTGCCCCGACTGTAACCATGCCCAGTGGAGAGCTGCAGTGCCAGTGTCCCTCTGGCTACCAGCTCCAAAACAACACCTGCGTCAAGACTGGTGAGACAAACGCACATACATGATGTCTTGGTGAACTGTAATGATGTATGTATGAACTTGCCTCTGTTGGAAATAAGGCCTCAATTTTAATTTCTGGTTAATGAGAAGTTGCATGGGTTCTTTACTTTCCTCCAATCAGAGCACAGCTGTTTGCCCAACCAGTACCAATGCTCAAACGGCCGCTGCATCAGCAGCATCTGGAAGTGTGACAGTGACAATGACTGCGGAGACATGAGTGATGAACAGGAGTGTCGTAAGTAGTCAGCCGCACCACTTTCCAAAAGCTGTTTTGGTGTGAAAATCTACACATCGTGTTTGTGTCCGGTCCACTTCTAGCCACTACGACCTGTGACCCGTCCAACCAGTTTCGCTGCGTGGCCTCAGGTTCCTGCATCCCCCTGGCCTTCAAATGTGACCATGAAGATGACTGTGGGGACAACAGTGATGAGGAGCACTGTGGTAAGATGTGGCTGTTTATCTGCCAGTAGGGTTGTGGGATATGACCAAAATCTCATATCCTGATGTAAGTAATTGCTTTTGTTGAACCAGAACCAGTTGTTTTAAAGCTCTGTTCAGAGCCACCAGACTCTTTGACAAAAACATTAATTTTACGTTGTAGAACACAGGAGTTAGTGTCTATCTTTGCCTTGATCAGTTAGCTGTGTGTGTTATTGTGTGAGGTGTTTTAACACTTGAGTTTGGAAGTTTGGAACTAAGGAGACTATATCTTGGCCAAGAATAGAGCTCTGTGGAACTCCATGAGTCAAGATTACCGGA
>JAQQZW010000022.1:2492405-2502504 GCA_029814745.1 Zanclus cornutus | reverse complement strand
ACATTGCACCTCAAATAGTGTGATACTGTCTGGTTTTCAATACTAAAGCTACTCTGGTGTTTCAGCTGTTGGCTAGACTACAAAAGAGACACCTTCACAGTCAAGTGGATTCATCAGCCTATAGGGATCAGGTCAAATTTACATTTTCCTCAATGTATTGTCACATTTCCATCCCTGCTTTATAATGTTCATTGTAGAAACCACAGAAAATAAGTAGCAGGTGATGTGATCAAATAGTTGTATGCACTTCTCTTTTAAGCTTAAGATAGACATGACGATCAGTTCTCAGTGCTGCATTCTGGATCATGATACAATGGATCATCATGCAGTATTCTGAGGTGAAGTGCACACTATAATTTATACTGAATTGGTTAGACAGCTACAGGAAAATTTATTAAGCCCTTTATGGTAACATGTCATCATGCATCACTTCTTGGCCCTGCACTGGCTCCATAGTCATTACTTGACCTGTTCAAATGATTGGCTAATACTCAAAGTCCCCCGCACAAGCACACAATTTCGAAAGTTTTTGTGCTGCACATGCTTCGAACACTTTAAAACACACATTGAACATAACACGACTGTACACAATGGTCAATTTTACATAATTACAAACTACTCTGCCCTTAAATGTAATTGTGGTCTTTTTTCTTTTTTTTAAATTTATTATTATATTGTGTGTATTTATTCGGTTATAACTGTATTCTCAACATAATTGGAGATGAGGAAGAAGAGGGAAATAAAATATCTATGGTAAGGATAGTAGATTCAGAAAATGTGCTTCTAGAGTACAACTCACACCGCAGAATGCTAACAGTAAACTGAACAAAACAAAGAAATAAATATGATATTTTTTATATAACAAATGTATGAAATATAAAACATTTTCATAAATATCAAATGAAAAGGTAAAAATGTTATAGAGAGATAAACTGTTTGTGAAAATCTCTGACAAATCTGATAAATTACCAGCCACAGCAATAACTTCCTGGCATATTGACTGATGGCTAGAGTCTTTATGAGAATTTATTTATTAGAATGTTTCCTACTAAATGTACGAGAGCGTGGAAAAAAAAACCCTAGAGCCTACACACTGGTCAGTACTATCCTATCCCTCGATTACTATCACATTGATATGTGATCTGTTTTTACTGACAAGTAATTAATTTTTGATGCAATAAGCATGTTCGTCAAGATCATTTGTCTAATACTGCAGTGCAACCAGCAGGTTTCCCTGAGGTTTTCGGAAAACTTAGGTGCATGTATTTTGCAGGGGGTTTAGGGTTCCTCCTCCAAAGAAACTATATGTTTTTCAATAAAAAACTATGCAAATTTGCATCATTTTTGACTGTTATTATAACCATCTGTGCACAAAAACTTGGAAAAGCTGGAGCAGATAATAAATAAACAACACAAAAAAGCTTAAAGATAAAACTTGCTAAAGATATCCACTAGGAACCACCTAACCATAAAACCAACAAAATTAACTAAATGACATTCTTGGAAAAGTCATTTAGTTAGCTTTGACGCTGTTCACACTGATTTTTTGGTGCCCAAAACAGCTTGGGTGGTGTGCCACATTAATATTTTCACTTGATTAACTACAAGTGTTGCTAATACTAAAGATCTCAACAGGTAAACAGGGAAGAATGCAGCTCTATGGTGATTTCAAACACATTTATCTCAGCATTTTTATTCACTGGTCCAACAACCCAAAAAATACAACGAAATTACTTGTTTAAACAAAACTGTTTCGATCTGCTCATGTCCCTGTGATTTAAATAAGTCAGTTGTACACTACCAACTTATTAAAGGATGGTGGAGAGCTGAAACAGCCGGAGAATTCAGTTTAAAATTTACTATGGGAGACAAATTTTTCTGAGGAGTTGACAGATCAAGCCAGTACTCTTCCATTTGGATGTCAATATGCTTTGTTTCCACTACAGGTATAGGTAAGCAAGAACAATTACTTGATAAAATAATAACAGCATAAAAGTGCCTTGCTATGAGTTTGCTTTGATGTTTTTTCTGTTAATAATTTCAGGATTTTACTGCATTGATTGCCAATGCTTCTGAAAATTATAAACATATTTATTCAAGTGTCAAAACATTAGGTTTGCTTTAATTCACAGAAAGTATTCTGATATTATGGCAAAGCAAATATGCTCAGCACATTAAATGTTAATGACTCAACTGTGCAGAGATTTTAATATCAAATGCAATGATTCAAAGTAGTTGAGCCATGAGGCAAAAGATGATGTGGGTGTACAATGAAGTGTGATTCACAGAAGAGGGGATTGATATTTCTTTTTTTCAGAAACGGGAGATCTGTGTTTGCACTTAGGATGAACTATCCATTGTATTGTAAGAAGGAGATGGAGGAAGATGAGGAGGAGGAAGGATGGAGGATCTGTGCTGAGAAAATATTAGAGACACATACACACGCGCGCGCGCACACACACACCTACAACTACATACAAAGCAAACACAAGCCCACATTTGATATGAGTCACAGATGAGTCAATTTTACAATTTTACAGACTGGCCAATAATGATTGAGAATAAACAATGAAACAGAAACATTAACAGTGCCCCTAGTGGCTGTTAAGTTACATATTGTAGGATGTTTATTACATATCAGAGTATAAGTGTGTAAAATAAAATACTGTAACTCATTTAGAGAATCGCTGTACTTAACTAACGGCAAAACGACATGCTATTTTGTGCACGTTCTCATGACGAAGAGGACCTCTGCTGAACATGATTGTGCAATGTAAGTATGTAAAGATTTTTTGTGTACTAAAAGCATTATGGGCCTGGGTAGAATTTGCGCTGGATGAAAGATCAGTGAGACGATGAAATTACTGGAAATCAATATTAATATTATTATTAGGTGGCCTGCTAAGTTATGTTGTCGCACTTGCTTGATGTCTGGCTGTGCTAGCAAAAGTTGTTGACTCACTTATTTTTGATCATAAGCTAAGTCAGCCCATTTCAACAGATTTCAGTCAATGTATGTTACAGCCAGTTGTTTGCAGCATAGTGTACCTCTGGTTCAGGTTACGTTGCCTTTAATGCTGCTGTTCTGAGTTATGTGCAGTCCTTGGGCAAACTTTGACTGCCACTTCAAGACATAAGTTTTCAGGACATAACATTGATATGACACTGCCCAGTTTTGTTTGTAGTCAGGGAATACATCACAACTGACCTGGGATTTGTATTTACGACAGAGGTCCTGCAGTCAGTAACTGTGGGGGAGATACTTCTCTTTTCTTTTTTTTTTGTTTTTACCATAAGCAATACCTTTTACATAAAACATTGCCATTTGATCCATCACTTATTTAAAAATATTGATTAGTGTTTAGTTGAAACCAAGTGATTATTACTTTAAAAGGTTTGAATCTATGAACTATCTATGTTTTGTAATGATTTTAAATATACAGCATACAGAAGTCTGAAACAAAGTCTAAGTAAAATAACTCCACTGAGCTGTGAGTGAGAGATGAGCAACAGGATAAAGAGAGAGAGAGAGTGATAGAGAGAGAGAGGGAGAGAGAGGGAGAGAGATGTGCAGGGGCTGGAGTAGAGCGGGGCTGGGTGTTTGGGGGGAGGTGGGGTTAGTGCGGTGGAGTCAAGCTGCTGTCTGGCCTAATGTACCCTCAGCGTGATTGGCTGGAATTGCTGGTCTGCATACCTGATACCAGGCTCTCCTATAATCGTCCTTTTCCTGTAGCTGGGCTTGGACAACGCTCCTTTCTCCTTTTATCTTGCCCTGCTCCGCTCCCTGCTCGGATCAGGTTGCTAAAAGAAAAACGCCGCCTGCCACCAACTCTCCATTTCTTTGCCCCCTTGCAGTCTCTTTCTTTCTCACACTGCCGCTGTTGCCCTTCTTTCCCACCACCCTTCTGATTCTGCTTCTATTGTGGTGGCAAGAACCTGTTCTTTTCTATTAAGTAAATATCCTCCAGTGTTTCCACACTGGAAGCTGACACAAAATGGCCGCCAAGGGATAACAAGACAGGTAGCGGAGGCCAAGTCAATTAAGCAACTTGGTGTTGGAAAAGAGATGACTGTTAATGTTACATCAACAGATACAGCAAACTAATACTTAAGACTCACAGGGTGTTAAAAACAAAAACTAGTTGTATGGTGATAATACGTTTGACTGGTACTGATTTTAGAAACGCTGTGTTGATTTTTTTGTAAAAAGCTACAAATAGTTGATTTTTTTTCTAGTAATTATTACCTCATTCATACAATTGGAATCAATGTTTTGTCCATGATTTCTTGGCAGAGTAGGACATCCTCTGAAAGGTACATTCGAGGTGAAATTCCACATATAATGTGAAAGGGTTCATGGAATCAGTTCAGAGTAATTTTAGCACAGTTTACCTCATTGTTTGCTAAATGTTTTATAATTTTCTGAAAAGCTACACTTCTAATGTTTTGTTGTTTCTGTGGTCTCCTCAACCTTGTTTAGGGCTTCAACAGCAAGATGTTTACAGCTAAAGCGAGCTCCAAAAAAAACCATTGCATGCTACTTGCCCAGCAAGTAGCAGCTAGCCACCGAACAAAGTGCAGCATTTAGCAGCTTAAGTGCCAGATATTTCCCTTAGGAGCTGGTTGAAACAAAAAAAGCAAAAATGAGAGCGAATATTAAACTAATATTTGCTTTACAACCAGAAACACTATTCCAATTAAATGCTTCTGTTGCTCCTTTTCTGGTGGCTTTGGAAAAAGGCAACTATTTGCTAGCACTTTTGCCATAGAAACTTGAGAAGATAATATGCTAGTGTTATGTTTACAGCATGTTCTAATGCCCCCTAAATTGCCAAACAAAGACGCAAAAACAACAATGAATCAAACAAAACTATGAATTGAATGTACTGTTTCATGTGTCTTTTCCAACAAGTCCTTATTGTTTGACCCAAATGCACATTTTTTGACAATCTAGATCAAGTATTCATATCTGCAATATGTTAGTATCCTTCAAAAAGACCATTTGCCCAATACAAATAAGTTAAGAGTTTAGTTTACTTGGTTGAGATGAGTGAAAGAAATAGAAACAGAAATCAGAGTTGACTGGTACCAATGCTCTCCGGTGTACTACACCCTTTACTTGTCGTGGCAGGCCTAGATAGCATACGATTCAAACTCACAGGGATCAGTGTTAGTTGAAGAGATGCCTTTGAAGTCGGCCATTTCTGACTGAGAAACACCTGGGTGTCTGTGGCGACATCCTGAAAAAAAAAGTACTAAAAGGTATAATATGTAACATTTCTGCATTAAAATGTCTAAAAAACAACCAAATACCTTTCTTTTTGTCACCTGTCACTAACTTCCGGGAAAACACAAGATGATATGTTGACAGTGAGGAAAGAAGGTGGTCAATGTGACTAAACGTAACATGAACAGAACTTTATGAAATTACCATTGAAATTGTTAATTTTTAAATGAATCATTACAGACTGATTGAAAAAAAGTCAATTAATGCCTGACTTCTTTATTAAAATGACAATAGTTTGTTTTGTTGCCCCCAGAATATTGTGACCTGCAGAATCAACCGTATTTGCTGTTACTACCAGGAAATACAGGTGTTGCCAAATCAACCAGGACCGAAATCTTCGAGATTTCCACTTGAAGGTTGGGGAAAGACTGTGGTGATGATGGCAGTAAACGGTTGGAAGGAGACAAGATGTGAATGTATCCAGTGTGAAAGTAGATGCACCCAATGTCCTCCTTAGGAGGTTTTGCACAATGTCAATTACCTTCCATCCTTGCTTTTGACAGACAACAGTCATCATTTGAATGGCCACCTGAGCTTGCTTGTTAGAAAAATGTAAACATGGGTGTGTGAACCAACAATCGATTTGTATTCTCTTCTATTCTGTCTTATCTAGTGTTGTCCTACATTGTCCTGTGCTGTCCTGCCTACTCCTGTGTTAAAGCAGAGGAGACAGAGCGTTGCAGGGGCCAGGTGTTGCTGTGTGTGGATTCTCAGTGTCACTGTGCACAGGAGGACAAAGACAGTATTGAGGAGGCAGGCATGGAGCAGGGAGCAGCACAGGATACTCTTACAGACCAGCCGGTGTTTGTGCCAAGTTCTCCCTTCATACACACAACAGACACTGTGTTCAGTTTCTCCCCACTCCCAGCTTTGTCTCACTCCCATTCCCTCTACCTCTTCCCTTTTTTTTTGTTTGGAGCAGGTTGGTTTGCATTGGCATCGGCATATAGGGTTTAGATGAGAGACAAAGATAGCAGAGGGTCTAAGAAGAGAGTTGGGCATTTGAGACTGTTCTCTCAACCTGCAGGACACAAAGAGGTGGAGGGTAGAATGAACTAGAAGGAAATTCAGTCGTCTTGCACTTCAAACTGCATGACAAAGTACAACAAGGACAGAGCAAGGATTGTGACTGAAAATGTGGCATTTTATTTTTAGAACGATGACTTTTTCTCTTACTTTTGCCTTAAGGTTGAGATCATATTTTGGATGTTTTTTTAGAAGACATGTTTTGTTCAGATTTGGTTATTTACAGAACTGTAGTTGTAGCTGTACCCCCCTACCCTGTTATAGCATCAAAACCCACGACCCCCCACACCCCAACTTTTTTGTCGTATCCTGAGATATAGAAAATCCAATCCTAACTATCTATGTCCAGTTCAATGCCAAAAAAAAAAAGTAGTGTACCATTAATGTGGTGTGGCAAGTGTTTGCCTTTTAATTACTTTCCGAAACATAAGCCATACAATCCTATGAGAAGGTCTTGGAATAATTTTGAAAATGCAGGTGCAAATGCAAATGTAGATGTAAAAAAAAAGTTGGTATTGACTAAAATTGCCTGTGTTTTGCAGTATCATTCAAAATTGGCATCCCTGCTTTGTGAGAATGCTGGTTGGATCATAAAAATTGTACAGACATGTCCAATGCAGGTATGTAAAGATAAAGCGAAGCCTTCGATCACTAAACCTTTGCAACGGGGCAAATATAGAGTATAACAGGTATGAAGTTCTTATAAGGTCCTCATAGTGGTTTTGTAACTTGAAACTAATGGATTTATTAAAGCTTTCTAGATAAGTTTGATTAAAAACAAATTTGTGGGTGTCCATGTATTTCATTAGGAAGACCACTCCAATGGATAGAAGGACACTTTTTAGAAAGTGGCACGATTCCTCTGGGTTCTCCAGGCTAACATAAAACATAGTGCTTTTTGTTTCCATCCATCCATTCCACTTGCTAGCTGTTACAACGTCACAGCCTTCTTGTTATAAGCCACCATCCTGCCGCTTCAACTATAATTCATAAAATGAAAGAAAAAGTCTAAAATCAAATTAAATGCCACACTTGGGCTAACAGGAGTATTTAGGCTTCTTAAAGCTTTGTACAGGACAACATACCATTAGGTCTCATTATATAAAAACAATGACACTGTTTCTGGGCTGAATAAAATGAAGAAAAGTTGTTTTCAAGCTGGGTTTCAAATCAGGCATGTCAGGTACTGAGATTGTTTCTGTTTAGGTGTGAAGTGCAATTAGTCAAGTTTAATAAACTATGTATCGTACCTAAGTTCAGTCATGCAGTGAGGTGAGTTAGCTTCATTGTTTTTGTTACTGGTAACGGTACTCCTGCAAGGAGGGACAGTTACATAATAACAATAATAAAAACAACAAAATAATAATATTAACCGAAATAATGATAACATGGTTGATGGAAATAAGGATAAATTTTGTAGAGCGTCACACCACTTACAGACCTAGCACTGTTCTCCTGAGCTGTAAACTGTAGTGTTGCAACTCACTCTAAAGCTGGAAAGTATAAATAAAAAATGTTTTTTTCCCCAAAATTATACACTTAATATCAAGTAATAAAAGGGGGGGAGGTATTGCACAAACATCAACTCATGACATATATAGCTGTCTTAAAGTTTAGTACTTACAATCATCATAAAGCCTGTGCTTATGCTAAAATTATGTTTTTAATACAAATCAACTTTCAAGAATTACCCAGAAAAGTGTGTCAGTATGACATAACAGTAACAAAATGAGTGGCCTTACTGCAGACTGCTACATTGAATTAATCAAAATATATGACTTTTGAAAAATTTTCAAACAAGTTAATTTGCAATAGAAAAGAAAGAAAATGTGAATATGGATGTTTTTGCAGTGTGCAACTATGTTTTAAGTGCTCAGAATTCTCTCATTTCGCCTGATAATGCCTGATAACAACATAGACTTCAGTTCCACCCACAAATGCTCTGTTTGGCTCAGTAGTTTCTCCAATCTGGGACGAGCTGCTGACAAGGGTGTCACCGGACCTCTGAATCGCTAGAACAAATTTAAAAAGTGGGTGGATCATTCAGGGCTGTCGAATGAGGCTACGGTTACACTTTAAATAAAGCATTTGTGCGGTGAAATGAAACCCCTCTGCACTGGTCACTTGAGTTCTGCTGCATGGCCAGCCACTCAACCTGTTGAACATGTTAGGTTAAACTTATGGCAGTTAGGCAGTGTGCAATACATAATGCAAGACACCTGCACTGACAGTATTGCACCACACATACAAATACAGTAAATGATGGGCCAGTCTGGCAGCAGACTATAAACTAATGTAAATATGAAGAGTCTGTGTGTGTTTGTGTATCTGCATGTTTTTATCTGTTTCTGAGGGGTGTAATCTGGCTTTTGAATGAAGACAGAGGAAGACGACACTGATGTGATAATGAGCTCCCGGAGAAGAACAAAAAAGTCCTAGCCTTTGCAAACTGCAATGTCATCAGAAAACAGATGGTGGTACAAAGTCTGTTTGTTATTTAAAAAAAATCTGTAAAAAAAGCATTTAATTAGCCTGATCTCTCAGGCTGTCTGCAACACCTGCAAGCCTCGCACATTGCCCATCCCCCATTAACAAATTCTTTCACTCAAGTCGATGTTTTTAACTTCAGTCTTGAAGCAAGTGAAAAGAAACACCTCAGAGATGGAAACACAGTGATGCTGTGGTGTTAAAACATGAGGATGCTGCCATTGCAATGTTTGAAATGCTGAAAGAAACGCTTTTAACTGTCAAAATGATGATGGTGAATGATCTCATAAACCTGCAGTATGTCATATGATCAGACACGTTATGCAACCTGACATGATATCAAGCCACCTTTGATTGTGACCTTTGATTTTCTGTTTAATTTGTCCTTATTATATCTTTACTGTTTTATTACTCATGACAACATGACTGTTCTGATGTATACTATATGGATCTATTTCTGATATTGCACTACACTGCAGCTGTGTAATTTTAACTGTTATCAAGCAATCCAGATTGTCATATCTAAAAGTTAGTTGGTGAGCTTTTTTTTGGCCCAGACTTTTTTCATATACTGTGTAAAGAAACTGGCAAAAATTGAGCAATTTAATATTACTTTCAAATCATTTTTTTACTCTATTATTCCTCATGGTAAACCCATCCATAACAAACAATAGATAATTTTGCGCTGCTGTTTAGTGGGTAAAAAAGGTAAAAATCCCAAACTTTCCAGCAGCAGCTGTGATGTGATATTTTATGACACTTGCTTAATGTGAAGTGCGAATGTGAATGTGAAGGTACAACAACTTGATCAGTAATTCTCTGCAGAAGATTTTGAACATCTCTGATCCCATTTGGCAGATGGGACAAAGAAATTACACATTGAATATACTATGCCAACCAGACAGAATCATGACAACTGGTGTGAAAGTTGTGAAATTAGTTTACATATTGGCAAATTTGAACCTTTAACAGAATCCCTAAATTTTCGCAATGTTCCCCTAAAGGTGTTTCCCTGGCAAGCTCTGGAATTACAAGGAGCATTTTCTTTCTATGATTTCTAAGTATGTTTATGGATATTTATTTGTGATAAACTTCAGAAGTGATATTCTCATAAGAAGTATAAGTCATACTGAATCATAAATTATGTGCATCATGTCTGTGTGCTTAGATTTGACTTTTTTGACAATTTTGCGATGTGCGCCAAGTACCTTAATTGCCTCTTTAAGCTTTGTGTCACAACCTGCTGTCCATATAGATGAGCCAACCTGCAAAAACTTATCTCAAGATATTTTTAGAATT
>JAQQZW010000022.1:1970055-1982765 GCA_029814745.1 Zanclus cornutus | reverse complement strand
TAAACCCATCTGATCACTTGGCTACCCTATTGGATTTTGAGCGAAACTGTTTTTAAAAATAAGACCTTAGTTGCAATTAACCAGAACAATTCTGACTTGTTTGAGTCTCAAGACTACAGCTCTGCTCTGAAGAGAAGCCTGTGACATTAATATTGCTCAGTCACTCACCGGTCGCGGCAGGCTGAGGTTGGCACCGTACCAGTGGTAGAGTGCCCGCCACACCGGCTCTGGCACTGTTTCAAAGTCTCTACCAGGTGCCAGCTGCAAGGAACGCTTCAGTCTACCACCCTCCATGGTTAGCGTAGGGGCCTGCAAGGAAACAGCACAGATACCAGCATTTAAATATGGGCACAAAAGACACTATCTGCCTACTTCAATTACAGATAATAGACAGAGACAAGATCCTAATGTTATGCACAGGCTGGCAGCCTGTTATCATTACAACAAATTGTAGAGATAAGACAATGGAAAAAGGAAGCACCATCTGGTCCCTGGGAGCCGTTGCCTGCAGAAGAGGAGTGCCTCCTAATAGGGAACTTCAGATCATTTCGTGTGTCCAACCAAAGAGGAAGCTGGCACAAAATATTCCTCTACTACGCTGTTGTTTTGATTTACATGTGCTAAAGATTGCAAATTGTATAAAGTTGAACAAGTTGAGAAATTTGGGTTAATTGTCTTTCAAAGGTCTGGAACACATCTGTCTTTAACATGCACGGCTTTTTAGAACAGCCATTTGATTCCCGTGAACAGACAAACTTGTTTCAGAAAGCACATCCAGAGAGAATGTATACAATGTAAACATGTGCCAAAGCAGAACTGTGAACATGGTGTATGATCTGTGTTACATGATAACCTCCTGACAGGGATACCATTTCTCGGATGTAACCACCAAGTTGTCAAGACTGGAATTTAAACTGAAAAATCTTTTGGTCGGTAAAACAAACTGCTCCGAACACAACACAAAAAGATTATTTTTCTCAGCCTGGAAAGGTGTCGTCTGAAGCTACAGCTCGTTACACCCACTCCCTTACAATACATTGTACTAAAAGTCATAGTCAAAAAATACCATAACAATGCCAAAATATTACTTTTAATTATACACTTGTATCCGTTCAGCAAATTATTTTAAAACAATTTTCATTCATTTACAAAGTGTGCCACACATTATGTGCCCATTGTGTAGAGATGTAATGAAAATTTCATATCAAGATTATGATGACCATATTTTCAAGGCTATCAGTATTATAGCAGGATTGTTAAAATGTGCTGAAAACGTTCAAACAATACTGATATCAGGTGCAATTAAATATTTCCGAGACCGTTCCTGTTCTGCACCTACAGAGTAGTGTGATGCAAGTTGTGTCTCCAGCTATGAGCCAGAAACCAAATAGCGGTATTGAAAGCAGAGAGCCTGCAGTCTCCAAGAGCAGAGAGGGTCAGCTCAGGAGTACAGCCCAACATGCTGGTGATTTCTTTGATGTTCATGGGGTTGTGTGCCGTAAATTTGTCCCCCAGGGTCAGACTGTTGATGCCGAGTACTGCGGTGATGTTCTGAGGAGTCTGAGGGAGAACATTCTGTGCAAACAATGTGACCTGTGCACTGGCAACGGGGCCCTCTAACATGGCAATGCGCGTGGATTTGGCTCCCTGCAACGTCTTTCTGTTCCCAAAAATAAAGTTCGGTCTCTGGGTCGTAGCCATAGATCCAAGTTTAAAGGTCAGTGGTGAAATTGCAAATGGGCACATACAATTGATCAAAAAATGATGACGTTGATCAAGTAATTTAACCTAGAATACTTACTCTTGAAAGTTATTGCTTGTACCAGCTACATGCACATCACTGTGCAAGACTCCGTTCCTGTTCAACGGGAACAGTCTCAGAAATTTTTACATCACACCTTGTATGTTTGCTCCTGTCATGCAATCCAAAAAAAAATTCTGCTTGACCACAATGCAACGTAAACTTGCTAGAGTCTGGGGTTTTAAAGGCCTTTCAATGTGAACGCTGAAATAGTGTAAATAAGCTAGACAGTCTGTGTGGGACAGTTTGCTGATTACTGTTCTTTCACAAAAATTATACATGTATGTCACCTGACTTTGCTCAGCTCATAAATAAAATAAACTAAGCAGCAATCACACACAGACAAACACGGACACACACACATCCTTGCCTTCATGGGGTCGGTGGTGACCAGAGGCTGGTTGTCAATGGCTCCAGGTCTTTGTGCTGCCAGCTGGGAGGGGAGGTGGCCGTTGGCTCCAGAAAAACACTGATTGTTGTTGTCTGATACGTTGTGCTGACGGGCAAAACAGCTCTCTGTTGCAGAGGGAGCTACCTGGGGGCTCAGGGCTGCTGGGACAGAAGGGGGAGGGAGAGAAGGGATGAGAGGGAGCAACAAGGCCACACGTACAGGGAGGGAAAAAACGAAGGTTACACAGACACACAAACAGAAAAGTGTTCAAATTTACTCCACTGTCAACTTGGGATGTTTGATTTTAATGAGGTGTTTTCCGCAGGTCTGGACACTGTAAAGATGCCAGTATAAATGCTGTTCACTAATGCAAAGCAAAAACTAAATAATATAAAATATCATAAAATAAACTTTGCTGTGCAAGATCAACAAGTTTGATGGGTTGCTGATCCTGATGGTATGAAGCCAGTGGGGGAGGTTCTGACATACAGATTTTAATGCTGTAAGTTCTAAAATAACAACTGCTATTCAGCTAAAAGCAGAGTCCTAAATAATAGCAGGCGTGATAAATAAAAGTTGGTCACAAATAAAAGCTATACCTCTAAGTCTCAAACAAAAACTAGTACCTAAATACTGGCTTGTTGCTTACATAGGGCGGCACAGAGGATGTTGTGGTATACTTCTTCTATCATGGCTCACAAGGTAAATTCAGCAGAATGTACATTTCCACGGTGCCTTTTCTATCAGTTAAGTCATACTCGTCCATGTGCTTTCAGTTTCTCTTTTTATTCAGGCAGTGTACTTGGAAGGAACATTTTGAAAACAAGGCAACAACTGAATTGAACTGTGTGAACATTTCAGATTATGAAATTTTGCAGCAATCTTTGTAGCAATTGTCTTCTTGTTTTTATATGCAATCTGCTGTTATGTGAAGTGTGGTGACTGACCGGTCTCTGTAGCCTCCGAGGCGCTGGACACAGCATCGGGGGACCTCTCCTCAGTGGGGCTGACCGGGCTGTAGGTTCCCAATCCTCCCAGTCTGTCTGGTGGGATGGGCTCTATAGTGGCTGTGGCCATCGGGGATCGCAATGAGCTCAGGATGGACGGCTGCTCCACCACGATGCCCTTATGCTCCTGGACAGGAAGACAACAGCAGGGACTGCCCTGTCATTGTTGAAAGTGATATCTGAGATTAATGTCGTGTTTGCTTTCATAACAGTCGCTACTTCTGTCCCAGTTTGACTTTGCTGGGCAAAATGCAGCGACACATCTGGCCTCATAAACGGATATGTGTGTTTTAAGAGTGAGGGGAATTAAAGGTTAAATACTCTCTTCAAAAGGGACACATCATTTAACAAGAAATGTCAATACAGCTACTAAACATTTAGATGTGGACAATGATTTGGAGTGTGAGTTTACAGCAAGTACACAACACGTGACATTTCCGAAGAAATGATTTCTTGTGAGTCCATACAAAATGATGTGGAACCTTGTCAAAGAAATACAAAAGTCAAACAGTTGGTGCATTTGCAATTTAGGTTTTAGAGAAGAAGGTAGAGAATGGTCTGTGAGTGGCCAGGCAGAGTCTGTAACGATATAACAAGAAAAGATGATGTTAAAAGCTTTACATTTCTCTCTGCAGGCCCAGGAGTGAAAAGCATTCAAGATGCAGTTGGGCTCCTTCCTCTGGATGTTTATTAAAACCTCAATAATATCTTTATTTAGAAACATCTATTCTGTATTGTAAGAATTACTCACTAAATGCATGTTTAAAAAAGGTTACGTAGCGTTAGTATGACTGTGTATGTACACCAACACATTTTGCCTTCATTAACTTGACTTACATATTTAACGTAGTCTTTCCACTGCTGCCACCATAGCATGGAGATGAGGAACCAGTTCTGACCTTGCTGCAGTCCATGTCTGCTCTCCCTCTCTAACCAACCCCTACACGCATAGACAGCAATAAAACACAAATGCAATGGAAAACGTTTGTTCGGTCCAACAGCACATTCCTCAAAGTTGTATACAATGACATGACAGGTAAAGAGGGACAGCTGTATACCTGATGATTTGTCCCTCCTCCTCAGGAGTACCAGGCCTGAGCCCCAGGACTATGTGGCAGACCTGGACCAAAACAAAGACACAAAGCAGTACAGAAGGATGGAAATTAATGATTGCTTTGTTTTAACATTAATAAAAGTTGTGCAACTGCAGTATGTGGATGTTCTGACCTGGAAAAGCAGGTTTAAGAACTCATTGGCCAAAGCGCTCTTCACACTCCAGATCTGGTAGTCCTCAAGGGTCAGGTGACCCAGCTGGTGATGAATCAAAAAAACACAAAGGTCAGCATAGTCAGACTGACTATTCTCAAAATACACACTGCTTTGAGACCTTGAAAAGGATGGGAGAAAATCTATTCCTCCGCTATGATTATTGTGGGTAAAAATAGCTGAGAAGGAGACAGGCGACTAGAGGGCTACTGTAGGTGGAGTGGGCAGCTTCCAGTGACAATATGTGGTACTATGTGAAAGTGAAGCGGGTTGAAGCTGGAGTTGTGTGTCAAGTGGTGATGACTTTCTCAGGATCAAGGTTATAACAGCAAGTTACATTATAGAACAGAAGTCAAGGAATCAACTTCCTGACATCTGCATCGATAATGATTCTGTCACAAAGAGTTGTGTCTCACCTTGGTTGTGTCATGCATCTTCAGAATGCCTTCCACTATGTCGGACACACTACTGTGCAGCTCCTGCAAGGTAACAAAATGCATTAGCACAAAGAAGCAACCACCAAGCATGTTATCCTCTGCTACTGCTGTGAAAAAGATCACAACATTTTAGACTGCACAGCATTTTCATCAGCCAGTATTACCTTTAAGTAAACTGCCATGAAATCACAACCATTAATATATATCTGTTCTGGGATAAGCTAAGGCCAGCTCTCTTGGCTTAAAACAAACTGTAAACTATTTAAGGATATACTCCTTTATTCCAAAATTAGACGAAAGATCAATATTAATCTTATGTCTGTGCAAACATAGAGCCAGAATGTTGTTAGCATTGCTTAGCATTAGGACAACAGTTACAGAGCAGAGAAGAGGGAAAACAGCTAGCCTTGCTATGTCCAAGGTTAGAAAACCTATTGACAAGTAAAGCATCTATGTTCAGTGTGTGTGTATCTGTGTGAACTTACAGGGAGTGTGTCCGTGCGATTGTCCTTCCACACCTCCAGCAAGGCAACCACCATTTCATGGAGTTCATCTCGAGACAGAACTCCATCACGGTCCACATCAAACACCTTGAAGCAAACTGGCAGTGAAAGAGAGAGATATAATGGTGAAATGCAAATACGGTTATGAAGCACAATGCTGGTTTCTACTGCCTAGAAACTCAATACCACAATGTTCAGTCTGTTAGCAAAAATCCAATATGTTTCCATTTCTGACAGTGCAATTAAAATTTCATGCAAAACAACATGTGCACTAATGACCTACAGACCCAATCAACACTTTCCAAAAATATTTTTACTCTCCAACTTACATTTAAACTCCGGATAACAACTACAAAGAAAAGCTTCAATCGATGAAAAGGCTTGGTATGACTATGTGAAGCCTTAGGGATTTATTTATCTGTAATGATTTCAAACCACAGCATGGCTTACATTTCTGCCTCTCAGCAATGGGCCCCCTACAGCTCGCGGAGAGTCCACAAGAGATCTCTTTAAAGTCGATGTGATTGTCCCGATTCTCATCGAAGGCGTGAAACAAGCCTGGAAAACAACATCAGTAACACAAATAAAATTTACATTAAGAGCGAGGCTTTTGAAGAAGGTTGTGTTCACTGGCAGGGTGGGGGGTTTAAAATTTTGAAGACCTACATGGGGCCATGATGATTCAATTTATACATTTATTCACTTGACATCCTCATGAGATGTATGAAAAAAAAAACATGAAAATACTCTCTTACCTTCACTCAGTGTGGCATGGATGGGAGGAGAGACCAGTGGGACAAAGGTTTCCAAGTCAAAGCGGCCGGTTCTGGACTGGGCTTTCAGCAACCAGTAACGCTTCTCCAAGTCTATAATGTCTGACTCCTCCACTGCAGGACAGAAAACAGAGGAAGTGCAACAGTGTTCAGAGGGATCTGTTCTGATCTCTAAGTTTCACAGTATTTCTCAGAAATGTAAGAATAAGTGAAATTTAGAGTACTGGACTCATTACTGGAAAATAAAGTTATGTTTAAGCTTTAAGTTTGTACTGCAGGTGAATGCTGCTTATTGACAGTACCTGTTGTCCATACCAACACACGAACACAAAGTTACACAACTACACTTTTCTATAATATACAGGGCGCAATCCTAGATGTTTTAACAATAAACATGGGTGTATGGTGTGGTTCATAATGTGGGAGCACACGTGAGTTCAAGGAGCAACAGCAAATGCATTGTGGGCAGGTAGCAGTATATTGTATACTGTAGGTAGGTAGAATAAAGTATATGTATCCAATAAAGACAATAATGCCCAACCCCCCAAAAAAGACCAATTTATGATGCATACTTTATGTGGTATGATGTGATACTGTGATGAAATAATAATTAATGTAATACTGTAGAACTGTAACATTGGCTTAATGCATAAAGAAACAAGGTAAGCATCAACTACGAGGTAAAATGCATAATGAATACGGTTCTTAAGTGCAGAGCAGCAGGCAAACATGTGAGCAACGGGACCTGCATTTATCAAAGATGGTTTAGGGGAGAGACGTTAAGGGAGTGTGGGCGTATGGAGAACAACAGTGACACCACCCACCACTGAGATACACTCTTAATCACTTCAGTCTTATCTACCAGCAAAATGAACTGTGAATATGGCAGGTTTCCATCAACTGCCATGTTAAAAAATAAATTCAAAAGGATGTAACAAACATAGATAATATATGGAGTATTACATTTTCTCCTAAGATTGTATTAGTAATGTCTCTCATTGTTTTAATGAATCGATTTGTATCAATTCATGTATATCCTGTGCTGTTTTTAGAGCCAAAATGATTAGTTAATTTATCAATTAGAACCGACAGAAAATCAACTTAATTAATTTAGGGTTTCAGTACTTTTCAAGGAATGATGCCAAATATTCTCTGGATCGGGTTCCTTAAGGTAAGGATTTGCTGCTTTCTTCCCCTCATACATGATCCCTAACTGACTATTTTTGGGTTTGGACTGGTCAACATTAACTAAGCAAAACCATAAACAATGTATTCGATAAGCACAACAATCATTTGCTGCAACCAATGAGAAAATACACGTTTAATGATTCAACAATAAATAAAATGAAGTAACCTAATTATATTGTGTTTCATTGGAAAACGTACATGTTGTAACCCAGCGGAGCAGGGTAAACATGATAACAGTCATGATACCACAGCCAACCCAAAGTGGGGTTACATAATGGCCACTGGGTGGAATGTTGTTTGACTCAACTTGCAATGAAGTGATACAGATCAGACCAATATAGCACATGTACCTCTGCCAGGGTCAATGAAGCAGCCACCCTCTTTCAACATGCTAATCCCCAGCTTATGGTAATAGGATTCAGCTGCTAGCCAGCTAGCCTTTGGCATGTAGACAATACATATGACAGGTGTCAAAACACAGACACACAAATCAAATGACAGTCAGTTCTTGGCAGAAAATGGAGTACGGCTTTCCAGTTGGGCTATTAGTTGTAAAACAACTTCCTGAAAGCATGGTTTTAGCAGCTTCTGGTCACAGTTTCCAGTCAGATGGGATGATGATGGTTGTGGTCGGCTGCTGGTGAAGCAGCACCCAGGAAGATGGGCTGACTGAGAAGGATGTTCCTCTCTCATCCATGTACTGATTCCCTGAAGTCCAGAGGTGAACATCAGGACAGTTGACCTTGGCCTGACTGGGAAGCACTAAATCACCTTTTTACTGCCCCTGTGCAACTCTGCTTTCTGGCTCAGACTAACTTAAACAGACTAAAAGGGAGCACTGAGTACAAAATCAATGATTTAGAACATGAAGGGGTCTATATGGAGATGGCACAGAGGAAATAATATGAAACTGTTAAATTATTGAGGATTATGGACTAAAGCAGGGAGTAAGCGCTGGAGACTCATGACTACATTTCTGTCTCAAAGCTCAGTCGGACATTGGTAAGTCAATAAATACTCGTGTTTGTCATGCTGAACATACCTCATGACAGCTGTGCTCCCATCTGACTGCTAATCTATAAAACTCATTACCCTGACTATGGATCGCCTCCTACACATCTACCATCCTTCTCAGGGTTGCTCCATGTTTCTACAGACATCAGCGCAGCAATCAAGGTTACATCAGTGTCATTCTTTGTTGAATTTCAAAACCTTGTAATCATGGAATACTTTAAAAGACCTGGAGTTTGGAGGTCTACTTTGCCAAATGCTAAAGGATCCTAAATGCATTAGTGGTAAATGAGCCAGAAGACTTACCCTTAAGACACAGAGGAGCATCTGATTCTGACTGTTCAGTCACAGGTCTGCAAGCAAACTGCTGATATGGATTTCTCAAAAAGCACATATGCCTCACAAGAAAGACTGGGTATCCATCAAATATCTTAGTACAGATACTAGTACAGATACAATACAGTTCTGATATCATGCAGGGAGTTCTCTAGTGTTGTCTAAGAAATAAAATGCAGTGTGAATTGGCAATATTTAAGGAAGTCAGGAACTACCTGATCCAAAATTAAAAAAAGGAAGGAGTACTGATCTTGACAGCATGTTTGATGTGCGCTTCCAGTACTTGACAGTTTTCATTTCTAGGTTCTAGGAGTGCATCTTGCTTGCTAACAGAAAGGTTTTGTAGTTTGATATTCAGCCAAACTCACAAGTCTAAAATTGAAAAATATAAATTCCCTTTAATCTATCTTTAAACCAAAGCTAAAACTAATCAGATGTATCTGCCATAATGCCATTTTAAAGGCTGAAGATCCGAACAAGACCTCAAAGGAACCGTTCCAACGATGGCTGTGCCTGAAGTGACCATAAATGACAATCACAAGGTACCTTACATCAAAGAACAGTACTGGCCACATATGATTCTGTCAATCTACTGCATCTGTCTCTATGGCAGGTGCCTTGTCTGGCTTGATACCCACCTAGAGGTGCAACTCTCTCCGAGTGGCAGCAGAGATACCATACCATTATCCAGGGAACATCCTTAGAGAGGTGCTGCCACATCCAGCACGTACCACAGCAAACTCCCCTGTAATAACCGCTCACAGAAACTACGTCATCCTGTTCGTAAGGCTGTTATTCCCATAGATTTCTACTCTCATAATATTAGAACGGTGTCAAAGGCTAGCAAGTTAGCATAAGATTCACTGTGCTAAGCTCTGCCATGAGTCAAGCTTTACGTTTTGTTCTGGAGAGAGTCTTAAACCAGTGTGTCAGTCACTCTCTCTCTCCAACACACAAACACACATGTAGAGAAGCAAAGTTAAGAGGATAAGCTGGGAGAAGGCAGATTAAAGGCAGTGTCCAGGTTCTCTTGACAAGACAGTTTCTCTCTAGCCCTTTGTCCTTAATTGGCCAAATAAGGCCTAACTAAAATTACTTGGCCTGCAACTTTAAAGAACTGTATCACTCTTTCTTTATATATATATAGATAGATAGATAGATAGATAGATAGATAGATAGATAGATAGATAGATATAGATGTGTGTGTGTGTGTATACATATATTTATGTAGAGAGAGAGTGAGAGAGAAAGAGAAAGAGAGAGAGAGAGATCTATAGATATATAGATATCTATATATATATATTCCATGTGCTGTCTTCAAATTATGCATAGCTATGACTTTAACTGTCTTCAATAAATGGTCTCATGAAGATGAAACAATCAACATTCACAGATAAACCACAACTTTAAAATCACTGACAGGTGAAGTGAGTAACACTGACCCGCTTATTACAATTCGTACAATTCTGCCAGGAAACCTTGAAGCCTGGCATTAATGTGGAACCAAACACTACCCACCCAAACTCAGTTACAGACAAAGTACACTCCCTCAAGGCAATGGCACTCCTGATGGCTTGCACACCACTAAGCCACAAAAACTGCTCAGGAATGGCCTGTGAGGAATGTGAAAAGAGCTCAAGGTGTGGACCCGGGCTCAAAATTACACAGATCCCAATATTACTGAACATCTGTGAGACAAGTTGAAACAAGTCTGATCCATGAAGGCCCCACCTCACAACCCACAGAACTCAAAGGATCTGCCACCAGTGTCCTTGTGAAAGACACCACAGGACATTGGCAAAGGTCCTGAGTCTATGCCTCACTGTTTCAGAGCTTTTTTGCAGAACAAGGGGGATCTACACTATATGAGGCAGGTGGTTTCAACATTGTGGCTGATGGGTGTGTATCACAACACAACCTCACTTGAACTTCAAAATCTACAACTGTAAAGTCCCAAAAAAAAGCCCGACAAACAATAACAGGAAAACTGTGCAAGACACTATTCACAAATATGATTTCTGAACTAAAACAATGAAAACAAAAACTCTTAAGGTACCAGCTGCCTAATGTGCTGTATAAAAAAAACATTTTGTCGCTGGAGCTGGATAATTTAAAATTTAGGTAACTGGTACTGTCAAAACACCTGAGTTTTGATACAGATATTTTTTCTTTCATGATATCAATTTCAAAAGTTTTTTAATTGTGCTAAATGTGTTTTAATGTGTCTGTCATGGCATGTCATCTCAACACATGTAGCTGTACACGAACTTTTGCCAAAAGAATCAAATCGTCTGAAATTGCATTGACTATGTGATCAGTGAAAACGATTGTGAGACAAGATTACAAATCTGATGAGATGTTCGATTCTATCTTGCCAGTACTTCATAGTTTTCGATACTATGTTACAGTGTTGGTACCAAAAAGAACAGAGGTTTGATACCAGCCCTTCTTATTGCATTGTAATGATATATATATTTTTTACATCTGGAGGATAACAAGAGAATAACCTCTCGTTTTTTTGTGATGAGCTTTAAATTTTTGTGCTTTTTCAGTACATCAAATTAATGCATACAGTGTTCATTTTAGGGAAGAGAGAGAACATAAATTAGAATTTAACTTCCGAGCCCAAAACAGCTGGTAGGCAGTGTGAGTTGTACAGATTTGTTTGGCTGACAAAGAGCCAGATGTGTAATATCTACACTTTCAGAAAATCAAAACAAACGACATTTATTTAACAAACCTGACAAAAGTATAACATGAAAAGTAACACATTTTCTCAATTTTGTTTGTTCTGTTTTTTTTTTTAATATAATTTTGCCTTCATTACAGTAATAGCGTAAGAGGCAGACAATAAACATAAGGAGAGAGACAGAGACAAACAGACACACACAAACACTCAAATTCTCCAGTAAACTCAGGTCAACCTTAGCAGCTGAAGCTGTCAGTACTTCAAATGAAAGAAATATGGATAACACAGCTACCAAGCATCTACAAAAACTAGTGCAGTCAGTGGTGCGGAGAGGTGATACAGAGGAAAAGAGAGAAGGCAGCAGTATGACGAGAGAGACCTTGGTGAAGGAGAGATGGAATAATGAGAAGGAAAATTGAGTGGAAGGAGGAGAGTGAATGAATCTGTGTGACAAGTCGTGCCTGTCAGTCATTTCCCAGGGCACTCACTGCCGCTGAAGGGGAGAAAACATTGATGCAATGCAATAACTTCATCTGAGCTTTAACAACTGTGAGCCATTTGTGGGATTTCCTGAGACATCTGCAGCTGGTGAACTATCTGCTTCATGTCACAAAACATGGCAGAAAGAAACACACATTTGGACTTCAGTGTATCGGCAGGTCTCTCATGAAGCCAAATGTAAATCCTGGCATTGGATTTATGGCCAACATTTTAATTTGCTGTTGATTCTGTTTACTTACTTTACCTTCCTGTTTACCGTTTATATTGACAGTTTCAGCCAAATACACATTTCCACAGTACAAATTCTATCAGCACAACAACAGTCATGTCAGACTCATCATTCTGCTGCTTCTAGTTTATCTTTTTAACCAAAATGCTGTTTTAATTCATGTTGATTGTTGTCAAGCTTATGTGAATGAATCTTAACACTTCCCGCACAAACGTAACATGCTGAAAGCCTTCTAGCAGCTCCAAGGACATATACCCTCCTGTTTCCTGGTAAACATTTACACATCAGTGTTGAGCGTCAATAATAATATCACTTTGCTACTCAGAGAAGAAGGGTACATAATGCTGATTTATGTGTGACATTATAGTAAAGGTATGCCAAGAATACGTTAGTGACTGGCCATTATTTGAAGAGGGGCTTTTATTTTGGAATTTCTGATATGGCCACCAATCTACAAGTCTGAGCAGGTTATAAAAAAGACTTTTTGAAAATCAACAAATAAACACATTTGCTTAAGTGTACATACAATACATGCAAACACACTAATTCAGAGTGTTTTTGGAACTTACAGTGTGTGA
>JAQQZW010000022.1:163053-173470 GCA_029814745.1 Zanclus cornutus | reverse complement strand
AGGATGATCATATTAGATATTTACTTACCAATCATTCTTCATTTTTAATAATGTATTGAAGGCTCGATGATGGTTAGACTGAACTCTAAGCAGCACAGACTGTGTCCGATTCTGGAACTTGTGACGTTATGCAATAACCCATCTGGAATGTGTCACACACCCCCCTGCCTTGCTTTACAGCAAGATGTGATATGCTGGTTGTGATATTTCTGGATGGTCATCCACTGCTTCACACCACAACTCATGGCTCATCTGTCATCATGGTTTTCTATTTTTGTGATGAATTGGTGGGGTTTCTTGTCTCGCTCTTCCTATCTTTTTTTTTCTCTCTTGGGCTGTAAGGGGAGTTCGAACTTTTCTCACTCTTGTTACAGTCCAAAATGAAATAAGACTGTAGAAGTCTTACTTCATGTCTTCCTCCACTGTTCCTCCTCCTAAAGTGAACTCTTTCATTGTTTGGCAATGGCTCACCTTACTCTGCTATGTTATACTTATTGATACATATATATCATGTATATTTTGTTATTACAATCATTCCCTTCTTTGCTCTTATATGCACTAAAATCCATTTTTTTTTATTTTCTCCTTCCCTTTACTCAAACCTCGTCCCCTGCTCAAACCTTTCTCTTCTGTTCCATCTTTATTACATTTCCCCTTTGTTTTCCCCCTCTTTTGTCCTCCCCTGCTCTCTCCATCCTCCTTCACCCAGGTGGTGAGTCAGCGGTTCCCACAAAACAGCATTGGTGCGGTGGGCAGCGCCATGTTTCTGCGCTTCGTCAACCCAGCTATTGTGTCTCCTTATGAGGCTGGCATTTTGGACAAAAAGCCCCTGCCCAGGATAGAAAGGGGTCTCAAACTGATGTCCAAGGTAAGCTGGTGACTAGGATGGTTTTGTGATGCAGCTGACTATGAGTGCTGTCACAGTCATAACTCCACAACCTTCTGTCACTATCAGTAGTGTTGAAACAAACCCTAGTCTTAATCCACAATCAGGTTGATCTGAAAAAAGTCAATACCTGAGCCTGTGATTTTTGGTATTCATGGTCATGGTGGTTTCATACTAAAGAATATTGTATGTATTGATAAAGACTCCTCTTAATGAACAGCAGCCACTGTGGCCACATGTCACAATGAAAGGATACTTCTAAATGCTAAAACAGTGTAACAGAAGTATAAGTAAACAAGGTTTATCATTTAACTTGAGTGATGTCAGTTACTTAAGCGTTGAAGACCTGCTTAGTAAAGTAGTTGAATTCTTTTTAATACGTCTGTTATGTATTTCTGTCTTTTCTTTTAGATTCTGCAGAGCATTGCAAACCATGTCTTGTTTACAAAAGAAGAGCACATGAGGCCTTTTAATGACTTTGTGAAGAGCAACTTTGATTCAGCCCGGAGGTAAGATATTTGGAACATGATGCTAATTGCCCTCATTCAGTCTCAAAACAGAAATCCCCATCTGTTTTGTTCGCATATAGCAGCTAATAAACTGTTATCATTGAGTGCCGCTTTGATTAAAATTTCTTTTTTTAAAAAAACTATCCAAACTAGAGTTTGGTTACAGGTCCAAATTATGTCTGCCGGCCTCTGATAAGGTAGGACCTAGAGGTTGTCATGACTTTTAAGAAATGTACCTATGAGGCTGTTTAATGAAAGCCAGCGTACAACCATTATTATTATTAAATGATTTCTTATTGTTATAAGCAGTAAATAACAACACTAGTTTACTATTTCTGTTTTAGAGATGTCAGCTGCATTGTAATTAATGAGTTTTTGCTGTGTCAAGCAGTGTACTCTCCCCACTCAACCCTAGGTTTTTCTTGGACATAGCATCTGACTCTCCGCCCAGTGACTCTGTCAACCACAGCCTGTCCTTCATTAGTGACGGCAATGTGCTGGCTCTCCACCGCCTGCTATGGAACAACCAGGAGAGGATTGGCCAGTACCTCTCCAGTAACAGGTCAGAACAAATTGTTTGATTAAGCATAACATTACTGTGTTTCGCTGTAAAATCTCAGTACTCAACTAATTTTGAAGACTGCTTCATTATTATAGTATTTTATGATTATATTTTTTCCAGGGACCACAAGGCTGTAGGCAGGCGACCTTTTGACAAGATGGCAACCCTGCTGGCCTACTTGGGACCTCCTGAACACAAACCTGTGGCTGACACTCACTGGTCCAGTCTCAACCTGACCAGCTCCAAGTTTGAGGAGTTCATGACTAGGTAGGATTCCTTCTAGTCTGTCACAGAACTTAATGTCTCCTCATGAACTTGATTCTCAAGGTACTGCATCATTTCTTCCAGTATAAATGAATCACCTCAGGAGATCCTTGGTGTCTGGCAAGCCTCATATTTTTATCTTGTTCTGTAGCTATAATATTAAATTTTACATAGACGGATAGACTTTATTGTCTCCAAGAGTAAGACATGTTTCCAAAGTGTGTGCAGTGGTGGGCCACAAAGTACAGTTTTCAGTTAGAATATATCATAGAAGGAATGACTCATCCATCAGTTACAAGCTATAACACACAGCTTACATAGAAAAGAAGAAAAGAACAAAACAGCATCACTGTCCTGTTTGTAACCAGTGCAGACAATGTTTATCTTTACTTCAGCTGTTTTCTTCCTCATTGTGTGTGCATGGCAGAAAGAAGAAAAGAGCCATGTGAGGTGAAGATCACATCAGTACCGCTTATAAACAGGCTTGGTGGTAAACGTCATGCAAATAGGCTAACAGATTCAGTGTTTGACCTAGACCAGAGAATATTCTGCTAGAACAGATTTGTGATGCTGTTTTGCCGTCATTGTTGTGCTTGAAGCTGAAAGCTATATAGTTATGTAGCCCCAGTGCTTTTTATGTGGAGTGAGCAATGTGCTAGAATAGCCTTTCAGTATCAACATCGCTTGTCAGAAATCGGTCATAGAGCAAATTGGCTCTATGTTCCCTAATTAATTTGGCATATAGTTAACACACCAGTCACAGCTTCAGAATTTTGTTATGCCTTCGCTCCAGCGAACAGCTGTGGCCAGAAGCATCATGTTGGTCGGTTGTCTATGTGTTCGTAGGTATGTATGTAAGTCTAATTCTTGTGAACAAGATATCTCAAGAACGTCTTGAGGGAAATTCTTCAAATTAAGCACAAATGTCCACTTGGACTCAAGGATGAACTTATTCGAATTGGGTTGTCAAAGGTCAAGGTCACTGTTACCCCACAAAACATATTTTTTGCCATAGCTCAAGAAGTCATACACTAAGTATCACAAAATTTCACACAAATGTCTAATGGCATGAAGTGATGACATTTCATATCCAGAAGGTCAACTGGACTTTGACATTGTAATGTTTTGTAAAAAGAAAATTCTGTCCATTTTTCCATGTTATAACCCGGGTACAGAATGGGAGATTGTGTTTTTGCATTCGATCAGATACTGTATTGGTGACACTTTCCACCTTGAAGCTGTGCAGATTAAATAGATCTTCTATGCTGCTGGGTTGAACATGTGTGTGAATTATCCACATTTTGGAGTTGTAGATTCTTTGTGGCAACATCCATATGTGAAGCATTGTAATCCACCACAAACTCATTAGTTTCTCTGATATTGAATTACAGGTGATTGTCAGTGCATCATATGACAAAGCTCTCTATCAGTTCTCTGCATTTCTCTGTAGAAAAAAAGTCTCTAAGTGAAGACAGCATGTCTCTCAATTAAAATTATCCACTGGGATCATATGTGTCAATATATTGAAACTGATATCTGTGTGATTACTTCCATTTCACCAGTTACAACCGACTTATTACCTTTTATTAAATTCCTTCAAAGTATTCACTGTATACAGTGCATTACATGAGTCTGGACCACCATAGATGTAAACTGAAACTTGAATGGTTGGTGTAGGCATACAACCGCAATGCAGTTATTCTAGTTTTAATGAAAACTCAGCTCCTGGCAGTTGCTTTTGGTGTTCTTCGCCACTGTTTGGGAAGAGGGGAGTAACAGGAAAGCTAGTTTTTGACATATTCCCTTTTAAAGAAGGGCTGTGTGGCAAATCTAATTCATGCCAGCGTGAAGAGTGGTTCACATGGATTTCTAAAAGGAAATGGTCAACATTCGTTGACAAGTCTGCATTGGCATGTAAGCAAATAAATTTTAGAACAGGGGAGGGCAATCATTTTTCCTTGGGAGCCACATAAGAAACCCAAATTGTTAGTGGGGGCCAGACAGAGTTTGTCCTGCTGTAACCTCTAATTTTGTTATTAGATTAAATTATTGAAAACATACTGTGCATTTATTCTTCAACTTTTATTTTACCGTAAAATCACGCAAAACAGCATTTTATTAAGAATATCAAGTTATATGCAGAAGTCTATGAACCTTCTGTACAGGACTGAACGCTTTGTGTAAATATGTTTCAATTAAAAAAAAAATTAACAATACAAAAACATGCACTGCAGATGTTACAACCTGGCTCACTAGGGTGAAGGGAAGTAACATAAAAGAACCAGATGGAAAGTGGTTTATCTCAAAGTTAGATGAGTTTTAATGAGCAAAAAGAAAAGGCAAAATTACAACAACAAAAATGGAGGATCTGAGGGCTTCAGGTGTTATTCAAATTAATAAATAAATATAACAGAAGGAGGACTTCTAACTGGGAGCAGTTACAAAATCTTACTTGATCTAAATGTTAAATAAGAAGGGAAACAAAACTCTGAACTGTCTTCTCAGACTAACCAAACAAACCACAAGGGGGAGCAACAACCGGCTGTGCTAAGTGTGCATTTACAAGAGATGATAACAATAAGGTGGTGTGTGTGTGTGTGAGTGTGTGTGACAAGATACAGTAGAACAGGAGCACTCAGCGAGCATCTAAAATCACTAATCACCAAAGAAAGACCAGCACAGAGGCGAGCTGCCTTTTTTTAAAGGCAGGTCTGTGGTTTGGGGATGATCAGCGATTGGATAACAGCAACAAATATCCGGCCAATCAGGACCACCGGAGGATGGTCGAGCCGGAGCAGGAGGCAGCAGTAGCCAAATCAGGTGGGCAGCAAACTAGCCAATCCAGAAGTGGGGAGAGCACACAGCACACACAGGCCGCAGGCTGTAACAATAAATTTCAATAATATGTTTTAATTAGCTGGCTTTGCTGATAGGTTGTATTTTTTTATTTAGACAGAGGCAGGCTAACTGTTCCTCCCTGTTTTCGTGCTAAGCTGCACCAACCATCTCTCTTGACCGTATATTCATATTAACAGTCAGACATGAGAGAGGTATCTGTCTTCTCATATGACCAGCAGCAAGAGAGTAAATAAATATATTTCAAAAACTGTGCAGCTACGTCTTTAAAAACCTTTTACATTTGAATAAAAAAAGACCAGTTGGGCCTATTTAAACTCAGTCAGACACATCATGTCCATTCACGCAGAGGAGCACATGCCCCACCAGATTTTGATGTCTTTTAAATTGTATTTCATTTAATAGCTTATTTTATTACTATTATTTTTATAATATGTACTTCAATTTCTATTATAAATCAAATGTATTCTTCTAATTATATCATAAATCACACATCCAAAAGTCACGCCCCCCTTTCCCTGCGGTATTGGTTTCTTCCAAAAGTTGCGTGTCACAGCACAGACAGTGTCGAAGTGTGAAGTAAAGGCAGAGGCAGACGCAGGAGAAAAGTTCGTAATGTTTAATGAAGTACAAAATCACAAAAAAGAACAAAAGACTACAAAAAAACACAAAAAAACACAAAACACAGGTGGTGGTGGCAGAAGGCAGGCCGGCACGAGGAGACGTCGTCGAACCGCCAAGAGAAAACCACCAAAGAGCAAAAGTCACTGGTAGATTAAGGCAGCAGGGAACACGCTGGAAAAATCTCAAACAAACGATTAGCAAGAGCACCAGGCAGGTTTGGCTTCAAAAAGCGAGAACAGGGGCACACTGGAGAAACACTGGAGAAACACTGGAGATCACTGGAGAAACACTGGAGAAACACTGGAGAAACACTGGAGAAACACTGGAGAAATACTGGAGCATAGAAATGGCATTACCGAGTGGGACAGAATTTTTTGGCACAGGAGTGGAGGCTTGACCAGGCTTATATGGAGTAGTTAATTGTGGGGAATTGAGACCAGGTGTGCCTAATCAGCCACTCAGGAGAGAGAGCCAGCCACACCTTCTGCCACACACACACACATGCACACACACGCACACACATGCTGAAGGTAGAGAACACAAAGGGTGGGGGTTGGACACAGCACAAAAAAACCCAAAACAAAGCAAACACAAAAAACCCAGACCACAACAAACTGGCTGTTGGAGAGGCTGACCTCGCTGTGATGTTTTTATTGGTGTCTCACCTGCAGGTGTATCTCCATCAGATTGTTTGAATAACCAAAGACAACAAAGTTCGGCCAAAACAAAGTGAAACCCCGCGTGGATCGTGACTTCAACACTCAGTCTGTTTCATCATGCACACAATGCCTAGATAAGAAATCCAATTAAGTTGATGCTACGCAGTCTTATTTCCCATTTCTGCAATGTCTATAAACAATGCGCCATTGAAAGTGTAATACATTTTTGTCATAGATATGCAAATGGGCTGTTATTAGGGGGTGGAACAGTAATAAGACTACTGAGTTTTGATCAGTTGTGATGCGGTTCAAGCAGGAAGACGCACTGCATCGATTATTCTGAAACCTCTTGTCTGTTAGTTTGAAAAGAAAATAATAGAGCTTCCAGTCTGAATGGTTTGTGCCGTCTTAAATAATTATCACAGGTAAGTTAAACACAGCGGAGAGTGAGTGAGTGAGGTCAGAGAGTTTGACGGTTTGGGCTCCAAACACACGATTCACCAGGTGATCCGTCTGATTTCTGCTCCCTGTCTGGATAAAGCTTCCTAATCAGGGAAACCAGCTGCTTTAAAATCCGGATGGAACGAGCACCAGCAGTGTCGTGATCCCGGATGGCAACTGGCTCCACACTGTGTTCAATCACTGCACCCAGCAGCCATCCAGAAATCCTTAACACTTCACTGCTCCTAAAAGTTCATTTTTCGTATTTTTAAGTCTAACCATGTAAAGACAGATACGCCTTTGTTGAAAATGTAATTTCAGATGCAGTCAGGCTGCAACAAACACAACGGAGCAGAGACGATGACTCATGCATGCAACTTGGACTCGAGTCAGTGTCGAGTCTCTAATGACTTGACTCAAATGACTTTGATGACTTCAGACTTGTTTTTACAAAAAAATTTTTTACAAAAAAAAACAACAAACAACTCGACTTGGACCTAAACACCAATGACATGTGACTTCACTTGGACTTGAGTCTTTTGACTTGAAAACACTTGATTCACTTCAAGTGAAGATGAAAAACTTTGTCATTTAAAGTGTGACATGAATCAAATCCTTTCCCTCATTATCTGTATCGACTATTGTTAACGCTACACATCCAGCAAGTCAACACTTAATTCCCCAGATCTGCTGTTTGATTCAATCCAACAGCATCCAATAAGGCTGCAATAGGGAACCGCGTTGTTGAAATAACGTAACGTCGTTTGCATACATGAACTACGCGAGTCAACATGAAAGGAAGCGCGGTAAACAAAACATGCAGGTCAAAAATTACAGACAAAGACGCAACAACTTCCAACTTCACTTGTCGTCTGAAGATGCACAAAGAACTGAAAGTCAGGCTCTGCTGATGAAATGGCATTTCATTTGGTTAGGAGCACATTATGACTCGTTCAAGAATCAAATGTCAAAGTTCAGGACTTGGGACTTGTCAGACTTGACTTAGAATGTAACCTGTGACTTGAGCACAAAGACTTGAGATCTTTCACTTGTGACTTTTAAAACAAGGACTTGATCCCAGCTCTGTTAAAGACCGAGATAAATGTGAAGTCAGTCTTTGCATGAATAAGACAGCACAGACGTGCATTAGCCAAATGTCAGGCTGGTTCTTTAAAACCACTTTTAATGAATAAGAAGGACACAGCGGTCCAAAGCTTGACTCTTTAAAGGCCACGGCAGTGATTTTCAATGTTTTATTCAAGGAACAATAAATTCTATGTAATGTAATGTAATTATGGCTCTCCATCCTCAAATACACCTTAAAATGTGAAATAATTTCATACTCGTCATCTATTTCAATATGCTATTTGCAGGAAGGAGTTACTTAACAATGAACAGTCACATTTATTTATTTATGATGAGTAATTTCCAAAACAAACACGGCTATTTCAATTGGATACGGGTCAATAAGAGCTATTGACTAGTCCATTTATGTTTAGCATGTTGCATTCAATCAAGCAAAATTTTTACAGTGTTAAAAATGAGGACGTATCCACATCCAAAGTAATATCAGCCCACAGTGAATTATTCCCAATTACTCTGTCTAATCGAGTGATAGAAAATGATGCTATCGTGAGAATTCCCTTAGTTTCACTGATCTAGTAATCATTTCTAATATCATCTGTTAAACAGAGGAGTTCATTACATTCATTCATAAAACTTAAATGTAATTCAGCCACATTAAAACACGTTTAGAGATGAGCCTGTTGTACGCCAGCAATCTGCTGCTCTTGGAACAAATTCACAATCTCCATGGACTTTGTCAATGACGCTGAATGCCTTTTCGCAGCAAACTGCAGGATTATACCCTCGTACCACTATAGCAAATACACATGTTACTGTGCTAGTTGCCATCTTGTTTCTGTTTACAAGTGACTGTCAGGAGTGAAAAAAACATCCGTAACTAAAGAAGCACCGACACTAAGTTTTAGTGAAATGTCTCAAAGGCTACTGGATGGATTGCTATAAAATCTGATACATTAATGAGCCCTTAAAGATCCCCTTCACTCAGAAATGTGTTTTTCTTATGTTTATGTCTCCTTAAATGTCAGACCTCCACTTTACTGACTTGTATCTGTTCAAAGCTTGTCACTAAAGAGGTACTATTACATTCCTCTGCTGAGGAATCTTAAATTTCACATAAGAATTCATTTAACAATCTGGATTCTAAGAATCGATTGACAAATATTAAAATTCAATCTTCTGAACGTTAGTTAATAACGTGATGTTTACAGAGCAAAACAGATAGAATTCTCCCTCATTTCATTCACATACAGGCAGTAAGTGACTTTTAAATTACGTCATTGGTTGAATAATGATGTTAACGTTTGAAAATGAAGGCTGCAAATAATTTGTCTTAAACTCACTTAAATGTAAAACATGTCAGCCGCAGTGGGCTTTTATCTTCTGATACTGTAAAAATGTCATGTTTTCCACAGCTGTTATAATTATAACCTACTAATCATCTGTAAATGTGAACAACAACGCGGCACATAAAAGGCTTCTTCCATATGTTATTTATAATTGAACTGTGTCGTCTTTCCTCTCAGAATAAATCACAAGAAAGAACTTTTGTGAGATCACTTCTCAGTGTTAGTGTGATCAAAGAAGAAAATGTTTATTGCCGTCTGTATCGTATTGCTTCGTTTTGTAAAAGGAGGCAGAGGCTTTTTAAAAATAGCCTTCAGAGTGAATCCTCTTAAGCTCCCTCACTCCAGTTCTTAATTACAGAGGGGAGAACACATTTAATCCCTTCTTGATGAATAAGAGCCTTAGCCATGGATGGAGGAGACTTCTTAGAGGAAATCAAAAGAATTCTCATTGAACTGGCGTAATTAATTAGAGCCTTCGGTCAACAGGAACAATAGCGCCGTGTTTAACCAAAATACAATATGTTCAGCAATGAATAAACACTACTGACTGGCCTACTAACCTGCATAAGTTCTCGCCTCATTATTTAAATGTTTTCTATTGAACTGTTCTCGACTCAGGATTTTGCCCGTCGAATCGGATTTGGCTGTTAATAACAAATATTTGGTAATTACTTTCTTTTTTTAAATAGACAGAAAAGCAACGTTTCACTAAACCGCCAGATTTTTGTATACAGTTCAGCAGGGCGTTTAGGGGGACAGCAACATTCACAAGAAACAGTAAACAAGTCAAGTTAGCCCTCCGAGCTAATGCGTGCTAACAACGCTAAAGACAAACGTGAAAGGAATTCACCACCTCTAAGCACGTTCGCGTGTTCTCTCTGACTTAAACCTGGAAGTCCTTCTTTCTTACTTGCTTCAATCACACTTATTTTCAGAGACACTTATCATAACAACATTTAACAATTGCCCTCAGGTGTGAGTGTGAGAGGGAATGGTGTGTGTGTGTGTGTGTGTGTGTGTGTGTGTGTGTGTGTGCACTGCATGGACTGGCGACCTGTCCAGGGTGTGTTCCTGCCTCTCACCTGATGTTGGCTGGGAAAGGCTCCAGCAAGACGCAATTAACAGAAGCTTGGTGGATGGATTAATATTAATTATTGCTTACTTAGCAAAAAAAAAATTAACTC
>JAQQZW010000022.1:130282-141493 GCA_029814745.1 Zanclus cornutus | reverse complement strand
GACAGGGTTCCAACCCTGGACTGAACCAACAACATAATAACTAATAAATCTACAATAGTGATTTAAACATATTTAACAAATATACAAACACTATTTACAAATTTTAGTTTTACCATTTTGAACAGGATCATATTTGTAGTTTTTTTTTTTATACTTACAATAGAATAATCCCACTTAACCTTCATGACACTTGTAACTCCTCTCCCCACAGACTCAGCATCTCCAACCTCAGCAACCTTGGTGCCTAGGAGCAGTTTAAGAGGAAGGAAGGTAGAGACTGCAGAGGACAGTGTAGCAAGATTTAAAGATGATAAGCAAAGTTCAAAAGGTCACAAATGAGCACGTGATAAAGCATCAGCCATAATATTGTCTTTTCCCTTTATGTGCTCAATGTTTAAGTTATAGGGTTGTAAAAACAGAGCCCATCTCATAAGTCTCTGATTTGGATTTTGCAGAGAGTTCAAAAATGTCAGTGGGTTATGGTCAGTCAGTGCTTTGATTGGCATCCCAGAGTCAAAATAGACATGAAAATGCTGCAATGCCAAAATCAGTGCCAGCGCTTCTTTTTCTACAACAGAATAGTTCATCTGATAGGGAGTGAACTTCTTTGAAAAGAAACTAATTGGACGTTCAATGCCTTTCTTGTCAGCCTGAAGAAGAATAGCACCTGAGCCTACATTGCTAGCATCTACATGCAGTGAGAAAGGCTGATCACAACAAGGCGCTAACAAAACAGGAGCTGAACATAGCAGAGCCTTTACATTACAAAAAGCTTCTTGGCAAGACTCGGACCACACAAATTTGGATTTTGCCTTCAACAGATCAGTTAAAGGAGCAACCACAGTTGAAAAGTTTCGGCAAAAACATCGATAATAGCCGACTAGGCCCAAAAACCTCATTAACTCCTTTTTAGTGGTAGGAGCAGGAAACTCATTTATAGCTGAAACCTTGGCATCAACTGGCCTCACATGACCCTGACCAACTACTTTACCCAAATATGTCACTGTTGCTTTTGCAAACTCACATTTAGCAAGATTTACAGTCAGATTTCCAGCAGCTAGATGTTCAAACAAAGCTTTAATATGACTCAAATGATCTTCCAAGGTATCACTGTATATTACCACGTCGTCTAGGTAAAACGGCACAGCCTTCAAGTCCATTTACCACCAGGTTCATCAGTCGTTGAAATGTAGCAGGTGCGTTGCGTAATCTAAATCCCATAACTGTATATGAATACAGGCCAGATTGTGTTATGAAAGCAGATATTTCTTGGGCTCTTGGAGTCAGTGGCACCTGCCAATACCCTTTCAACAGATCAAACTTGCTGACATAATTTGCTGCACCAACTTGATCAATACAATCCTCAATTCTAGGCAATGGATAAGAATCAGGTTTTGTTACAGCGTTTACTTTGCGGAAATCTGTGCAACATCGAGGAGATTTATCAGATTTTTCAACGAGCAAACAGGGAGATGCCCAGCTTGAAGAAGAGGGAACAGCAATGTGGTTTTCAAACATATACTTTACTTCACTTTCAATAACTTTTCGTTTCTCTTCAGAGACTATATAGAACCTCTGACGAATTGGTTTGGCCTCACCAACATCAATGTCATGTTCAATCAGAGTGGTTCTTGAGTGGGTGTCCTGAAATAGTGAAGGATAACTTTGGATTCACTCAATTAACTCTGATCGTTTATCAGCATTCAAGTGGGCTAACAAAGCATTTAAATTTTGAGGAGACTTCTTCAGACGACCACGAAGAACAGAATCATCCGGTGCTGCCACATACTCCTCCCCCCCTAAAGATGACTGCACCACTGTAAAGGAATTCAACACAGAACCTATGTCTGAGGGAGAAACACCTGAGACATCAGACTTTAACTGAGCTGATGTTCGAGCATAATACGGCTTCAATAAGTTTATGTGGCAGAGCTGATTCCTCTTTCTGCGATCTGGAGTAGCTATCAGGTAGTTTAGCTCAGATAACTTACTAACAACTGTAAGGACCAACAAACTTTGCTTGAAATGGCGAACCAATGACAGGCAACAAAGCAAGTACTTGATCACCTTCACTAAACTGATGTTTTTCAGACTTTGTCATACAAATGCTTCATTTTGGTCTGAGATTCCTCTAGGTTTTGTTTTGCCAATTCACCTGCCAAATAGAGTCTGTGTCGAAAACCATTTACATAATCGATCAAGTTTGAGGGCGGCTCATCAGTCAACCACTTGTCACGGAGCACTGCCAAAGGTCCACGTACCTTGTGACCAAAAACAAGATCATTAGGACTAAATCCCATGCTCTCCTGGCACACTTCCCTTGCTGCTAACAGTAACCATGGTAACCCCTCCTCCCAGTCGTTACCCATCTCGGTGCAGTAAGAGCGCATCAATGACTTAAGAGACTGGTGAAACCGTTCTAAAGCACCCTGACTTTGTGCGTGATAAGCAGAAGCTTGGTTATGCTTGATGTTTAACTGTTTCAGAACCTGTGCAAATAAACGTGAAGAAAAATTAGATCCTTGGTCACTGAATGATTTTAGGAATACCGAATATAGCAATAAACTGAGTTAAGGCTTTAACCACAGATTTAGCTGTAATGGTTCGCAAAGGATAGGCAGCAGGATAACGAGTAACCTGGCACATAACTGTCAACAGATACTCAGATTTTGATCTCGGCAAAGGTCCAACACAATCAACGATTAAATGTTCAAACGGTTTATCCACGGCAGGGATTGGAAACAGAGGAGCAGGCTTAATACACTGATTAGGTTTACCTGTCAGCTGACGTGTGAGACACGTCTTAATGTAAGCAGAGACGTCACGCTTAAGACGAGGCCAGAAAAAAATAGCGCAAAATGTGACGATATGTTTTACCAACTCCCAAATGTCCAGTTTGGTCATGAGAACACTTCAACACATCATTTCGGTATTTAGTTGGCACCACTATCTGGATAACTGGATCACCCCCATAGTCAACCCATTGGGGAACACATTTACGCACCAACACATCATTCTGCAGGAAGTACCCAGAGGCAGCACTTTTAGCCTCACTGCTAGGCCTCACCTGGTCAAACATGTCACCCAGAGAATCATCAGATCTCTGCTCAGAAATAAGCTCTTGCTGAGAAACTGGAAGAGAATCAGGAACATGTAAATGTGTCATATCACTTTCCTCTTTATCATCTGAAGAGCTAGAGTTAACTTTAGACATTGCCCGTGTCACAGCGCAAGACACAAAAACGTCAGGAAACTCATTCTCACAATCGTCAGGTTCATTTACTTCAATGTTAGGCTTAGCAGGAGGGACTCCATCAGCCCAAACACGGTTTCCAGCCAAATCATTTCCAAGTATTACATCAACTCCATCTATGGGCAAGGCAGGCCGAACACCTATCTGGATATCACCATTCACCAGACCACAAGACAGAGTAGCTTTATGCAAAGGAACACAGAGAGTAGTCAAACCCATTCCGCGCACCAGGACACACTCTCCAGTATCTGAATCTGGAGAAAAAGGTAGCACCGAAGCAAGAATAAATGAGTCTTTTGCTCCAGTATCTCTCAGGATTTTAACAGGCACTTTACTGTCACTACCCTGAAGTGCTACAAAACCATTGGACACAAAAGCTTCAAAACCAGAAAAATTGTCATTTTCAGGCCTAACTGGATCAACTTTTTGTTCTGAAACAATAGCAATATGTCTAACAGGAGCACTAAGAGCAACTGGTTTAGCATATTTACCAAATGTGCGGCTTTTGCTTTTCAAAACAGAACAATCAGCTTTCCAATGACCCTTTTCATGGCAGTAGTTACAAACTAGACCCAAACCAACAGAACGTGGGCCTTGGTTAAACTTAGGAGACTCAGACAGAGACATTTTGGCAGAGGGACTGTTAGCTTTAGCATTAGCTTGAAAAGAACTTTTACCAAATTTACCTGAATGAGCCAGCACATATTCATCTGCCAGAGTTGCAGCTTCAGATGCAGTTTTTACTCCACGCTCAGCAATATGAGTAGCAACCTCTGGAGGAATGCTATTTTTAAACTGTTCTAACACCATGACATCACACAGGTCCTTAAAAGGTAGTAACCTCCAAAGCAGAACACCACCTGTTGAAATGTTTAGTGAGATCCCTCGCAAACTCAACATGTGATTGCTTATCAGATTTTTGCCAGGATCTAAAACATTGTCGATAAGCCTCCGGTACCAACTCATAAGCCTTCAAAACTGCCTCTTTAACAATAACATAGCTTTGGCTTTCAACAGCATTAAGTGCAGAATATGCTTCTTGGGCTTTACCTGTAAAAACTGACGGCAACATAACTACCTGGTCAGCTTCAGGCCAACCTCTACCATTTGCAACACGCTCAAAAAGACAGAAAAATGTGTCTGGGTCACGCTCATCAAATTTTGGCACCAGGCGCAAGTTACCTACAAAGTCAAACATTTTTAGACTTTGTGAAGTGGATGCTGCAGGTTCATCTACAATAATATTGCCTGCTAATACCCCGGCCTTGATAAGGCCTAATCTGTACTGCTCCAGCTCTAACTTTTCTTTTTCTAAAGACTACCGTACCGTCACTCATAATGGGCAAAACACACTTTTCCATTAGGACAGCTTTCAAAAACTCTTTAATTTCTTTCTTTAAACGCTTTTCTCCAAGATCAACATTATAATGTTTAGCGAGCTCTAAAAGCTGCTCTTTATGAAAGCTATTGAAAAGCTGCTCAGAAGGGCACTGAACAAAATCAGCAATAGAAGTCATGACAGAAAAATATTAATCTTTGAGGTGGGAAGTAAATTTTAGCTTCAATGCTAACTCTTTACCAAAAAGGGGAACCGTCCCTAATGTTTACAAGTGAGAGCTATAGTGTGGACTGATGCTCATCAATCAATTAACACTGTCACCATGCTCAATTTACTTAAACTGTCTCAATAACTGGACAGCACTAGTGCTCTTTACCTGCATGCAAACTGTACAAAAAACAAGAAAAAAATATAATTAGGCCAAATACTTGATTCAAAATTACAAAAGTTGTGAAAACACAATAAATTTAGTCAAACAAATTCAAAATGCAGACTATGTGGTCTCCCAAAGTCTAGTACTTAACAAATTTATATCCAAAGTCAAACTTTTTGAACTAACAAGGTCAAATCCACCCTCTATTTTCTAAAAGGCAGCCACAAAACTTAATAGATGCTAAATGCAAAAATAGAGGTGACAAAGAGCACTAGCTACAAACCAACATTAGGTCACAAAGTAGCTTCTCATCATTAGAAACTCACCAAACTACAAGATTTAATGTACTAAGTTTTATGAACAAAGCACCAAACAGTACAAGCAACAAAAACACAAATTTAGTACAGCAAACACATCACTGAGTGTACAGAAAATGGTAACTCCCCCTGGTTCCTACCTAAACTTTTCTTAGCCTAATCTGGTTGGCATGCCGGGCTCGAGGCGTCACCAAACCCAGACCACTGCAGTAGGCCTGACTTGACCAACCACAATAACCTGAATCAGGTGCACCCCCTCCCCAGGGTTACCATCAAAAAAGGAAATAAATGAAAGAAACAAATGAGGAACCAAAGGGGTTTATGAGAAACCAACATGTCTTTCATTAGTGTAATGTATTATGCTATGAACAATTTTAGGCAGTCTCCTGTATACAAAAACTAATGCCAAACACAGTAATGCACCATTTACTACAGAAAGCCAGCATTTGATTTGACCTTGTCTTACATTTTAAAATCCTTTTTCTTCAGGTTCAAAACGGGCCAAATCAATGGTGACCTGCTCATCTATCATGTCCTCCTCACTCTCAAACCTTACTACGCTAAGCCCTACGAGATAGTAGTAGACTTAACACATGTGGGACCCAGCAATCGCTTCAAGACCGACTTTCTTTCCAAGTGGTTTGTGGTCTTTCCTGGCTTTGCCTACGAGAATGTAGCCGCTGTCTATGTCTACAACTGCAACACCTGGGTGAGGGAGTACACTAAGTACCATGAGCGGCTGCTGACTGGACTGAAGGGCAGCAAACGACTTCAGTTCATTGACTCTCCAGCTAAGCTGGCTGAGCACATTGATCCAGACCAACAGAAGCTGCCTGCAGCCACCCTGACCCTGGAGGAAGACCTTAAAGTGTTTCACAATGCTCTCAAGCTGGCCCACAAAGACACCAAGGTTTCAATAAAGGTGAGGATGCAGCCTTTACAGTTTGCTCTAAAAGGTGCTGAGAATGCTAAGACTGAAAGGATTAGATTATTAAAGGTTAGGATTTTCATAAGAGAGCAAGCCTTGGGTTTCCTAAAACAGTGCATGGTTTTTGCTGATCAGGTGGGCTCGACAGCAGTACAGGTGACCTCAGCTGAGCGAACCCGTGTCCTTGGTCAGCCTGTCTTTCTCAACGACGTCTACTACGCCTCAGAGATCGAAGAGATCTGCTTGGTTGATGAGAGCCAGTTCACCCTCACAATGGCCAACCAGGGTACACCGCTCACATTCATGCACCAGGAGTGTGACGCCATCGTCCAGTCCATCATCCATATTCGGACTCGCTGGGAACTGTCGCAGCCAGATTCTATCCCACAGCACACTAAGATCAGACCAAAAGATGTTCCCGGCACTCTGCTCAATATCGCTCTGCTGAACCTGGGCAGTTCTGACCCCAGCCTCAGGTCAGTCCTGCAGGGCATTTAGAGTTACTCTAGCAAGATTCTTTGTCCTAGAAAAGTTCCCTTACCTGCCTTAATGAAAAAACTGTGACAACAGAAAGAAAGCATATCTGTAACTGAGACACCGCCTATTTTTCTTTTTGCTAAACAATTTGCAATTTTTGCTGTAGACAGTTCTAAGCTGAAGAATGTGCGAATCCAACCTAAAAAGTGAAATACATAATGTTGTCCAGAATGCAAGCAGGTGCTCATTTTTTAGAGAATACTAATCTGTTTGACGGATTGCTTTTGTATCAGAATTTGTATGTACAAAAATTTTATTAACTTCTGTTTGTGCTGCAAATTTGAAATAGCCTTGTTTGGTTTTACTATGTAGAAACACAAGTTATGTTAAATTACCGTGCGTAGAGAAACTGTTATTTCTGCTCAAAATTATGAAGGGAAAAAAACAACTGAGTAGTGGTTAAACTTGAAAACAGTATTCTTGTCAGGGTTTAACACCTCTTACTTGTTGTCCATTTCACATTCAGGTCTGCGGCTTACAATCTATTGTGTGCTTTGACTTGCACCTTCAACCTTAAGATAGAGGGCCAGCTGCTTGAGACGTCTGGCCTCTGCATCCCAGCCAACAATACCCTTTTCATAGTCTCCATCAGCAAGACTCTGGCTGCCAACGAGCCCCATTTAACACTGGAATTTCTGGAGGAGTGCATTTCAGGCTTCAGCAAGTCCAGTAAGTCCACTAAACCCAGCTGTTGGCAAATTCACATGCTCTTACATGTATACATAAAGTCGTGTCACTTTATAACTTATACTCATTTTTACTTTTTGAAAACCTGATAGGTGCATTGTGCTCATATGGATTTCTTAACTTTTGTTTCAGTTTTGTTTGCACGTAACTGCATTTTTTCAGGGACCATACAAGATATGCTGTTGGTCACATCATAAGATTTTAGTCTTAGGTCACCTATTCATTAATTAATTAAAATGATTATTTGTGTAGTTGGAGTGGAATCTAGGCTTGCCCCCCCCCCCCACCCCCCCCCCGTTTAATCAACATTAAGAATCTAAAAGCCCTGCTAGCAGCTTCTACAGGCCACGGTGCTTCTTACATACTGAGCCAAAGCAGTTTGGACCTTAAATGTTAGTATTAGTGTTCCTGCTAAGGAGTCTAAGATCAGCAAACCATTTATGTCGAATGTTCCTGGAAGCATGCTAAGTTAATTATATAAGCATAAAAAGACCATGATGAATCCCTTTTTCTTTTTCTCAAATAGTTAGCACTTTTTTTATCAAGTGAAACAGGTGTCATGTTGCCAGCATGTCAGAAGGCTGCATTCTGCTGCACTGAGCTGGCATAGCAGTAAGAAGTGAGGAGAAATCGCTGCAGCTTTTTAATGTAATAGTGTATGTATGTACGCTAGTGTTACTGATTTAGTTGATTTTCATGATTTAACGTGGTTCTTCTGTTTTGATGGTTATGATCAACTGGATTTTCTTACTACACATAGATATTGGAAGTTAAACTCTCCTGTCCTCTTCATGCACTCATTAAATGTGTGCGGTAACTAATGTAAAATAGAGCAAACATTATAAATGTCATACAAAAATTGGTTATATGTATTATATTGATTATGACCTGTAAGTATTGTTTGTTTTAAATAAGATCCTATATTTCCAATAATGCAATTAACAGCGTAATTTTGTTAGACCCTTCTTGCCAGGTAAATATAGAGTAAATACATGTCTTTCAAGCTCCACACCTCTGGTTTGTAACACTGACTTCCTGTCATAAACTTTTAGTCTTCAATGATCTCATCAGGGTTATTTCCTTGGACTTGACAATGCTCCTTAAGAGCAACTACAGCCATTATACAACTGTTTTAAGAGGCTAAATGAGTACATATTCCAAGTAAATTGATAGTTATATTAATCGTGAGTCAGTGGCTTTTCAAGTAGAAATTGTGTTAAGATTGAGCTTTATTTACAGTAAAAACAAAGTTCGGTAGTATGAAGTACCATAAGTCACAGTTGATAAGAAAATCTTAAATTTCTCATTCACTATTGCCCAACACTGAATTTGGATGTACCTTGTATTAAACCATTAAACCAGAAGGTGTGTTAAGAAGTGTTGTTTTCTCTTGCAGGTATTGAGCTGAAGCATCTCTGCCTGGAGTATATGACACCCTGGCTGCTCAACTTGGTTCGGTTCTGCAAGCACAACGACGACGCCAAGCGCCAGCGTGTCACTGCCATTTTGGACAAACTCATCACCATGACGATCAATGAAAAGCAGATGTATCCCTCTATCCAGGCAAAGATTTGGGGTAGCCTGGGCCAGGTGAGTCTACCACAACAACAGCTTGACAAGTAAAAATGTGTTGTGGCTGTAACCTCTAACTTTCTCTCTGTCTTCAGATAACAGACCTTTTGGATGTGGTGTTGGACAGCTTCATTAAGACCAGTGCCACAGGAGGCCTGGGTTCCATCAAAGCAGAGGTTATGGCTGATACGGCAGTAGCTCTGGCTTCAGGGAATGTCAAACTAGTCTCCAGCAAGGTGAGACTCTCCACTGTGAAATATTTCATGCTGGAATATTGTATGGAATAATAATTTAGAGGAGACTTCATGTGTGTGCTTCATCTTTTACCCATTTGCATTTGTGAGCAAATATTCGACCTATCCTGTCATTTAATTCAGCCATTTTGAAACCTTCTGCACGGTGTTACCACTGCCAGTAAATGTTTGGTTATCTCTCTTTGTGTTTACCCTTATCAAAATTAAACACATATTTGTATTGTACATGATGTAGGATCCTGCTTGACCATACGTTTAGGTACTATGCTTGTAATGCAAACTGAAGTCAGCCCTTTTTGTTTTTTGTCACTTCTTTTCAAAAGGCTACAGTTAATTGGAAAATACATTAAAATTACCTTGTTCAAATCAACTGAATTTTGAAGTGAGCTAACTTAAGCTAACCCAGTGAATTTTCATAAGGAACAGTTCCTTTTATTTAGAAGTCCTCACACCTACGGTGTTTTGCTGCATGTCAAAAGTCGATTTTTTTATCCCATTAAACGTGAGGCAAGTTTATCTGTATAACACCTTTTAACAACACCTAAAGTCAAAGTGCTTGCTGCAACTATACCTTGACTACTTCTTTCTTGATGGTACGTCTGGTGTGTGCTAAGAGCTTCAGCAGAAAATGTGACAATTAACAATAGGCAATGTGTGTTGCACTAAACGTAGTTAATGAGGAATTATAATACAAAGTAGCAATAACAACAACCACATGCTAACTTGGTTCTGGTTAAAAGTCAGAAATGCACTTGGAATAATGCAGCTAAACTGAATCACACTCATCAAGTCTGTTTCTGCTGTGCCCCTGATGGGGTCTTTTGACCTTTTGCAAGGTACCCACAGCTTGAATTGAACTCTTACAGAATATATTTTAACTTTATTTTCATCTAAAAGTGAATCAGAATGCTTCATTTACATATTTAAATTGTAAAAATCAAATTTTGGAAACAGGAACAGACTGCTTGGCTCACTGATGCTCATCCATATTTAATGCTGTAAAAACACATGGCGTGATCCCTCAGATCATGGGTGGGGTCGAGTGTAAGCTGTCAAATTAAAATGTTTTTATGCCTTTTATGGGTGTTACGAGCAACACCACAGTCGTTTTGGGGCGAGGAGGACCTCTAAAAACAAATAAAGGCTGATATATTTTGGAAAATGCATTAAAACTTTGCACAAATTAAATACTTGATTTTGGCTCTTTATATGTTCAGTTATTTCCAGTGTTAGGGGAGGCCAGTAAAATAAAAAATCCAGGACTTTGGCAGGACATATAACCAGATGGCTTTTCAGCGTCAAGCTGGGCGTGCCAAAGTGTTGCCACACACAGAATAACCTCTCTTAGAACCACCAGACAAAAACCGAGCCAGCGCTGACCAGACGACATCCTAAACAGTTCACTCTCTTCCTCTAAACACGGCTGAATCATCCATCAAACGGACCTCAGTGCCCAAAGTCCACAGATTTGTCTCCGTTTTGAGAAATAGTTGAGGTTTCTGTCAGAGCATCCATCATGTTTTTACTCTGGAACATCTACATTCCTGTCATCCTTGGTTAAAAATTAAAGCCTGGAAATGTTCATGTTCACCAAACACAGAAATAGGAAGAGACATGCAGCCAGCATGTGCTTCTATATTTAAGGTCCGTAGTCTGATAGAAGCTGGCATGAGGGCCCGGATAGGTCTAAGTCTGGGTGGGGTCGAGGGTACGGCAGCATGGACAGACAGATTGGAAGATGTTTTGGTGAAAATTTTAACATTAACAGAACGCAAAGAGGCTTTTGGTTATCAAATGATAAATGTCTCATCTTTCTGTTTCTCCTTTATGTGCTGATTTGTGTCCTCCTCTTACGTTCTCTACCTGACACACATACATTTGATTTTATTGTTACGAAAGAACCTTATTCCCACTAATGTAATGCAGCCACTGCAGAGATCAACCTTTAGGC
>JAQQZW010000021.1:28016591-28027525 GCA_029814745.1 Zanclus cornutus | reverse complement strand
AGATGATTACTTTGTAACTGTGTCACTGACTTTGTGTGTGTGTGTGTGTGTGTGTGTGTGTGTGTGTGTTCAGTGTGCTCTCAGTCAGTCTTTTCAAAACCAGATAGCCTTTCAGCAGCCGGACGACTCGGAGGCCAAGAGGAGCTCTGAAATCACAGAGATCATCATGAACGTAGGACACACACACACACACACACACACACACACACACACACACTGTATTTATGAGATACTGCATGTAAAGGGGGCATATAAAAGATAAAATACAATGTTAAAGTAGCAGTCGGGGACATTTACTCATCAGTGACCTCCGATGGCAGCCTGGAGAAACTACAGCATTGTTGTGACATTTAAATACGGTTCCTGTTTGTTACCTGTTCTGTTCTCATGTGTCCTCGTCCTCACGAGTGTTCTCCTGTTCGGGTTCTGCAGCAGATGTGTGTGAACTGTGGTCGGGTGGCGATGAGTGAGTGTACAGGCTGCCACAAAGTAAACTACTGCTCCACCTTCTGTCAGAGGAAGGTAAGACTCACCTGAACGATCCTCTGGAGTAAAGTCAGGTTTTTCTTTCAATATGGCTCTTCGTTTTCACACTAAGAAAGCCTCAATGAAAATATCTTATTTAAGAGCGTCTTGGCCGAGATAAGCAGCTATAACACTGAGGGACAAACATGAGAAGGAGCAGCCAATTATATATGTTCTTCTGGGTCTGTGGTCAGCGGGGGCCAAATCCCTCCACCAGCACACAAACTGATGTTAGCAAGCATTACACTGTGTTGAAGGGCTAGCACAGGGCTAGCAAAGCTGGAGCCTTCACTAAATTTAGATGCTAATATTATAGTGTTGGCAAATGTTACTACTACTAATTCCTAACAGTTACTGTAGGCAGTCATTATGTTTTTGTTTTAACGTACAGTTGAATCTGCCCAGTGATAAGGTTCTGTTATCATCTGTTGTAGTGGACGGTTTCAGCACTCAGTGGAACTCTCCTTACTTTGCACTCGCTGTAGATGAAGCTCATTCGCCCGCAGTAGCTTTGCTTAGTTTACGTACCCTCTTCTTGTTTTTTGGTGGTTAACTTTATCAATTTTTAGCCGTTAGCCTCTTTGCTGTTGTGCAGCAAAATGTTCTAAGACAAATGGGCGTGAGAGACAAAAACTGCAATTAACGGCACATTAAGAATAGTGATTTTCCTTGATTGGCAACAGGAAGTGCAAACATCAGTATTTTTGAAAGCTTGGCCGTCACGCCAGAGAAGTTAAGATGAACCTTAACAAACTGTTATCAACAGTTTCCAAAACATCTCTCTCCTCCAGGAATATTTCTGTCTGCGGGCCATCTTCTCGGCTCCCAGCAGGTTCGGACGCCTTTGGAGCTCTCCTGAATATTAGCCTAGATAAGAGCAGGACCAAAAATGTGTTGCTCTGAGAGTTTCTGGCCAATTAGAACTAAAGTATTACTCCGAGATTCTCGATAAATACGGACTCTGACAATCAGCTGTGCTAACGCTTCATCATGATGACAGTAAACATAAATAAACGAACAGAATCCCAGATCGGTTTGTTTGTTTTTTGTCCCTGCAGGACTGGAAGGATCATCAGCACACCTGCTGTCAGTCAGCAGGGGGCGTGGCTGTTCAGGAGGAGGAGCCAATCACAGCCATCGACATTGACAAAGTGAAATGAAGTTGCAGCAGACTCCGCCCACAGTGAAGTCATCAGACAGGACGTCCTTATGTGGGCAAATAAGAGATTATTCTAAACACATCTGAGCTGAAGACTTAAAATCTCCCTTCTGGAACTTTTATTGTGAAAGTTCAACATGAACAGGAAGTCTGATCTCCTCAGAGTTGATTTTTTTTGCACTGATGTTACATTTGTAGAGAGAAGTTAAGTTTTTTTCCCCATTCAATTCAATAGTCAGTTTGATCACAGCAGCACCTTGTGGATATTAGAGGAACTGCAGTTGAAAACCCCGTCACACACTGAGCTGCACGCGAAGGTGATCTGAACTAAATTAATATTTCAATAATTATCAAAACATTTATTCACAACCAGTGTATCATAATATTTTGTAAAGGAAGAGAAGAACTGTTATTTTCACTGTTGATAAATCTGTCAATTATTTTCTCAATTAATTTACTTAATTGTTTTTTCAAATAAAAGAATTGATGGTTTTTGTTTCGTATCTTCCCTCCATGACTCTGATCTTTCTGTTGTTTTATGAAACATTATTTTTCTGCCATTTAAACTCTTGACAGCAGATTTAAGTCTCCAGAGAGCGTCCTGGTTGAGCAAAGGTCAAACACATCAATAAAATAAAAGCTGATTAAATTAACCCCACCAGACTCTGACCAATACTTACAGATGGATTTTTTATCATCTGTTGAAAAATGGTGTAGTGACATTTTTTTTTTTATCATCATAATTCTTGAAGAATTGTGGTCGGATTTTGTTGTCTGAATCAATTAATACTCAGATTTTAAATGTTTTTATTTGAGCTTCAACTATTTTTACAGTATGTTAAATTTTCAGTTTAATGATGAGTCTGTTTTCTTCCTACAGGAATTATCTTGTGTACAAGATTAAAAACTCATCATCTCTCAGGACTGAGAAGCTCCACAGATTCTGTTTCTGCCTGTGAATCAAACTTAGATGCTCAGAAAGACAGAAACTAAAATCTTGCAGTAGTTGAGTGTGTAAGTCCACAGCTGACGGTGTTAAATCATTAGATTAAACTAAATTCAATTTTCCATTTGTGTGCACATGTTGCATGATGTATGGTAACCCCGTCAGAAACCAGAGCAGTTGAATGGTGTCCTGTGATTGATGTGTTTCAGCCGGGCAGACTGTGTGTTTCACCCAGTGGACCTGATGTTTGACTTTGACGTATTTCAGGGGAATTCCTGCAGGAAGTTTTAATTAGAAAGGAGATGAATTCAGGTCACAATTCACATTTTAAAGTCCAGTTTGCACATTTTATGTTCAGTGTCTTTCAACTCAAACTGGAAACTTTTTTTTGATTTTACATTTTATCTTTTTAATGCATTAAATTCACATGTAAAATTTTATTTCTTTTTTTGAAAATGTTTGAGCTCCATCTCCTGAGGGAGTTAATGTATATCAGTTCCGACTGCGGGACACACGTGACTGTAGAGTTTTGATGTCCACATATTTATGGCCATGTTGTGAAGTTCAGATTCATCAATCTAATTTTATATTTAATTCTGATGTTTTCCTCCCAGTGAACTTCAACAAAATGGATAGATAACCAGATGATAAATAAAAACGTGGAAGTTTTTCTATGAGGATCATAAACCAGCTTCTTCTCTGATCAGTTATCAATATAAACTGTAGATTAAATCAACCCAGTTTTCTATCAGCCTTTTTATTTTCATGGTGTCTTTTCTTCAATCAGCAGGACTCAGAAGCGACGTCTGTCCTCATACGTTCATTTAATAATGAAAGCAAAATTTCAGGTTTATTTTCATTCAGTTAGCGTCTCAGAGGGAAACCTCAGCTCCTCTGTTTCACATTCAGCTTTTATATTCACTTTATTTTAGTGTTTCGAGTTTCTCAGCTGAAGACAGACTTTGGTTTTTAATGTTTCTGACTACAGTCAGGCGATCTGTCAGACCGACTCTTGATGAATCACCTCAGACTTTATGACATTTGTTTCTGCTGCGTCTCAGTCCCAGCGGCGCTCAGGTGTCTGCTGCTGCTCAGTGACAGTGAAGGGGGCCAGACATTTCCTACACTGCCAGCAAACTTTGAGTTTAGAAAACTTTAACAGAGGAAATTTGTGTCCTTTAAAAGGGCGTCACACAATCTTTCCAGCCTGTCTGTGATTGGGGACTGAATTTAAATATACGTTCAACAGTTTACGAGGATTCAGCCTCGTTTTTTTTAGTCATCTGCTCCTATTTTAAACATTACGTTTTACTTCTCTCTACTGAACCTGAATGCATCCTTTAGACACTGATGGAGACCTTAAGCTGCATCTGTGCTGCGTACATGCTGTGACAACATTGTCTCTGAAGTCTCAATCGTTTCAGATGAACTTTGGGGTAAGTCGATGCACAGAGGCAGGATTTTTTGGATGTTCTTCCCCATCTCTTCAACTGAAGCATGGTGGAGAAGGATCTCTTTGCTAGAGTGCTCTTTCCTTCAGCTGCAGCTGAGCATTATCAAGACAAAGGAGCTGATAGTGGACTTTCACGGGACTAAGCCTCCCCTGACCGCTGCATTCATCCAGGGGGAGGATGTCGAGGTGGTTCTCTCCTATAAATAGCTCAGAGTGCGCCTGCATGACAGGCAAGAGTTATGTCGAAGTCTGTGTCCCTGTCAATACGTGTGTCCCTTTACCTGCACCAACCTTATCCTTAACCAAGTCCACTTATCCCTACCACATCTAACCAAAACCACAATCTGAGTCCTAACAACCAACTGCAGAGGTGGTGCAAACAGACTTTTTACAACAACACCGGCTCTTCTTCCTTCAACATCTGCAACACGATGCTGCAAATGTTCTACCAGTCTGTGGTGGCTCTTTAATGCTGCCGTGTGCTGGAGCCAGAGCTTAAAGGCGAAAGATGCCAACAAGCTCAACAAGTTGGACCCTTGAGGCGGCGACGGTCAAGAGGTTGGCACCCTGAACAAAGTCTCCCACCCTCTCCACGAGCTGCAGAGGAGGAACATCTGCAGCCAAACACTCGGCAGATGTTTTTTTAAACAGTCTCATCAAAATGTTCAGTTTTAATACTATCATATTATCACAGTGCAATACAAAGTGTAACTCAAAATTACAATTAAATCCACTTTGCACACACCTTCACACCAGTACTTGAGTGTGACGTTTGTTTTTGCACTCTTCTTTGTACCATGCGGGTCGTTCATGTGTTTCTGCTGTGACATGCAAATTTCTCATCTGGGGATAAAAAAGGTATCTAATCTAACTCAACGGCCAGAAGGGATGATTGCAGCAAACAGAAACTGTTTGCATGTACACGACCGTTCAAAAGGTTGGAATCTCAAACAAAAGCTCAATGCACTACAGCCAGATGGCTAAAAGAACGACTGTATTTATAAAAAGAAAAGGAATGTTTTGTACACGGAGAATGAAATTCTGTACTATTGTTCAACCAGAGCAGTAAGTTTCTAATTTTGCTCAAAAAGCCAATATTGAAGGCAAGAATAAAAAAAACATCTTTATGTAATAGCTGCTTCTAAACTTTTGAACGTAAGTTTACAAGTATTGTTTTTAAGACAAATCTAGAAAAAATGTTGGAACTTTAAGATGGCGAAAAGCTGCTTTTATGGATAAAATCACAAGTTCATCCACCTCTGCAGGAGGCGGGACCACGAGTTTAAAAATGATCCGAGAAACATCAGAGGCATCAGGAGTTTGACGCACTCTGCGTGTGTGTTGCTGCTGTCAGTCTCTCCTTGGAGATTTCAGCTCTTTTTGACTCTGATGAAATCTGCTCAGAAGCTTTTAAAGCTTCACGTCTGTTTCTTGTCTCTGACATCATCAAACTTTAATGACCTTCAGATGACTTTGTGGAGATCCAGATTCTGCAGGGACCCCGAACAACCTGCACTTCTGTAAGCTTCGCGGTCTGACCGTTGGTGTCATACGTGCTGTTGTGGTTGCGGGAAATTAGCTAGCTCTTCATGGCTAGCTCTTGGGGGCATAGAGGAGACTATACATTTTCCAAATGTCAGATCATCTGGTTGATTTCACCCCAAACAGAATTTTCTGAAACTTGAACAGAACTAATCTTTAAAATCAGCTACAGACCAATCAGCATCCCTCCACAAGCACACAGATCTTAACCAGCTTTTTTAGTGAAAACTTTTATTCTGAAAAGCTTAATTTCAACATATAAAATCAGTTCTTTTCAGCCGTGTGACGTAGACGTGTTGCTCATCCTCTGAACAGTTTGTTCCTCAGCTGAATCTTCTTCACAGGAAAAAGAAAGCTCAAACAAACTTTGCTGTCGGCACATGTAGAAAAATAAAACCTCACAGAGGAAGGAAACGATGGCAACATACACAGACTACAGACAATAAATGAACATTCAGTAACGTCTCTTTCAGCTGCTGTGCATTTAAAAGTCGTCCATACAGCAACAGCAGCAGCAGCGCCCTCTTCAGGTTCTCTTGGAGCAGCAGCGATTCAGGAACTTTTTGAAGAAGTTCCTGAACTCGGTGTTGAAGACGGTGTAGATGACCGGGTTGATGGCACTGTTGACGTAGCCGAGCCACGTCACCACGCTCATCAGGGCCGGCGGGATGTTGCAGTCCCGACAGCGAGCTCGCATCGTGTGGAGGACAAAGAAGGGAGTCCAGCAGAACAGGAAGGCACCTGCAGGACGGCAAGATGAAGAATCAAGAGTTGTCTACAACCACACAGAAGCATCAAGAACTTCACTTTGATTTGACCAGAATTTAGGTGCACCTAAAGTCAGATGTGAAATGGATATCAGTTTCTGTGCGGCTGGTACAGAGTTAAGCCCAGGACGTGTTTAGCGTAGCTTAGCACAGAGATCAGAAGCAGGGGAAAACCAGCAGCCCACCTCCATCAAAAAGAAATATATTAACTTTGAAATTTGTGTGAGCTGATCTGTTCTTGGACTGGAAGAGAATCCCAAAACGTCGCCCTAAAGTTGAGCTGAACGCTTTATTATTTTTATAACGACCTACATACTAAATCTAACATCTTACTGACTGATCTCCGAACCTTTCGGCCCTCCAATCTACAAGCTGACCGTTCAACTCAACTCCTAGATCGCCTCTTGAATAGTTAGATGAGCTATGGAAGCAGAGCCTGCCAGCTTACTCACTTACCAAGCTGCTAACTTACCAATCTACCAGCCTATGAACTAACCTACCAGTCGACCGGTCTGCACCCAGCCCTGCTCTCAGGATGCCACCTTAAATGTCAGCTAATGAAGCACAGCGTCGCCTTCATACCGACCTCATAACACACGTACTTCACTAAAAGAACTTACCCACCTTTCTACCAGCAAGTTAGCAACTCATCTCTCTGTATACCTACAATTTTACCAACCAGGCAACTACCCAACTACCCAAAAACACACGTACTTATCTACCAACTTACTGATAGTAGATTACCTTCAGGTTGTCACCTGAATAGTCAGATTAGCTTTATCTACTAACGAACCAGCTAACTAACAAAACTACCACCTTACCTATCCAGCAATTTTCCAACTTCATGGTGACTCACATGAGCCAATCAGGCAGAACTTCACCTCCATATCTCCAATTTCAGTCTACCAATTTACAAATCACCTACAAATCCACTACACTGTAAGCCTACCTGCTTACCAACCTACACCAACCTGCCCGCACACTTACCAAACACTCAGACACTCACCTGGAGTGCCTACCTGCCACCCGTAAACCTGTCTATCAGTCCACCAACTCCAACTGAGTGAACCTGGGAGTCAGATGAGCCGATGGGCGGAGCTTCACCTGCCCACCGACTCACTCTCATGTGGGCGATCACCTCACGTCAGTTTCACACAGGCAGCATCAGGTAACTCAGAGGTGCTTTGATTATACGTGAGCTGTCAGGATCTAAACACCAAGAAACTGCAGAATTTCATTTAAGTCTATTAAAAAAAACTGGATCGGTTTGCTTTTTTTTCTTGGTGAATCCTCTATGAAACACCAATACAGGTCTGGAGTAGAACTTACACAAAGTATTTTATTGGTCACACAATATGCATTGTAGTTATGTTCTTTATATTGTTGAGTCCAGTCTGGAGAGCTAATAAAGCAGAGATTCATGAGAACTACCTGCACGCTGACCGAGCTTACGTAATAATTGGATTTCAGATTAAGGAGCTGCAGGATTAGCTGCCGTGTGCTAAAGGGAAGCACTTCTACGCATTAGGACCAACACTGGCGGCTATTAATAGGCCGACCTTTTCTAACTGATGTGTTAGTGCCTCTGAACAGACATCAGAGGTGGAGGTGAGGCGTTCAGGTACCTGCAGTGCCCGTTATATCACATTCAATGTAAATGTATGGCTGAAAACTTTTTAGTAACTTTTTAATTCCTCTTCATCCAAACTTGTTGCTTTTTGCTGATGGCTTTTTAGTCTGAGACTTCAGCAGCACTTTTAGTAAAAGAAAAGTTCTGCATCTTTCAACCATCTGCAGCTCCACATTCTTCTCCTTTTTTAACTTGTGTTCAAAGAGGAATCGCACGAAATAACGCCGCCTCGCTCCTCCCTCCTCGTTTACGTTAGATCTACACTGTGACCAGTCAACCGATCTTTACAGTGTGAGCATGAAGTTGTATGTTTGGCCCTGTGTAGTGTTACTTAACATGACATATAATAATACAATGATTAATAACTTTCCTGACAGTGCTTATGTTCTAACCCCAACACACTGCTGCCTGCTGGTAGCTTGTCAGTGAGCTTTAGTATTTTTTACTGATTGACTGAAAACAAACTTTTATAAAAAGCACAAACCAGTTGGAGCGTCTGGTCGTACTTGATGTCCTGAGTTCACAGGGCAGTGGTGGAGTTTGTGGCTACAAAGGCGACAAACTAAGTTCTGAATACCACAAGTGTTGCAGGAGTTCTGACCCTTCCAGACTGACTCCTCTGTCAGTGCACCTCGCAGCAGAGACTCTACAGCAGCCCGAGGCCCTGAACTCACATCAGAGACCAGTGAGTTTCAGCAGGCAGCGTTCCTCAGACCCCCACCATAGCTGCTCCTAATGCTTCCAGTGCTGCTGAATTCTGGATCCTTTCATTTGCAGGTTACTCGCTCACTTTGTTGGTAATCCAGCCTTATGTGGTCGTGATGTAACTGAAAGCACTGATGCTGCTAATGGAAGTGAACTCACCCACAACTACAGGAAGCACCTTCATGGCCTTCCTCTCCCGGCTGTTGATCTTGGCCGTCTTCCTCCTGCGAGGGTCGGGGTTGAACTTGATCTCTGCGAAGCTGACAGCTGGCACGGGGCTGTCTTTGTATTCTGACGAGGGAAAGGGCCGGTCTGGGGCCAGGAGAGTGGATGGCTCGTCCAGGATGTCCGTCTGTTCCCTCTCTATGATGGGTGGCAGCGGCGGTGGCAGTGAGGCCAGCGGTGGCAGTGATGCAGCCGCCTCCTGCAGCTTGCGGCAGGCCTGGATGCTGTTCCTCAGCTTGGCTTTACGCGCCTCCTCCCAGCGCCGCAGGCCGCGGAACATTCCGCAGTACAGCAGCAGCATGATGGGACAGGGGATGAAGAAGGAGCACACGGACGAGTACAGGACGTAGTCGTCGTTCTCTAGTTTACACTCCTTAGGATCTCGGCCCGGCACGTTGTTGATGCCGAAAATGACAGGCGAGGCCACGGCCAGGGCCAAGATCCAGGTGGCTGAAAGCAGAACTGTCTGCCGCAGGTCCACGTGCTTCCTGTTGTAGTTGAGAGGGATTAAGACAGCGATGAACCTGCAACAGGTGGGGAAAAATTTACAATCTGCTGCACCTGAAGTGACATCAAAGACAGCCTGAACAAACTAAAAGCTGCATCAGCATCATTGTTCACGGTTTACATTTCTAACGCTCGTCAATAATAATAACAATAATAATGTTATTCATTGTTATTGATCATCTTTGATGACGTGAACTCTCGACCTGAACTGCATGTTTCATTATTGTTGACACATGAAACAAACAAGTCTCTCCTGCTCCACTGACAGAGAACAGAACAAGTCAGACTTCCTCGTGTTTGAAATCTGACAGACATGTTTGATGAGCATCAGCTGCTAAACATGTCTGTCAAATATATCCATGGTGTACTTTTCACAACAACAACAACAACAACAACAACCACCTACAAAAAAATAAAAAAATCTGGATCTTGACAGTTGATGGCACAGTTTCTCACGTGTAAATACACATGAATCAGATTCACAAGTCTTTTCATACAGCAGACACTTTGACCTTTAACAGTCTCAGGTGAAACAAATAAGACCCAAACGACGTCACCAGTGCAAAAAAGCAGCGCCTGTATCAGGAATATTTCAGCTTCATTTCTGCGGAGTGGGAGGACGTGCAGACGCATCCTCCATCTTTATTTACAGTCAATTGTTTCAACCGTTAAATGTGGAGAGAGACCAGAAGAATTCTCCCTTCGGACCTTCAGGATCTGTTTCCTCCTCAGTCTGATGAATTATTTAGACTCTGTCATCCGGTTAAACCTCTAACTGCTGCCGGCTGCTTCAAAAAGCTTCAGATCATCACCATTCGTCCACGTTAGCCTCATTCCCTCCATCAGTCTCTGATGTAATCATATTTTCTGGAGTTGGGACATCGGATTTGAGGGACAGTCCCGGTTTTCATCTCAGATTTTCATCCTTCAACATCAGCCGAGAGTTCGCGTAATCTGATTGAGTCAATCTAACGAGGGCTGAACGAAGCTGGTGGTTCATCACCGCGGAGGCATCCTTCATTCTGGGCTTTAAATCGTTCTGTCTGCTCTGATTTTTCATCTTTTTGAGCCTTTACAGGAAACAGACAAAAGGTCATCGTCATATTTCCACATCAGAGAGAACCGTGGCGTGACTGTCTGACCGTGACAACCTTCAGATGGAGAGCTGGGACTCTCTGAAAGGTGTCCTGTGTGGTCCTGACAGACCGCTCGGGGTTCCGGTTTGATAAATCAGCTGCTTGTTGCTGAATGACTTTGGCCTGAGGCCGGTTAAAGCTCTGGTTATGACATGGAGTCTGTGAGTTACGACTGAACTTTGACCTCTTTCTTTAAATCAAATGCTCCTGCAGGAGATTCAGGGTTTATTTGGCTGCAAAGCTGCATCTAAATCATCTGCACCATCCTCACTACAGCTGAAGAAAATTCACCATGGTGAAAAATTCAGTCAGATCTGGGGACATTTTTAGGTATTTCAT
>JAQQZW010000021.1:27993008-28004683 GCA_029814745.1 Zanclus cornutus | reverse complement strand
TCTGCCAGAGTTATCAAACCCCCGCAGTGCCATGCATGGTGTGACGACGTGCCAACTTCAGTGCTGTTTTTCCCCTTTTCTTTTTAATATTTTACATATGGATATATTTCGAGTGTCATGACCACAAGAACCTGGTGTGCACAGGGGTTCAGTCCCGCTGTGGGACAGCAGTCGTCTCTCAGGACTTCAGGGGTTCCTCTCATCAACATACAGAAAATAAAGATCAGGTAGCGTGTTGACAGACAGACTGCTGGCAGACTGAAACACACTAAAAACACACGATGCAGATGAGACATGGACACATCCAGTGGACTCGAGGGGTTAAACGCCTGACGAGCCAGTCAAACTTAATCCTGATCTGAACCAAAGCTGAGCTGGTCTAAAACTATGTAACGGAGCAGCAGAGGATGCAGACGGGCTTGAATACAGACAATAAGCAAACACACAGCTGCAAATAAACACAACGTAACAGACAAGGAAGCTGAAAATGTCTAAATCAAGAAGTTGACCGGGTGAAAAGTTCTGACCTTTGACAAAGAGTTCAATTTAGAGTGACAGCGTCCAATCCAGTGGTTTGAATTTTGGTCGTTGGCGGAGCTTCACTGAGATTTACATGAGACATCACTGATTGGCTTGTTAAGGCTCAGTGAGCTGAAGATATTTGTTCAAACAGGTGTTTCACTTTGATTTCAGTCTGAGAATTCGGCAGCTTGTTTCAAAGACACAGTGAAGTTCTTTCTAAAGTCATGTGACAGCACATCCCATCGTGATGTCATCACTCCTCCAGGCTGCTGAAACCATCGCTGAGCAGGAAGTGAGATCGGAGCAGAGAAATTATGGGGCCCCGTGGGGCTCCGGCCAAGCAGTAGGCCTCGTCCACGCTCACTCCACGGGACCGCAGCGTCCGCAGGGCGTCACCGCAGCTTTCCCTGCCACCGCGTGACGTCACCAGGACGATGCTCAGGGGGCTGTCGAACATGCCGAACCTCTGCCGCATCTCACCCAGCTGAGCCGAGAAACTCTGCACAGGGAGATCATGAATTATCCTTTAAAAAATCTCAGTGTTCGAGCGTCCTCGAACGCACAGGTGTGTTCGCTCAACACAAAGCAAAGAAGACATATAGGCGTGGTGATGTGTGGTGTGAGTACCTGAGCGGCCTGTCGGCTCACCGGTGTCGCGCCAGCGTCGGGCCGGATGACAGCGTCCCCGCAGAACATTATTCTGAGCTGCTCTGATGTACAGAGAGCTATCTGCTGGTCCAGCAGTGCTGAGAGAACACCTGGACCAATGACAAGGAGGATGACTCACACACGCACCTGGACACCTATCAGTACATTACCAATCAATTTCAAAACATGTTGAATCCTGGTTAACCTATGAGCTTTCAGGAAGATACTATACAAGTTAAAAGCAGCCAACTTTTCTAATAATGTCTTTTAAGATCATGCTTCAACATCATGAGAAGTAAAAATGACTATTAGAGGCCACTGTTAAACCAGAGTGAGATATTAAAACAACTAGTTGCTGAATTTCCCTGAAATTTTCCGTAAATATTCCTGGTTCCCAGAGGAAAAATCCTGCCAACTTTGGTGATCCTCTGACTTTGTCTTTAAAGCCAACAGGAGGTTCACATTCTTAATTTTCAGGTATCGAGGTTCATATCCGACAGAGAAGAAGAAACTTCCTGACCTTTTTGTGATGCCCGCGTCGCTTCATTTCTGTCTGTCGTCAGGAAGAGTTGCACGTTATTTTTCAGTAAACTCTCGATGAAATCCTCTTCGATGGAAAAACAGAATCTACTGACTTCCAGACCTGCAACAGAGCGGCAGTGACATCATGACAGGAAGTCAATGCTGACATCAACAAGACTACAAACTCCAACACTGACCACAAAAAAATCAAATTACCGTAATGTCTTGTGCTGCTTATGATGCGGAAGCTCTGCTGCTGTTGCTGGCGGTCTGTGGTGATCAGGACGACATCAAACAGCAGAGACTCAGCGGGATTTTCCTTCAGCAGTTGTTCATTCACTTTCTGCAGCGCCTGAGGAGTAAAACATGTATATGAATTAAGGATTTTGTCATTCATTTGGCACGACTAAATATCAATACCGTAATATAAAGGCATTTTTAAATTGCAATAAGTGTAAAAGTTCTTAGTTAATCTCCTTTGGTGTTTAATTCTGACCTGCAGCAGCGGGAAAGCCACGCCACTTTCGCACACATCATCACCACCATCAGCTCCAGTTTCAAACACCGCGTGAGACGTTACCGCGACAACCACTGCACGATCAGCATCTTTCTGCAGAAGAGACAAAGAACCTGAATTTTCATCTGTACTTCGTTTTTTAATCTTACTTTGAAATCCGACAGCGCACCCTGAGGAGATCCGGTCCGGAGAGAGTCCAGAGATGTACAACATACACAGAATAAACACCGAAGCAACAGCAAAACGATACAGAAGCTTTCTGCAATCACCGGAAGACCTGAACAGAACCAGAACTGAACACTTCTTATAGTATGATTAAAATAACAGAATTTGCAGTTAAACCTGGCCTAACACCTCTTACACACATTTAAACTTAGGTGTTCTTACGCAGAGTTTTGTGTGTGAGAAAACACCATGATGTTTTTAATTTTTTCACTTGAAGAATATTTTGCTGGCTCTGTGCAGCCAGCTTCTCTTGCATCATTGCAGACACCGTCTTAATTTCAGCCTCATATTCTCCGGTCCGAATATTGATTACTAAATATACATTTGTAGCTTTGCGTCGCTAACAGGCGAAGCTTTGTCACAGTTAAAAATGACTTAAGCGCTATTTTTTAATTACTGCGTCTCGTTCATCAATTCGGCAGACATAACAACCAGCATAAGGCAGTTTTTTAAATATATTTTTAACTTTTAAAATACGTTTGCCACTTTCAGTTGTCTCCCGTTTTAACAGGACATCTGCAAGCCTTAAGAGTTCAAACTTTAGTGCAATAGTATGCTACTTTGTAAATTATTTATGAGCTGAATTCATCAGAGGACTCTGACGCCTCGAGTTATAATATTTACTCGATGTCCTATCGGAAATAAGGAAGATGACATTAGAATGCACATTTATTTAAATGCAATCTGGTGGAAAACGCTACGAAATTGCACTAAACACAGTGAAGTGTATCAAAATTTTGTCAGAGTTTGGTGGCACTGTTTCTGTGGCTATGTGGTCTCACCTGTCTCGCTGTTATTCGGGGTGAGAAAGTGCCGAATAACTTGCCTCAGGTGAATCTTACCTGCTTCACTTCGGTGTTCTGGATCGTGGAGACCATGTCCGCTTCTCAGCTAAAACTCTGCGGGAAAATAACGGTCTTAACAGGTTAACCGCCGTCGCCACAACACGGTGAATATTAAGGAACAAGCTGTCAGATGAACTTACTTCAAAGTTGCTCCAGTAACGTCTGAGTTCCGCCTGTACGAACACCGACGTTCGCTTTAAGAGCGCAGCGTGATGGCGTCACTTCCTCGTTTGTCTGCCGCTGGATGCCACGCCCACAGAAGTGATTATTGTGTCAGGTAGAGAAACACGGTCCGGCTTTTGCCCCGAATAAACCCATATCTGGACCAACTGTCGCGACAGAAGAGGGAGGCTGGACTTGAGCGGATCTGAGAGGAAGTGGTCCGGTTTGACCCGGTTTGGAGCGGGTTTATATCGAGTGGTGGACCACTGGGAAAGAGAAAAGGAGGGAAAGTTTGCTTCAGCTTCGCTTCACGGTGAGAAAATCTTGCTCTGTCCCCTTTTCCGTCTTTTTTTCCTCCGACTGTCTTCATCTCGGGCCTGTGAGGCGTCCAGGTGTGTCAACCTAGACCTCGCGGACCGGTCGCGTTTCTGTAGATCCTCCTTCTTGAGGTCCGCAGGTAAGCAGCAGCTGATTGGCCCTCGCCAGTTCAGGTGATAAACGGAAGCTGAATGAGACTATTTTCTTTTATCAGTCGTGCAGTCATACCTACATTCTCAGACAGAGCTGGAGACTCAGATCAGGCCATAATCATTAGAGGCAGTCAGACCAGTCAGGCAGCTCAGTGATCCTCAGACTGAACTACACATCAGCTGTTTGCATTGACCTGCGCTGCAGCTTTCACCAAGAACGTGCATCTCATGGCGTTGAACTCTGACTGTATTGAAGTGAATAGGAAAGCCACCATCTTCTCTCCACACAGATTAAGTCAGTGCAGTTTTTACACAACAAGTTCTGTTCTCAGCTTAACACTGACCTGCTTCTGATGTCACTCTGTGAGCAGATTGTCAAAAATAGACGCTCAATTAAGAAGTTATTAAGGCTTAAAGAAATAGTTCAGTGTTTTGGGAATTACGCTTATTCACTTTCTGGCAAACACTCAGATGAAATGATTGATACCACTTTACTGTCTGTACTGTAAATGTGAAACTACAGCCAGCAGCGGATTATCTTAGCTTAGCATAAAGACTGGAAACACAGGGAAACAGCTGACACACTTAACACATGACATCCCATTTAATTAATTGGTTCTAAATCTGAAATGTCATAATAATAATAATGATTATAATAATATTTTTCTGTGTATACGGCACTTTTCTCAACCCATGTTACAAAGTGTCTCCTACAACATTATAACAAGCTTATCATAAAAACAATTTCAGACATAAAGAAATTTGTAAAAAACATTGGCCAGTATTTACGGTGGTCATTTGAAAGAATAACAGAATTATTACTTTTAAATGTATGCAAATAACTATATATGGTTTTTATTTTGTTCTATTCTGTTCTAATTTAAAATAACTGTCATATGAATAATAAATACAAGTTGCATTTCATTTTGCCACCCTGTAATGTAAAATAACAAGTGATTTTTCTTAACTCCTTGACTCCTTGATTATTTCTCAGCTATGGGAGTCGTGTTTATCTTTCCATCTAACGTTCCAGCAGAAAGGTCATGAGCTTATTTCTCAAAAATGTCAAACTATTCCTTGAAAGAAGGAGCTGCTTGTGTTTCCTGACATCTTCCTTGTCCCACCTCCGCCTCTTTGACCATTTAAGATCCAGAGTCTGACGGAGATGGTGGTGAGTGATAAAGCCAGAGTCCAGGTTTCAGATGAGCGGGTCTGACCCGACACCACACGGACCCTGCAGTCGTGTTTTATGGTCCCTGTGTCAGTCTGGAGAGCAGAGGATGAAACAAACAGGGGGAACATTAAGCAGACGATGAAACATTTCCTCCTCCCTGAACAAACAGGATGATGATGTCCCAGTGGAGCATCTGATAGGCTGTTTGTATAAGTCTTTATTGGAGTGGGCTGGAGTGTTGAACGCTGCTGACTCTCCCTGTGTACAGCTTGTAATCACTAGGCGTTGAAGGAGCCTCACATTCAGGTCAGTCCGAAGACGTGTGTCCGTTTTTAGTCATTTTTGTTTTTTTTCCGTTGTTTCTGTTTTTCCCAACTTCAGATTTCTTTCCTCACTGTCAGACCTCTGCTGTCGTCTCTGTTGAGGTTAATGTGTTGAGTTATCTCACAGGATCGCAGGTGAACGGCAGCGTTGAAGTGGGTAAGATGTTAGAACTGATGTCGATTCTAAAACTCCTCTTTATATTCAGGTGTGTTGGTGGCAGGGACGGGTCAGTAGGTCCGTTTTAACAGCTTTGGAGGGATTGTCATAAAATATTGTAAAAACATTCATGGTCCCCCGAGGATGAAACTTGGTGGCTTGTGTAATAACCTCCTGATTTTTCCTCTAACGCCACCAGCAGGTTGGGGTTTCACAGGATAGTTGACTATTTGACCATAAAATCTACTAATTGATACTGTGTATGAGTGTAGACTAATATTTCATCTGTGGTTCCAGCATGTTGCAGTGTTAAAACAGTGGCAATGCATCTAAGGGCGGATATGCAGCAGGGGGCGCTGTCAGTAGTTGTTGGCAAGTCATAGTTGTTTTGCACGACTTGTGCAGTGTGGGGCGCTAAAGCTGCAGACATGAAGCAAGAGCAAGAGTAGGAAAGAAACACGGCTGTGCGTTTCAGTGCCCGACTACAAATACCTCAGATTTGTTAACACAATCATTTCCTACCTTATGCCAAGTTAAATAAACTGAATTTAAGGGATTTAAAGAGGAAAGACTCCTGATATTCCCGAAGGAAAGCAGTTACATCGTTACCGCTTACGATTAATCTACTACTACTTTATAGGATACTTGATGATTACAAAAAGCAGCAGCTGTGAACGTCCTACCAGCAGGGCAAAGTTTTCACATATCAAGTGAAATATCTTAAAAAATGTGTTTTAAAAATTGTTTTTACATGTTCACGATTACCTGAATGTGAATCATACTAACTTAAAGTACCCTGACTTTGTCCAAGTGTGTTTGACACTTTAAGGTTTTGAGTGAAATGTCTTAAAAACTATTGGATTTATTGCTATTAAATTCTATCTTCTAAACGTCGACACGTTAGCATTTCCATCGTCGTTAGTTATGCAGGTGTTTGATCATAAACCAAAACGTTGGAGAAAAAATTCTGACGAGACTCAAGAGAGAGTGAGCGGAACAGACTTATTATAATTCATCCACTGGGCACGTGAATATCTGTACAACATTTCATGGCAATTTTTCCCAATAGTTTTGGAAACATTTGGAAAAAATACTCGTCAGCGGCACGAGAGGAGAAGTCGGGGTCACCAAAGTCGGTAGGATCCATCATCTGGGAACCATGAATATCTGCACAAAGTTTTATTCAGACATTTCAGTCTCGATGAAACACTGACAGCTGTGCTGCTAGCGAGGCTGAAAATCTGACTGACGCAGACTGTGGAAACAAGTGTGTCATCAGTTGATTACTGATTGTTTAGTGGATCATTTCCCTGCGCTGCTCTTCTCTTCCAGTCTCTGCAGCGTCGTCATCAGTCATGTTCAGGTAGAGACCGGCGCCCATCATGCGGAAGCATCTGGACCGGATCCGGTTCCGGGGACAGAAACGGGACGAGTTCCTGGATCTGGCCGAGTCACCCAACACGTCTGACACAGAATGCACTGAGGAGGTGGTGATTAAACCTCGCATCTCCGTCAGAGAGTTGGAGGAGCTGAAGGAGGCGGAGGGAGAGAGCGACGCTCAGGTACACAGACACAACTGTCCTGAGACGCATGTAAACCAGGAGTTTAAAACATCAGCGTTTTTCTGATCCCGAGGCTTAAAATCAACTAAATTCTGTTAGAAATTCTGGTTTGACTTCCGATCAGGGAAATATTTTCAGTGTGTTCACGTTTTCCACGACTAAGGTCACTGTCACATCTGTGAACCAACCAATGAATATTTATCAGAGACGATTACCTGCCTTTAAGATTTTAATTCAGCTTAGTTTCTTTGAACTGATTTTACTTCACCGTCTGATTATTTCATATTTCTGTCTGTGTATCCGTCACTCAGGCTGTCCCGGCATCATTTTCTGCAGCTCTCCAAGATGACCCAAGGACAGATCTCAACGAGGTCAAAGGTCACCTAGAAATAGCCTTGTTAGAGAAACACTTCTTACGTGAGTATTCTGACCTGAGCTGCTGTCCGTGTGGGTGTTTTCTGCTTTCACAAACCAAAATGTTTTGCTTAACTGGTTCACAGATCTACTTCGGCTTAAAGCATCACCTGGATGTTTATGTGTGAGATGAAATCTCTGAATTTTACTTTCCTGTTTCCAGATTTAAGTTTTCTCCGTGAGATTTTATCCTGATAAACAACCGCTGAGAATTAATTCAAACCTGGTCATTTTCACACCAACCAATCAGAGCTTGACTGTTGCTTCAGTATGCCGTCATTTCCCCCTCACTGTCTACACTGACATGTTTCAGCCTGGGTGAAGCTCGTTACATCAGGTTTTTTTGCAAAACTGCTGTTTTTCACTTTAACGTTCAAAAAATAAAAGGCTAAAAAAGTAAAGTGTCCATTTAATCCGTGCGGGGAGACCACGTGCTGATTGGCTGTTGGGTTAATGTGGCTTCTCACATCAGTTTGGAGTCAAACATCCCACAGCACAACAGCATGCTGGGTAATCCATCAATATCTGCCCATCTGCTTTATGTAACACACACAGCTATTAATAACCAGGCTGACCTGATCTGACACACACGCCTGTGTTTCAGTCACTTCTTGGAACATTACATTGACTTACATTCATTTCCTGGATGCTTATCCCAACCATAACCATGCCGGCTACCTGCCTAACCCCACCTTAACCTGGAGCTAACCTCGCCTCAACCCGAGTCTTCACCGTAAGATCACCATAATGATATTATGGGAACTTGCGTTTTGTCCTCATAAGGAAGGCGAGTCCCCACATCATTACGATGTAATCGCCCTGGTTCCCTCGACAGAAAGCCAATAGGATTTTTCCATATTTTCAGTGTGTTCACTGTTTCTGTCCCATGACCCAGATCACTGTCACATCCGTGAACCGGTATTATAATTCATACCTCCAGGTTTTCAAAATACCGTAATACCATGATACCACGATACCCCTCAAGCCTGAAAGAGATCATAATTTTACTAGAGATCCACTTAATCTGGCCAAGTCAAAATGCTGGAGCCTCACTGTTCCTTTAAATGAAGTTTAGGATTTATTTTTGCACAGTAAAGAGGATTACGGGAGTGATTCCTTGTGTTAGAAAGGGTTAGAAAGGGATCTCTTCAAGACCAGAATGAACATGAACTGTTACAGCAGCCAGAAACTGCTGTGATGGGCATGGGAGTGTTGTTTTAAGACAGACTTGGGAACAGTGAATCAGTGCTGTAATGTTCAGACTTTGCGTTCGCTTTATGCCCTCGGATTGTTTTCAGATGTCAAAAAGCACCTGGAGGATGAAGGTAGACATCCACAGATCATCGAAGCTGCTCTGAATAACACCTGAAAACACTTCTATCCGCTTTGTCTCACAGATGCTGAGCTCAGTCTGCTCAGAGGACCGTTTGTCCTCCCTCAGAGACTCTGATCATGTGACTGTTCATCTGTTTTTCATAGGAGGAGCTGAGGAAACTTAAAGAGGAGTCCAACGTGGATTCACTGAAACAGGAGCTGGAGAAGGAGCGCAGCAGAAGCAACGAGCTGGAGCAGAAGATCAACGACATCTTGAAATCCAGGAGGTTGTTTGAATAAAACTTTATTTGATAACGAGGAAGTTTGAGACTTCAGACTGAGCAGCTTGTTCCTGCGGTTTAACACCTGCGCTGACTGGTTATTTCTTTCTGCTGGTCACTTCACAGCCTTGAAGACTCACCTTCTCAGACGCCTAAAGCCACGCCCCCTCCCCCACCTGCAGGCAGCAGTACAGGTGAGCTACAAAACTTTGTAGTTGCAAACTGCTCTCTTTAAACAATCTCCAAACATAATTCCTCTCGTGCCTCAGCTGGGATTTCTCCAGTCCAACAGTTTTGGTTTTATTCGTCCACTTTTCAGATATCCGTCTCGAGTTTTTCATACCGAACAAAGTTTTTTCGGTTAAAAATCTGAGGAGTGAATTCACAGTAGGATTGCAGCTTTTGCAGCCACTAAACCTGCACAAGTAAAACAAAAAGAAAGGATGTAATTCACAAAGAACCTGCAAAATGAGAAATACACCCACAACTCTGCTGTCAAGCAAACAGCATCTTGGTGCTACAGTGCTATTTGCACTATTTAAATGAGGTAAAATGCATATGTTTGGTGCAAAACTGGCACCTTTCAGTGCAAATGAGCTTCAGTGCAAAAAAATCTAGTGCAGAAAAATTAACGCTGATAGTCACAAACAGATTGGAGATGAGAGCAACTTCAGACATTTTTAACGGTTGTCACTCCAAGACTTTCCAGTGATCATGGCATTGATTGCAAATGTAAATAATATTTTGAAATTATTATTATAATTATTATTACTGTCATGTTATTATGTGCTGCCTTAAACGGGTCACAGTCTGTAGTGGTTATTAAAGGGCACTCCAAAAGTAACTTGTTGAAACTTTAAATATGTATTTTACCAAAAAGAGGTTGCAAAAATTTACAAAAAAACCACAACCTGCACAACCTCCTGTTTGTTTGGGCTGTAATATCATTAGTGAAGTATCTGCGGTGAATCGGACCCGGAGGCGGGTAGACAGCGGTTCCGAGTGACGCCTCATTCTCGGTGCTATCAGTGGCTGCAATCCACTCTTTGGAAATTAGCTCCTCAGTGTGTAAACTAGAACAAATAATGAACATGTTGGCTTCCTCTATCAGATTTTTTTTTCCTGTCCTCAGACAAACAGAAGGACACTCTGTCTAACAGCTTCCTGAAATGGCTTTATGATCGTTTTGGTGTTTATATCGAGGACTTCCGCTTCCAGCCGGAGGAGCAGACGGTGGAGCCAGAGGAGCCGCTGAGTGCCAAGAGGTGAGGAGGAAAAATCCACAAACTCCGTCTCCGAGCAGAGAACATTCAGGACACGTCCACTTTACAATTATTGGTTGAAAACACAGCAGAGGGACATTTTGACTTAAAGCAAGCAGTGACATGCTGTGTTTTTTTAATGTGTTAGAGCTGCTTTCACCTTAAACCGAAAGAAATTTTTCTGATCCACAGGTTGACTGAGAACATGAGACGGCTCAGTGAGTATTTAAGGCTGTGGGAGTCTCACACAACACAACACATTCCGTTCACAGCTCATATACCATCACATATACCAAACCAGGAAAAAACAGACGCTGACCAAAGGGACAGGGGATGTCCACATACTTTTGGCCACATGGTGACCTTGGGCAAAGCCCGTCAGATGCTTTGCCTGACTGATGACACAGAGCTGAGGTGTCTCTGCCGTGATACATTCTCAGTCTGTGATTGGCGCGTTGTTCTCTTGTCGTGTTTCCAGAACGAGGATTCAAACCCGTGACGAACTTCATGAGGAACCTTTCTGCCTTATCCAGCTGGTACTCTGTCTACACGTCTGCCATCGCCTTCATTGTGAGTCCACACAGTCAGCAGGTCACTGATGAACAGACCACAAGCAGCTCTGTGATGAACACACACAAGATGTTGATGTTGGCTGAACTGCTGCGACGCGACCTACATGGAGTTTGCCCTGGAAAATGACCTTTAATAGAGATAACAACGTCAGTGTTTTCCACAGAATGACGGTGTCACCGTGGCAGGGATTCATATTTTAATATAAGAACACGCACACCAGATGATCAGTTAAGACACAGGATCACACACTTAGCATTTGTACTAACTGGTTTCAGTGGTGAATCCAGAGCTGTGGGAGCTCACAGAATCTCACGTGATCAAACGTGACTTCAGGAAAACAAACACAAACATGGAGGCGGCTTTTCGTCGTCAGCCTGTTGAACTTGTGTGTGCTAGCATGGCTTGTACTTTTTGCAGTGCGAGCTAGAGGCTCGAAGGAAATAAAGTTTTTGCTCAGCCTCAAACAGGGCTCGTGCAGGCTAATGCTACCAGCTAACGAGTCTGCTACGTCCAGTTGGTGACGCCTCCCTGTCAGCTCGCTCATTGGTGGTCGTGTTTGTCAGAGAGAGAGCAAGAGCTCCAAAATGCGCAGCTCCAAATTTTTTATTTTTTTGTGCCATTCTGAAGATCTAGATTGAGTCTGTAGTGAAAGGTGTTGCTGGTATTATGTACATATTATTATCAAGCATGGAAATTATTCACTG
>JAQQZW010000021.1:27193616-27203839 GCA_029814745.1 Zanclus cornutus | reverse complement strand
CACTCTCTGACTGCTGTTACCCCGGAAGGTAGCGACAGGCGACTAAATGAAACGCACCGTTAGCTTGAAGAAAATGAGAGATTTCTCTGAGTTTGAGCTTGTTGGAAACATTTGAGAGAATGTAGGAACACAACTCAACTAAATATAGAAAAAAGATGTCGTCATTTTTAGACTTGTTATTAGGTAAATGTTTAATATTATATGTTTAAATTTTGCATTGTTCAGGCATCATTTTTTGTTTATATATACAAGAAAAACTGTCTGTAAATTATTACTTTATATATTTATTTATGTTAAACAGCTTCTTATGAATTCATCACCACACATGCAATGATGTGATTTAAACATTAAGTCATTAAAGGGAGGTACATATCAACTGAGCCGCAGCCTTGCTCCTTAATTGTTACTTTAATTAATACATAATTATTCCGAGCACAGGAGGAAAGTTTCTGATTTAATGACTCCTTTGTCGTTCCTTTAGCGCCACCCTCAGGACAAACTTCCCATTTTTTGCTCCACTGTTGGTGGGACTGGGTATTAAAACAGATCTCTGAAAGTCTGGACTCTTTTCATTCTGATTCAGTCTGATTAAATTCAAAAAAGATTCTTTAGGAGCTTTCAGTGCAAACTTCTCTGCTGCAAAATTGAAAGCTAAAGAAAATAAAACTGCACTGATTATGAGTAAAACTATAATTACAAGGATAACCAGCCATGTAAATGAAATGAAGGCGGGAGAACATTAATCATTTATGTAATGGGACAACACAGCCACAGACAACACAAGACCAACTTCAGTCGAATTTTAACGCTTTGACATCAGTTCAACTGTGGAAACCGCCCTGATTGGTTGATGCAACCCTTATTCAACAGTTGAGATAAATAAAAGGAAAGTCTGAAGCTCCGTACAGGAAGTCAGATCCTCCGAGGCGTCTGGTATAAAAGCCAACACAAGGTGACAACACGCTCCTGTGTAACGCCGCCTGACATCAACCCGCTCCGCGTCTCTGATGGCGTTCGGTCGTTTGAAGCTAAGCAGAAGAAATGAGGTGAACTGAAGTTCAGCGTGTGATTAGAAAGAAGCTGAAACAAGAGCGGCTCCTCCGTCAACAACAGAAGAGGAAAATAAACTTGTTTGTTTGTTTCTGTTGTTTTTGTCTGTTTATTTTCTTCTGAAAAAGACTCGCAGTGAACTGAGAGACTTGAGGCGTCTCTGAACTGTTTCAGACGACACAGAGAAACTGTGTGTCTGCAGCAAACACATCATACAGTTGAGACACTGGGGAGAAAACAAGTGTACAGTGAGTTCAAGAATCAGCAGCAACACAACCGCTGAAAAACTACAAATACAGCTGCTGATGTAACAGGTGTGTTTCTCATGAGGACACCACAAGTTTCACTGTTGGCAAGTGACACTTAATCTGTTTATTTAGGAGTTATAAATATTTAATCTAATCTTTACTTTTTATTGAGGGTTTCTCTTTTTTAATGTGAACTAGACAAAGTTTACTACCTTACCAAGAGTTCTGCAAGATATAATTATCTTGTGTTGACCAGGAGGACGCTGGTCAACAACATGTGACTGAAAACTAATTCAATGGATGTAAATGCATCAATAAATTAAGATCATATCATAGTTAATCTAAAAAAATGCTGCCTTCAAAGTCTCATTAGAACAAAGAAGTTTTTCATGTCTTAACTGGGCTCAAAAGCCCAAATGATTCTTTGTCGTGTTTGTTCACGAATATTTAGGTCTTTAAACGAAAACACACATTATAGAACAAAACGTTTTCACGTCCAGAGAGGAAAAACACAGGAGCACACGGCGCCTGACTGCTGCAGGAGGACGAGTCCGTGAGAGCGCTCGGGGAGAGGAGAGCATCGCGGTCAGCGCCAACCGTATCCAACTACCTCATGTCCCCTTCACATGTAAAAGAAACACCGTGGAAACATGGCGAATTTCCCTCAAAACAAAACAAACCAGATAATGAACTCAGAGAGACACACAGCAACCACGGCGTCACTTTTCAGTTCCTGGAAAAGCTGTTGCCAATGTCGACTCTGGTTTGAGCTCTTTCTTCATCCAGCGTCTTATTGGTTGCAGGATTTTCTCCTGTTTCATTTCGGGCCAAATGAAATGATTGGATGGGCTTCTTACAGGCCCGCCACAGCGTCACACGCTGGAATTTATCTTTCTTTTTGTCAGAGCATCTCATTTATTGTTTGTTGTCTGGATGTTAAGAGAATTCCAACAAATGCAATTAGAACCGCTTCTAAAACACATTAACTTCTTTTCTGCTTTAAGACCTGTTCAAACAACTTGTTATCCAAACCAAACACATGCAGGACACACATGCAGTGTCCACTTTGACCTCTGACCTACGACCTCTGTGCGGTGCAGAAACGTAGCCTTTCTTTTACAGGACAAAAAATATTTCCCAAAACTGCAAAAAACATTAATATGTAAAGAATTTCTCAGAGACCAGCTCGGAGCATCAGCTGATCAGAATGTAAATCGGGATCATGATATCATATCTGAATATCAGCATCATTCCATCAAATGGAGATATTAAACACGTCTGTTTTCCATCTGATTAAAATGCTATTTTTTTCTCCATTTCTTGATTCCCAAAGTCTGAAATACAGAAAAAAAATGTTCTCATAATGTTTTCTGCCAAAAATAGCTCAGACCTGTCCTCACTCGGGTGCTGATCACTGCCACATTCTTCATCTGAGAAACAAACCGGCCGACAGCCAGAAGCTGTTTGTCTGAACTGTTCTCCTGCTGAGCCTCTGAGCTCCGTCCAGTCCCCTCCCAGACCTGTGTGTGATGTGTCCGTCCTGCTGCTGACTCAGTGCAGTGAACCCTGCTGACTTCTTCGGCCTCCAGCAACCAGCAGACGCCGGCCCTCGCCTGGTGTCGGCAGCGAGGAGCTGGAGCCACCGCAAACTGCAAATTTTGTCCCGTGTCAGCCGGCCAGGCAGCGTCCGGCCTGCCCGCTGAGGACGCAAACAAACAAACCATCCTCTCGACATCTCAGGTTCAAGTTCTCCGTTTAGATTCTGCCCTCGTCCTGAACGCTGAGTGTTCATCTCATCTCCGCCCTGTGGGGATTATGTAAAGTGCTCAGCTTCGAGGACGGTCCTTCAGCTCAGAAACATTTTCTCCACTCGTGTTCAGCACATCAGCTCGGCGGAGTGCGGAAAGTAGCTGCTGCATTATGAATACGGTCAGATATTGAAGTCGGTATGTGGGTGTTTCTCGCCCTCAGACGGTGCAGAGTGTAGCGGCGTTGCAGGAGGATGTGAGCTCGAGCAGAAGACTGCGAGTATGTTACGTGTGAACAGCTGTTTTGCAGGTTGTCATCCCTGCATTCACACCAGTGTTTGGATTTTTCAAAAGACGTATTTCGTTCTCAACAGATATTCAAACTACAGGTCTGCATCCAAAATATGGACCAACTCTGAAACAAGGGACCGGATCAGAAAGAGAAATAGAAAAGTAAAAAACTGTCTTAAATAGAGCCGAGGATGAACTGAGAGTTTGTTTCTTGAATATAAACAAACTTCATCTGGCTGCAGTGAGTTTTTGGTCCTTTGACTCTTATAATCCTGTTAAACTTTCACGAAAGAGACTCCACTCTTTATACTTACTGCTTCTGCAAATGAAATATATCATCTCGACTATTTCATTACGGTTGAAGAGATGCCAAAGAAATCAGTTTAACCGACTTTTTAACTCCAAGCATGTGCTTGCAAGCTAGTGTTGAGCAGAAACAGCGTTTTTTTGCTCACAGTATTTTGTACTTTAGCATGGGTGTGTTTCTGTTTCAGGAGGCAGAGCCTGCAAGTGCCCGGCTTAATCAGCTCAGTGTGCAGCTAAGAGCCAGCAAAGAAACTGGACTCGAATGGTCCCAACCAGGATCTCACCAGCAGCCGTCCGACACCTGAGCCGCTGGGGTCCGTTCAAGCCTTCTATCGTCTTGTAATGTCGGAATATCTACATAATAAAAGCTCATTTTCATTTTAAAGTTTTCTTGCATTGTCGTGATGAAATATGAAAATCACCCACTGGCAGATTATCAGACTTCGGGATAAAGCAGTAGATTCTTTTAACGGTCAAAGCGGAGACTGTTTCTGTCTCGTAGTCGGGGTTTCTCACAGCGTGTTGAGCCGACGGGGAGCAGAGATGGCCTCCCTCTGTCAGCAGCTGACAGCAGAAACAAGCTCCAGCAGCCTTTTCTGCATTCTAAGTATATTTTTACATATTATTTATACGAGCTGTCCCACTTTAACTCACCCAGGCCTCAAACACTGACTGACCCACTTGCAGCCGTGAAGCTTCAAACCCTCTCAGACTGCTTTATTTGTTCAGATGACTCTGATGATCAAACAGGGAGGAAAGAGCGACTGTTAGCTGCTGTGCAGCCTGAGAGCCGTGTGTCTCGTCACCAGACTCAAATGTTAGTTTGTACACCGACAAACTTTCAGTATTCAACACTTACTTATTCTGTTGGTTTTCATTCGGTCCAGTCAGGAAAACGCTCTCATACGTAAACACAGTCTTAAGAAACAATGAGGACAGGAAAGAAAAATACACTGACTACAGCCGTAATGTTCATCGTGTTCAATAAGAGCGGATCAAGAATAAACCAAAACAACTCATATATGCTAACGTGTTCGCTAAGTATTACATGAGCTCCTAAAAAACAGGAGCACATAAAGAAAGTTAGGAGCACAATGAAAAACGTTCCAGTAACTCAGAGTTTAACAAACAGTTTATTATATATATGTTTTTATAATGCTTTTGTTGGTGTGGGCATGTATGAATTTACTAAAGGACACAAGGATAAGTCACAAGCCCCAGTTACTATAGCAACATAACAGTTCAATTTGTAGCAATGTTTGCACTTTGACATGAACTTGTAGCCTGTGATAGGCTACTGCAGCAGCTACACGACAAAGATCAGACTTCAAGTCCACCACAGTGGAATTATACAGTCAGTGCTTAGTTCATGACCTGACGGCCTTCCTCGGTCTTTGGAGACTTCGGGCTCTTCCACCGTGAAGACCGCTGTTCGGTCTCTGGGTCGTTGTCATAGAAACAACCCTCATCGCCGCTGACGATCCTCGACGTACCGGGCCTGTTGACGGAGATCCTAGCAGACTCCGACAGCTTCCGCTCAGAAGTCGCAAAATGACAAATGCGAACGTACCAGTGGTCACGAACACACATGAAAGTCAGGTCCTGATGGTGATCAGGCGATGAAACTTGGAATACCTACTCATGAACATTATGTCCTGCATCTGCTACATGCACATTATTGTGCAGCGCTCCATTCGTGTGCATTCGTTGATCACACCCTGTACATTCAGTCCAAAGTACTATTTTGACCTCTGTATATGATGTGTACTGTGATTTGTACTAAAATGTTCCATATAGCACCTTTAAGCCTCCATATCTACTGTATATCTTTCATTGAGGAGTGTCACTGTGGCTTTGTGTGGGTGTGACACAGTGAGAGGCGGATCTTAAAAAGAGGCTGTTTCAGTTCTGACAAGCTGAGTCACGATTTTTATCATTTTTTCCACTTTTTGTGCATTGATTTACATTCCTGGTTTGAACAGATAGATCACAGTTGTGTTGGCATGGTGGCAGATAGAGTATCTGTCCTGCAGAGAGAGAGGCTCACAGCACAGCCGAGTCAGCATGGAGGAACAAACAGGATTAGAGGTGAAGAAACAAACGCTGAAGTTCTGCAGAGAATAATTAGCTTCAGTAACAATGTGGTGACGAGTGGCTTCGCAGCCGTCTCCCTTCATGTGAGTGGGACAGTTTGTCAGAGAGACAAATCACGTACGGACCTGAACACAGAGCCAGCAGGAATGAAGCCACAGGTTTATGATTTTTCTTTCTTTGACAGATAGATGCACAAACCTTCAGCATTCCTAACTGGAAACATGCTGAGGCTCAAACACATTAGCATATGAAAGGATCGGCTCTCAGCACCGAGGTGAAAACATCATGAAATCACGCTTCAACCGTTTCTGCAGCTTTTCATGCCCATCACACGGCTCAGGAACGCTCCTGAAGCAGCCTAAATGAGATGTTGTTGGTTTTTCTACCAGCTCACCTTGACATGAGACGGGAATGTTCACAACATTCATCTTTGTCTCTGCCACTCATTAGCGTCACACTGACAGTTTTAATTTATGACCATGTGAGGCAGCTGCCTGCCTGCTCGTTCTTTCTTGCTCTCTCTCTCTCTCTTCCTGCTGAACTCTATCCATCCTGCTGATGGAAAATTCTCTCCATCAGGTCGAATCGTTCCTCTGCTGTAATGATCTGGAGCTGCTGCTTCGGCTCATATGAACAGAGAGTCATTTAACAAAGTCTGGAGTTTTCGTCCTTGTGCGACCAGTCTAGAAAAGTCTTGCATGATAACTGTTGCTATTTAAAGGAGCATCATAGCAGTTATGCAGTTAACCTGATTAACTGTCAAATTATACCCACTTCTGACGCAGTGCGGGCTAAAACTTTTAGCTAAGCTGCTACATGTGTGAAGGTTTCTGCTTATAAAAGGGAGCAAATATCATCTTTTCAAATTAAATTGGCTTCAAGAGACTTGGATTAAACTCGAAGAGCTCTACGGACTCTCACCCATTTTATGTCCTTTTTTGTTTTTGGCTATACTTTTATTTTTTAGTTTAAAATAATTTTCCAGCTTTCTTCAGTTGTTGAGGAGAATGCTGCGACACCGTTTTGTTGTGAAGCTCCAGAATCGTTTTGCAGACTAAGAAACTTTTACCCGACTTTTTATCAGCATGTAGAGAAACGAAAAACGAGGTTTGAGGTCGTTTAGAAACGGCGTCTCCACTGTAAAATCCCGGGATTGGATCAGCATTTGCATCACATGATTGGTGGTCCAATAACACAAGCAGCTTTAATTATAATATCACTATTTTCTTACATTTTACAGACAAGAAAAATAATCGATTAATTGATAAAATCATCTGCAGAATAATCAATAACGAATCATCGGTTCTTTCTTGTTCGCTGCAGGGTCAAGTCCAGGATTTCCACCTTGTTCAGCTTGATATCTTCAGCAGCTCGGCCTCCAGAGGAAACAGGCAGTTTCCTCTGAGAGCTCGGCTCAATACAGCTAATTACTGACCATTCTTTAAATAACAAAAGGCTCCAACCACAGGCAGATTTAATTGTGGGTTTTTTGGGGCCATTGTGAGGAGAAAGCAGAGGCTCATTATGCGTGGGTGAGCGCTGGATTTCAGCAGGTTTGGAGGAGGATTTTCAGAGGAAGAAAATTAGCACCTTTTACGGAGAAACAATGAAACGTTCAAGTGCAGCCGTGAGGTGCTTTACAATTGAAAGTAAAAGAAAAAAACTTGCAGAAAAACTCTGAAACAAACTTTATTTTATATCAGTCTGTATTCAGGATTTGTTCAACATTTCTCCTTTCCATTAATGAACGTGTAGATGCTGTGATATCTCAACATGTCGGACATTTCACTCCACATTTCCTAATATTCTCTTTTTATTGACGGGAAACGTGTCGTCACTCAGAAGAGTGAAATCCTCAAAAGCTGCAAACAAACTATCAGAGAGAAATCCATCAGAGGAAAGTGGTTCAAAAGAGAGCTGAGACCCGCTGCAGCAACAAGAAGTGATGAGTCTGAAAGAAAACTCGTTTCCCTCGACTAGAAATTGAAGAAGAATCACTGAAGTCAGAGTGGAAGACAGACAGACAGACAGACAGACAGACAGACAGACAGTGATTCATGCTTTAAAAACAGCTCCGTCACTCAGCTTCAAAATATTTTAGGCAACAAATTTTGTAAAGCAACAAAAGTATTTGGTTAGATTTGGGAACAGATGGTTTCTTTGACACTTTGAGTTAACATGACGTACCTGCTGACGTACCTGCTCTTTCCTCAGGTTGTGAGACACCTCAGTTCACACTCAGCACTCCACCACAACACACAGCCTTTGATTTGCTTTTTGTTTTTCAGATTTCGACCCAGGTATCACGAATAACTGTAAGAAAAGAGCTGATCTTCAATCAACCTCAGTCTCATCAATCTCCCCGAAGGTCTTTTTGCTTAAAGGTCATGTAGAGGCATCGGTATCAAACTGAGACTGTTTATTCATAACCAGCAAAAGTTCCTTGTTTTTTAATAAAGAATTTTTTTTTAATAATCAAATGCTAACTGTTGTTAGCGAGCAGAGTTTATTCAAAAGACGTATTTGTGGCATCAACTGTTTCATAACTGATAGTAACTCATCCCTCTGTTCTGGAGCAGCTTATATTTGGACAAAGGAGGTCAAATAAAATAGGATAGCAAACGCAGCTACGATAGGCTCCTCCATGTTGGACAGTCAGCTCTGACAGGAGGTTCTGCTGCTGGTCAACGGTGCAAATTTGTGTGTCAAATTTCACGAGGTTTGACTCAATGTTAAGAGTTTGCAGGAGTTTACTTTGTCCTGGTGTTTCCATTTGAATAAATGAATTGATGTTGCTGCAAAATGCCACAGTTATAAACTGCAGTCTGGCCAGACATTTGCTTATTTTAGTGCGCTCACACATTCTGACTTAATTTCATCCAAATAATCGACTCTCACTGTGACATTATGGTCCAACACAACACCAGATTTTAAATTCTCAGTTATCCTCCAGCCTGAGCCTGGTCCATTATGACATCCTGAGTCCCTGTTAGAGGTCTCCTGCCGTCTTCCTGCAGTCAGTCGCCGTTCAATCCAACATCCCGCTGCCTCCTGGGAAGCAGTTTAACAGGATTTATGGGCCACTTTCTGTCCTGCTGATATTTTTTGGCCAGCTCGATGGTTTTCTACTGCTGGGCTTCTCCTCCATGAGGGTTCTTTGAAGTGGGCTCTCCATCCTCCATCATTTTGTAATTATCAGGGAGGGATTTTATGGCCAAACAGAAAGCGATGCTGCCCTGCAGTCAATCCTGTCGGGTAGAAGTGGACGGACGGGAAGACAGAAGAGGGAGACAAGTGGGTCCTGTTTATCGGACAGTGGGATTGCTGATCTACAGAAGTGTCAGTTTGCCTTTGAAGTCCTTATGAAATTCATCACGAGCAGTCAGATGCTCAGCGATCATCCTTCAGCTGAGGAACTTGAGGGGGAGGAAGAGTTTAACATCCAGGCTGGCTGGAGTCACTGTTCTGCAAAGATGCTGATGAAACGTCTCTGCTGAACGACGAGAAAAATGTGTTACGGGTGAAAACAGGCACCACAGATTTTTAGAGTTTAATCGGCTGCAATGTTATAGTGAGATACATGATAAAAATATATAATATAATACTTGGACATATTATTTTGACGGGCTTTTTTGGCTAAAGTTTGGCAGAAAGATCGCCTCCATCAAGGATCAATCGTGAAAAATTCCGTTGGAAATATGAAGTTTTCTCTGCACATTAATCCTTTGATGTTCTTCTCCTGCTTTATTTGCCGTCTAACGAGCACTTTGTTTCCTCAGCGGCACCGTTTCACATCCTCGCTCAGCCCGCCTGCGTGACCTCCCGCTGCACTGGTTTTAAAGGACGTTTGAGTCGAACACGACTCACAGCTTCAAACCTCTCACAGAACAAACACAACAGAGCTGAAGTGGAATATAATACAAGAGGAAGCTGCCAAATGGCTGCACATGTTTTCAGTGCATGGAGGCGTGAGCGAAGGGTGCTGGGGGGGGGGCAGCTCCCCCTAAAATCAGGAATAATCAGACCTGTCGGTTAATAAACGACCTTTGAGCGTAGGTTTTTTTTTCTCCTTCTTCCTCGGAAGCATGGGGAGCACAACAGTGTTGCATCAGGTTTTTATCTGTTATATATGAAGTGATGCCACTCAGGGCAGGTCAGAGCTTTTCTGAGGCTCGCCAACACGTCAAGGTGTTTAGGAGAGTTTAGAGTTTAGAGAGGACGAAATGCTGCTTCACCCCATTCACAGTCCTTATGCTAAGCTAAGCTAACCAGCTGCTGGTGGTAGCCTCCTATTTAACAGACAGGTGTGAGAGGCGTCAATCGTCTCATCTGACATTCGACAAGAACGAGAGCATTTCTGCAAAGTGTTCAACTCCTCCGTCAAGAACAAGGAAAGATGGTGAAAAAGTCAACACAGTCAAGTCTCATCCTTCACTGAGTGTCTAAACAGAACAATAAAGAAGATTTATCATGATGAGAAGTTCAG
>JAQQZW010000021.1:27161381-27176917 GCA_029814745.1 Zanclus cornutus | reverse complement strand
GGAACATTGCAGGCAGCAGTTTGTCTCTATGATCCTCTCGTTCATTCATTACTGCACGTTGCTAATTGTCACTTTGATCATAAGGTGACTCTACTAAATAGAGTGGATAGGCTACAAAATAGTATAGAATTGAGTATTTATGTACAGAATTTAGAAGATATTACTGATGTAAGATGAAAACTGACAGAAGGGTGGGACTGAGAGAGAAACTCTGTCTGCCGCTTCAGCACCACGGACAGCGCCATGGATTTATCAATACACAGCACAGTTAGACCACCGATACTTCAGAGCCACGGTCGGTCGGTCTAACTGTCACAAACCTCAGCTGGATAAAGGATCAATGAGTCAGACCAAGTAGAATAACATCTTCAATGAAACAACCGTTCTGCCCCTGAAACTTTCTCTGCCAGTGGGGCGTGAGGAGAGGGGGTGGCAGGTTAACATCCCCCGTCACCTCCCTCAAGTCACCTACTGCATGACGTATACAAAAGGAAAACATTTCTCTGCATCATGAGTGCTTTAACTTAAGTTACATTTTCAAATGCAAAACTTGTACTTGTAATGAAGTGTGTACTCTTGTGTACTGCTACTTCTAGCAGTATTACACAGCCCATTAAAATCTTGTCTTTGCTGACCCCCTGTGGTTTAACTTCTCACCTTGCTGCAGTGATGTACAGGTGTACTCCAGGACCTCACAATATCACTGCTGGGTGTGTTACAGGTGCACTGAAGCACATTTCTTACCTCACACATCAGCGGTGCTGACCGTGATGTGGGGCACAAGTGGCATGAAACTTTCAACCAGAGAGGACAGTAAAACGTTGTTTTCAAGCCGGTTGTTCAGTTATATTCACCTTAAGGATCTGAATTCCTGCTCCACCGCCATCCCAAGAAGGGATGACACCAGATCCCCCAGACCTTTTCGGCCCACTTGAGTCTGCATGCCTGCATTGAAAATATTTTAATTTGATTGAATGGTGCCGCCATAAAAATCATGGCTTCAGGGGTTTACTTACTGATATTTTTGTATTATGTTACCTTAACTGAGATCATGTTACAGATTAAAAGCCAACTCATGCAGTCGGTCTCTGTTATCAGTTTGAGTCCTGACAGCAGTTAAAGGTTGTGACAGCGCTGGTGAGTGGCAGCAGACTGAGGAAACCTCGTCATCATCAAAATCTGGCTTACCCCCACCCCCTCCTTCCACCCAGAGGCATCTCCAGCTAATTTTAGATAAGTGGTGTTGTTGGGCCTTTCTGTCCTCATTAAGTTGGCCGGGCTCTAACACATACACATGAATCATACAGCTAATCACTAATTTAACGCAGTGGAATTTGTTTGCTGCTGTGCAGAGCAACACGCTGCCTCCAGATACAGTTTGTCTGCATTGCCGTAGAAGACGAGACAACAGCTGGGATCAACTTTTATGTTGATGCACGACGAGAAGCATCCGCCTGACCGTGTTATCCATGCTGCGTCCAGCTCGGAGGGAGGATGAGGATAATGAAGAACTGAAGACTGAACACGTTTCCTTCACCTTAAAGTGACATTGTTTTAAGGGCTGCTGGTCAGGTCTGTCTCAGTCGAACCCTCAAAGACTCGTTTCTAAAACCATGTAGAGTTAAAAAAGTCACAGACTCCCAACAACAACAGAGCAAAAAACATTTTTTTCCCTTTCCAAACGTAATATTTTACGTCACTTTGGTACAGATTGGTTTTCCTTCGCTGTATTTATAGAACAGAGCAGCAGACTGCTGACTGTTACTGATGGAATCAGTGCTGTGGAAATGTGCATTATATTGAATTAATCAAGACAACAGGTAAACATGGAGGAAGTGTTGAGTTTGCATCAACAGCAAATAAAAACAGCAGCAGATCAGAAAACAGAGGATCATCACTAAAACATGATCAAATAAAAAACGGGTGCAGTTCCTCTTAAATAAAGGCCGACTTCTCTGCTCCGTCCAGAAGAAAAAAAAACATTCCTTTACAATTTGATTTCTACTGTTTTCTTAATTGCAACCTCGGTGACTCGAATGAGAAAGAGGTCACCACCGATCTGCAGAGACCACGGACTGAGCCAGGCCAGGTCAAAATTACACTGAGCCTCACTGTTGTAGGATATTTTAGGTTATAGCTGTTGGTCACTAGTCTATATGATGACCATAGAAGGGATGGTGAGTCTTATCAACAGGAGCATATGTGTGGTCAGCAGAATCACAGGGTAAATGAGATGGCTGGTAAATGAGAGAAGTAATAAATAAATGTCCATATTTCATTCAGGAAATAATGTAATCTTGTGACACCACTTAAACTTACCATTATAGTAAATAATGAATTAATAATGATGCCAAGAGGGGCAGAGTTCTTGAAGACAACAAGAACTGACAAACTACTGGTTGAAAACCTCCTGACTTAAAATAATCACACAATACCACAACAAAAGGAGTTCAACAGAGAATATAAAGCAAGAACTAGGAGACTGTCTACTTCCTCTTGGTGGACCATTGTTCCAGTGAGGTCTGAGACAGCTCGGTTTGTTGGCTTACAATGTACTGTGGCGAATAAACCAGCAGGGAGTGAACACTATCAAATCTCTTGTGTTTGGTGTATTCTCATCTGTCACTTCTTCTGTACTGAGGCTGCTGTGGGACCTCACGCAGTCAGTTGATACAAGTAAGTCATCTTTAGATTCAGTTTCATAGCTTTAATATTTACCGGCGTGTCGAGGGAAAAAAAACAAAAAAAAACACCGCAACTAAAATTAATGAAAGCTCAAAGAAACTTTCCAGCTTCAGTGGATAAATGTGAAAACAGCTGTCTTACTCTGCTGCACAGTGAGGCGGCCAAGCAGAGAGGCACTCAATGACATAAGGTAATGAAACATTCAATTTGGTCTCGAATGCTGAGAATCAAGTATCATTTTAGTGCTGGTATTGAAAATTGTAAGAAACTGTATCCAGCCTTAACTGACACTTTTTAAATGAAGGCTCTGTAACTGAAAAAGAACATTTTCTGAGCTACCTGTTAACCAAAAAAGGTCACTGTGCTTTACTACGAATGACAGCAGAAAGACGGTTTACATTCACTCATGTTGACAGAGCTTCACCTCCAAAGAAAGCCTGTTCGCCTCTCTTCTGTTTGACTTGAGCGGCATCAGGATTTATGAATCCACTGAGCACAAGATTTATCCAGGCTGTGAAAACATCCAGCAATGCGCTCACACTGATTAAACACTTCATGTTGACATCCGTCTCCTGTATATCACACCTGTCTGACTTTTCTGGGTTAAAGCTGCTGTTCAGCTGCAGGAGGAATAAAGGATGTTGTCATGAGAAAAAAGACGTGGTGAGAAAACAGTGGGCAAAGGAGGAACATTAATCACGATTGCAGAGTGAGGACGTTCCTACCACTGAGTCTGTAAAGCGCTTATTCAGTTTAGTGTTGAGCTCCAGTGTGTTGAAAATGAAACTTAAGCTGCAGCATCAGAGACACAATAAAAGAGAAAAATCCAACCGCAACCACTTTTAGAAAAGACAAATTGCACTTTTTACATCACTTTTCTGCACATCGCCGTGCTAGTGACAACATCTTGAGAAGACACATCATGCAACCACACCCGCTCTCAATGTTTGTCACCTACCAGGTGTTCTCCACCTTAAAACTTGAAAAAATGAACTTGCTGTGACCATTTTGCAAAAGGTCTGTCCTTTTAATCTCTGCTCTACTGTCTTGACCAACTGTCAGGTGCAACATTGTCATTGTATGCTGTGAAATGGTAAATCTTTGGACATGTCTGCAAAAATCAGGGCCCCCCAGAAAAGACGCAAACCACTTTTACTTGCTAGCTTACCTCTCTGACTGTCTGTCTTTCGTCATGGCAACGGTGACAAACCAGATGTTGACTAAAGTCTTGTCACATGGAGCTGCAGTGCAGCAGCAAGAACACAACTCAAACTACACACAACTGAACGGTCACCTGACAGCATTCTCTTACCTTGAACAGTCGCAGGATGTTGGCCACCATGATTGACACAGAGCTGGCCGACGCCCCGATGACGCCCACCACCTTATCTGGCTTGGCGAAGATGGGCGGGTCTCCGTTGGTGCAGCGGACGTCAGAGCCGTCCCTCTCGATGAGTGCCTGGACGAAGGTGAGCGACTGCTCCAGGGCGTAGGTGTCACGCGAACACGTGTCCAGGATGCGAGCCCCAAGCGTCACGTTGGGCAGCAGCTCTGGGTCCTTGTTGATGAGGTCAATGGCGAACAGCATGGCCTCCAGCCGATGGATGCCCTTCTCCTTCTTCAGCTCGCCACAGGGAACACCCCTCTCGCCGCGAGCGTGCACAGGGAACAAACCGCCAAGGATGATGTCACCATCCAACCGGATGGAGTGGGCATACTCCTGCAGGGGCTGCTGGGAGTCCGTCCACACAGCAGGCTTCTGGGAGGTGACGCCTAGCAGCCAGCAGCTCTCAATCATTAGCAAAGACAGGAAACAGAGGCCAGTAACGCTCGGGGGCTGCGAACCCCTCGCCATTTTGCAGTGAGTTGAGCTGCAGGGAAAGGGAGCTGTGATATGGACGCACAATCAACAGGCAGGTGGCTGCAGTGGTAGTGTGGCGAGGACCGGATGAGCCAGACCATGGAGTCTCCTGTTGACCAGGGCAGGGTCAACCACAATGGGCAGTGCCACCTACTAACACTGACCCCAAGGTTTTCCTGCGGTACAGGTTCCTGCGTCGTGCATAGCAGTCTGAGGCAGCAGAGGAGGCGGAGCTTTTGGGTCTCAGAAGCTCCAGTTTCACATTCTTCCACACACCTGTTGAAGATGCAGACAGAGCAGGAAACACTCAATTCACGATCAATAAACTACAGATCCCTCAAGTAGAGACCTCGAGTAAAGATGCAGTAAAGGGTGTCTGTCTCAGTCCTCTGCTTTACAAATGTATTTACACATAATACCTGAAGAACCATTTTATTAAATCTCTCTGATGTGTGCGAAACCATGAATTTTAGGTCAGTCACCACTGACGGTACCACTCTTAATCAATCATAACACTGACTGTATGTTAAAAAAGACACAACGGAGGCTGTTTTCTCTTTAATGCTTTACGAGGTTTGGCATGGTTTCCAAACCTTTGTTTCATTTTTTGTGGTACACTATTGAAATCATTCTTACATATTATCAGGTGCATCTTATTTGTTGAACCCATACAAAAACAAATGCAAAATCAGAAGTTTGTGGTGTAACTATCAGTTCTTTATCTGTTGTACATTTTCAAGCTTCCTGGCTCCATGTTTGAGTCCTCCACTGACCAAGAAGCACAATTAGTTAAGATGGCCTCTTATATACTCTACGAGCAGGAAGCGGAACAGACCAACTGTCTGTGTTGAAGAGGGGAGTTCACCACCTGGAATCCTTTATTAAATCTGTTTGTTGTGGACCCCTGGTGTTGTGTCTTTTGATCATAGCGAGGAGTAAAGTGAAAATACTTTGTGTTGAATTTTTGTCTTTACAAAGTTTCATTTTTTTCGACTGGATAATTGTTACTACCCGTCTCGCTATGGTGAAGGGAAGTAACATAAAATAACCAGATCGAAATGGTTTCTCTCAAAAGTAAAATTGTTTTAATGAGCAAAAAAAAAAAAGAGGCAAAGGTACAATGAGAGAAAGGAGGAACTGAGGGCGGCGGGTGTTATTCAAATCAATAAATAAATAGAACACAAGGAGGGCTTCTATCTGAAAGCAGTTTACAGAAGGTTACTCAAACTATCTGACAATCAAGTAAGATGGAAACAAAACTCTAAATTTAACTACTCTGACTAACCAAACATATAACGATGAGGAATAACACCCGGCTACACTACAAAGAAGGTAACAGAAGTAGCAACAACAGAAGACATTTAGCAGTGAGGGAAAACTAACTCAGCCTCCACAAAAACAGAGTCTGAAACACAGACGAGGAACACAAGCGACAGCGTCGCACAACAAACAGAAAGATACAGCACCAGAGAGCTAAACACGTATCTTCTGACAAGTTTTAGAACAGAGACAAGCGAAAGAGGCGAGCTGCTCACAACAAATCACAGCCGCGCTGACTGGCTAAACAAAGAGAGTTTTAAAGGGATGTGTAACACCGACAAGGATCAGGGATTGGATGACGTGACACATCTCTGGCCACTCAGGACAGCGGGAAGGCGGTCGACCTGGAGTGGAAGGCAGCACTAGGCAAATCAGACGGACCATGTAGAAACCAGTCCTGGATCAGCGACAGCACACACTGTTTTGTATACTGTGTAAAATAGGTTAGCAGCACAGAGGGGAGAGAAAGAGCGCACAAGCCGCCGGCCGTAACAAATGGCTCAAATAACTATGTAGAATGAGAGAGTAGTGATAAACCCACAATGAATCATCACAAGTCATTGTTTTCTCTCAACTGTGCGGGGTGTTATGACATCTCTCAGGTCACTGTTTTAATTTTATGGTCACCAACTTTACTTTTTTGATTCACTCTTACCACTCAACCTTTTTTTCAGACATAGTAGAAAGCTATTTTCATTAAAAATCTTTGATTAATCCACTGGTTGCTTTCTGCCAACGCAGGAGAGGAGTCAAAGTTAGTTGGAAAGAGTTACCTACTGTATGTGACAACCCACAGCAGCCTTTGTTCCAATTTCTAATTATTTTATCTCTTTGTCTCAAGATTAGATCACAAGTTTATAACTCAATGTTCTTACCACAAGACAACAGCCTGCCACAATAATAACTTAATTATGTCCATTTCTTAAGAAATTATTAACTTATCTTGACATGACAAAATACTTAGCTTGTTATTAGACAGAAACAGCTCTGTTATTCAAAAATAATGAAATTATTAATTTAATATAACTGGATGAGGCAAACCTTGCATCCATTGCTACTAGGTTCCGTGGACATGAAACTTTCATTTCATGTATAATAATTTTTTTTTTGAATAGTTGGAGTGTGTATGTTCAGTACTCAGAAACACTGATCTCCAGTGTGTAGGACTTAGTGGTATGTAGTGATGAGGTTGCAGATTGCAACACAAAACTCCTTCTTCTTATCGGTCAGTACTATATGGTAACCGTAGATTTGTATGCATTGTTTCTCCACTGTGTATTTTGTATAATTGTTTTATTATGTGACAAGGCTGTTGCTAAGATCTGGCTAGGGGAGGGATAAAAAAAAAACACTTTAAGGTTAGGGTAAAATCATGGGTTTAGGTTTAAATGATCACTTTTACAAGATCTTCCTTGGACTAGAAACAGCCCCCTCTCACCCTCACCTTCTAAGCATGCAGGAGACCCTACGGAGGCCATGAAACTCAAGAAAAACATGAAAGGCCAAACACTAGAGCTAGTGTTTGGTTTGTCTGTTATGGCCCACTGCAGCAACATGGCAGTGCAATATGGTGGAATCTGGCTAAATTACAAATCTTACTATTGCAAAAGGCATGACCTAGCCTATTGTGCCTCTTAATGGTAAGTTCTCATTGCTTTCTTTGGTTGGGTTGGTTAAGTTTAAGCCAGGTTTAAGCATGAGTAGAAGTGACTGGTTTGTGTTAGGGTAAAAGTATCAGGGTAAGCCCATCAGAGGCAATGTAGGGCAGGTCATGCCTTCACCATAGTAGTAGGCCTATTCCTAAATTCTCCCTTTGGAAATATATGGAACATTTTACAGAAATAAAACAATGAATTTTTTTTCCAGGCAATAAACTGATGAAAACATGAACATAGTATTTAATTTCTACAATATTCTGCCACTTACTCCACCTGTGAAGATTTAACTCAGGACCCAAAAGCAGCACAATACAGATAGAGGGAAAATTGAGGTGGTGAACGTCTTACAGCCACCGACACAAGCAGAAAGCAAGCAAAAGTGACAGAGCCTAAATTCATACAAACAAAAGGCTAAGACGTTACCACAATTGTGACGAAAAGCAGAAGTCAGGTGCAGGCAGGGTCGAAACTAGGCAGTCAATCCGAGAAAAAGCGCTGAAAAGTCATGCATAATGCAGAAGAACAATCTGGGCATCAACCCTAACCCTAAACCTAACCAAGCCTCATTGTTGGAAAAATTTCCAAAGAGTTTCAAAGGGACACATTGCCAATTTTACTCATTAAGTTTAGTGAAGAGGCCATAAGTAGTGTTTAGCCAATAATGTAATAATGTTTATAACTCTAGATGAGCTTTGGTGTGTCATGTTGTCATCAGGCCTTATCATTGTTATCTTATATCAACTTTGGCTGCAAGCTCTTCTTTGCAGAAAATCCTAAGAGATAAAAGAGGTGCCAACCAGTCCCAGTCTCTCCCACAGTGTTAATAAAACAAAAAGCAAAAAATAGCAGAGTGGAAAGTATTCTCACAGCTGTCCAAGTGAGGACAGTGAGAAGTAGGCTGTAGAACCCAGCATTACGAGGGCTGCACGTCTCTACCCTGCTGATGGTCTGCAGGCATACATGTGGGGAGAAACACAGCCCTGTGACTAAGGCAGGTGGCTGGAGAAGGCACGACTCTCATCAGCATCATGTGGTAAGAGACTCAACAGTTTGCCACTATGTGTAATTTGGGTCGCTGACACAACTTTTGCTATTAATAAAATCAAATCTCCCTTCTTATATAGCCTTGAAATGCAAATCAACATGGGGCTGATGGGAGTGAAAAGGAAAAGGCGTCTGTCACAGCCACATTTTTATATCTGGGACCTCTATTATAGCCTAAACCGGTAAATTTTGATGAACGTTTTTCGCATGATGGCAGTCGTCCATGTTGTGACAGAGATGTGACATAAGGAGTGCAGGCATCCAGACAGAATAGGTTAGGTTATAGGCTCTCCATAAATGGCATGTTCTGTGGAGTGACGTTAATTTAAGTTACCTAAAACAAGTCAGAACAGGCTTAACACATTTTTTTGGAATTAAAATCATTTATTAATTTCAGTATTCTATTAGTCATTTAGCAAGAACAAAAGTAAAAAATATTTTAAACATGTTTATATGAGCCCTGTGATGAACTGGCGACCTGTCCAGGATATATCCCGCCGCTTGCCCTACATCTGTGATCGGCTACTCCCCCTGCGACCCTGCAAAGGAAAGCGGTTACAGATAATGGATGGATGGATGTTCATATGAAAGTCATAATGGCATTTATCGTGTTGGTAAGGAAATATAAATTGTAACTGTTAATGAACTCTTTCAAAATTAATTATCTTTAACTTGATCATTTTAACTGTTAATGAACTTTTTCTAAATTAATAATCTTTAACTTGATAGACCTTGATATTATACTCAGATGTTTAATTGCATGATCACTTCACAATACGTCCTCAAACTACTTTGTATTCTTACAGATTTGCTAACCTATATATGCCCATGGGCAAGATGGCTTTTAATAATTAACTAAACTTTCACAACTTTTCTATTAAAGAAAATTCCCATGAGTCACAATATACCATTAGGCCTATTAACTATTACCATTTTTCAATTTGATTTAATTTCGAATTAGAATCTTTTTTTTGTCTTAAAAAATAAAAATGCCATGACACAAAATTTCCTTGCCCACCAAATAGTCCCAGTTATGTTTGAATACTTTTCCTTAAAGGTGTTTTCTTTACATTGTTAGGCTGTTAAACCTTTAAAGCTGAATCAGACAAATTGTTTTATTTGTGGCCACTTGTGGGGCAGCAGAACAACTGACATTTTCTTATGAAATTGTTATGGCAAATATGTTAGCAATAAATTGCTTATTTACATATTTAGTAGAAACAGAGCAAAATTAGCATCCATTTAATGCCCTCTTCTAGTATTCATTATACTTTTAGCTCTTTCTCGTACAATTACTTACAGATACTAAACCCAAATCACTCCTGATGACTCTTTCACGGGTGTGTGGGTGTGTGTTTGTGTGTTTGTGTGTTTCTGATGACCAGGTTGGCACTTTGTACAGTGGTCTCTTCCATTAATGTTCAAATGGGTGAAAGCTGACTTGTAATGTAAGGCATATGTGGTAAAAAGACTGGAAAAGTGCTATATAAATGCAGTTTATTTACCATTTTCATCTTCACAAATGGTGGCAGTTGCAATAATTTTTTGATTTAAAGGCTTAATAACTAAATTTGCGAGACAACTCGTGTGGTGACGTACACTGTTCAAAACCATTAAGGGAGAACTTAATAATCACAGTATAACACCAAGTCAGTTAAACTTTTGGGATATCGATCTGTCCAGTGAGGAAGCCTAAGCAATTGTGAATCAATTTCACCTGCTTTGGTGCAAATGAAAACAACAAGGACATAAACAGGAGAGGCAAGAGCAAGACAACCCCCCAAAAGGGAATGGTTTTGTAGGTGGTGGCCACAGACCATTTCTCTCTCTTTATCCTTCCTGAGTGATTTGTCTCTACTTGTACATTTTGCTAGTGCCCTTGTCACTACTGGTAGCTTGAGGCGGTTCCTGCAGCCCATTCATGTTGCACAGGTAGTCCAGCTCTTCCAGGATGGCAAATCTATTAGTGCCGTCGCAAGAAGATTCGCTGTGTCTCCCAGCTCAGTTTCAAGAGCGTGGAGAAGATACCAGGAGACGGGCCATTACAAGAGGAGAGCTGGACAGGGTCATAGAGGGGCAACAAGCCAGCAGGACCGGTATCTGCTCCTTTGCAGGAGGAGGAACAGGAGGAGCACTGCCAGAGCCCTACAAAATGACCTCGAGCGGGCTACTTGTGTGCATGTTTCTGACCAAACTGTAAGAAACAGACTCCATGAGGGTGGCATGAGGGCCTGACGTCCCCTCGTGGGCCCTATGCCAACAGCCCAGCACCATGCAGCTTGACTGGTATTTGCTGGAGAAAACCAGAATTGGCATGTTTGCCACTGGTGCACTGCTCTTTTCACAGATGAGAGCAGGTTCACAATGAGCACATGTGACAGACGTGAAAAAGTCTGGAGATGCCGTGGTGAATGTCATGCTATCTACAACATCATCTACGATGACTGGTTTGGCGTTGGGTAGGTGATGGTCTGGGATGACAAAACCAAACCACCACGAACCACCACGTGCTAGCCAATGTTACCCTGACTACATGTAAGGAAAATTTGAGTGGTGCAACACCTTTAAAGCTAAGGATGTTCAATATGCCCACCAGAGAATGGATCTGTAGATCCATCATGTGGGCAATAAAAATAATAATAATAATAATAATAATAATGATAATAATAACAACTTGAATTCATATATGTCATGGTTTGTCATTTTGCAACACTATCTCTGACTCTGAACACAGCCCGGATCACTCTCCCTCTCACCTCCTCCCCTCTCTACTGCAATCAGCTCTAACTCACCTCACCTGTTACCTGGCCTACATAAGCTCCACTCTCCCACCACTCGTTGCCAGATTGTTCCTCTGCATTATGCACGACTCTCCAGCGCTTTACTACGGACTGATCACCTGTTGCCAACCCTACCTGCTCTTGACTCCTGCTTCTTGCCAAATCCCCGGTAACGCCTCAGCCTTCTGTCTTTTGGACACGGGTTCCGTTGTTCTTTGCTCGTGTTTGTTTGTGGCTGTTTGGCGCTCTGCCTTTTCCACGCCATTGTTGGAATTCAGCGTCCTGGAATTGTTCCACGAGGACCTCGCCTCCTGGATAGTTTGTGAGTGCTCCGGCACTACGAAGAGGAGACTGCAGTCCGGATTCGTCTACTCACAGGATCGGGAAAAGGACGGAACGGAGACCGATTCCACAGCGGACCACAGCAATCAAAGTGAGTCGACCAATCAATCCTCCTTGGATTCCTCCAACCTGTTTCACAGCTGTGCTGCTTTTGGGTCCTACTACCGATCGCCTCAGTACAATCTGGCCAGATATGGATCCAGCGCACGGTTCTCCAGCTCAGAATCGCTTCGAACGTATTGAAGGAGTCCTTCAACAGCATGAGGCACTCATGGCTTCAGCCTCCGCCGAGGCGAGACAGGCTGCGGCCGTTCAGGAACAGGCACTCACTTCTCTGGCCACCCAAGTGCAGCAGTTAACCTCCGTTATTGCCCAGCTAGCCTCCCCTGGCTCTGCTCATGCTTCTGCCGCAGCAACTGTAGCTCCGTCACTATCAAGACCAGTGAGCCCAACTCTCTCCAAGACCTCCTCTTATCATGACTGCCCTTTATTTTTGGTTAAGCTCCTTCTGCCTAAAACTTCCCAGACTCTCTCTATCTTCATTGACCCTGGAGCAGACACCAACATTATTGATGCAGAATTAGTTCGTCAGCTAAACATTGAGTCTGTTCCCTTATCGTGCCCGGTACCTGCTCGAGCGCTTGAGGCTTACAACAACGACTCTCTAGCTGCAGGCATCATCCGACCGTCCTCCTCTCCTGCTGGTGCGGGGTTTTTCTTTGTAGAAAAGAAGGATAAGTCCCTCAGGCCCTGCATTGACTACAGGGGCCTGAATGACATCACAGTTAAGAACCGTTATCCCCTCCCTCTCCTCTCTTCCGCTTTCGAACTTCTGCAGGGAGCCACCATCTTCACCAAGCTCGACCTACGTAACGCCTACCACTTAGTTCGAATCAGGGAAGGGGATGAGTGGAAGACAGCCTTCAATACCCCCACCGGCCACTATGAATATCTCGTGATGCCTTTTGGGTTAACCAATGCCCCTGCAGTCTTCCAAGCTCTGGTTAATGATGTCCTCCGTGACATGCTTAACCGCTTCGTCTTTGTCTATTTAGACGACATCCTGATCTTTTCCAAGTCTGGTGATGAACATGTGCATCACGTCCGAGCGGTCCTGCAACGTCTGTTGGAAAACTCACTTTTTGTGAAAGCAGAGAAATGTGAGTTCCATTCTTCCTCTGTTTCCTTCCTGGGGTACATTGTGGCGGAAGGGAGTCTCCAGATGGACCTAGATAAGGTGTCTGCGGTCACAGATTGGCCCGTGCCAGAGAACTGCAAGCAGCTTCAACGCTTTCTGGGGTTTGCCAACTTCTACCGTAGATTTATCCGTAACTACAGCACATTAGCAGCTCCCCTCACAGCATTGACTTTCTCCAAGGTCCAGTTTTCATGGTCACCTGCTGCTAATGAAGCCCTCCAAAGCCTCAAGGACCGCTTCACCTCAGCCCCCATACTGCAAGTTACTCGACCCTGACAGACAATTTGTGGTTGAGGTTCACGCCTCTGATGCTGGGGTGGGAGCTGTTCTTTCCCAGCATTCTGCTTCTGACGTTAAGCTCCGCCCCTGCACTTTCTTCTCCCACCGCCTCTCTCCAGCTGAACAGAACTATGACATTGGAAACCGAGAGTTACTGGGTGTAAAACTTGCGTTGGAGGAATGGAGACAGTGGTTGGAGGGAACCAAGATTCCATATCTTGTCTGGACCGATCACAAGAATCTGGAGTACATTCGCACTGCCAAAAGACTTAACTCACGTCAAGCTCGCTGGTCCCTTTTCTTTACCAGGTTCCATTTCTCCCTATCTTATCGTCCTTGTTCCCAAAACATCAAGCCTGATGCCCTGTCCCGCCAGTTTTTGAAGGATGATAAGCCCACTGAAACCCCTTCCGTTCTGCCTCCTTCCCGTTTGGTCACCTCCCTTGCTTGGGAGATTGAGGAGCGGGTTAAAGCTGCCTCTGAAGGTAACCCCAGCCCTAGTGCTTGCCCCACTGATCGCCTGTTTGTACCTCTTGCCCTACGTTCCTATGTACTGCAGTGGGCTCATGCCTCCAAACTCATCTGTCATCCAGGTATTCACCGCACCATGGATTTCATTCGGTGACGGTTTCGGTGGTCAACCCTTGAGGAGGATGTGCGAGAGTTTATTCGAGCCTGCCCTGTTTGCAATCAGCATAAGCCCTCACATCAAGCCCCTGCTGGTCTACTCTACCCTCTGTCCATTCCTCATCGTCCCTGGTCCAACATCTCTCTGGATTTTGTCACTGGCCTTCCCCCCTCCATTGGCAACACCACCATCCTTACCACAGTGGACAGATTCAATAAAATGGCTCATGTCATTCCACTACCCAAGCTACCCTCAGCCAAGGAAACGGCAGAGTTACTCCTCCTTCATGTTGTATGTCTCCATGGTATCCCACTTGAAGTGGTCTCGGATAGAGGTCCTCAATTCTCCTCTATCTTTTGGCGGGAGTTTTGTTCGCTGCTGGGGGCCACAGCCAGCCTCTCTTCTGGGTTCCATCCACAGTCTAACAGACATACCAAATGAAAGAACCAGGAGATGGAGACAGCCTTGCGTTGCCTTGCTTCTTCTGAGCCTTCCTCTTGGTCCCAGCAGTTAATGTGGGTTGAATATGTACATAATACCTTAACCAGCTCTGCCACAGGTTTTTCCCCTTTCCAATGTGTTTATTTATTCCAGCCTCCTCTGTTTCCCTCTCTCAAGAAAGAAGTCTCATGCCCCTCGGTCTAAGCCTTCATTCAGCGTTGTCAACACACCTGGGCGCAGGCCCGAGATTCACTTCAGCAGGTGGCTGACCGCTATTCCATGGCAGCCAACCGTCATTGCTCCCAGACCCCAACATATCAGGTTGGACAAAAGGTGTGGCTCTCTACAAAGGATCTCCCTCTCCGAGTTGAATCCAACAAACTGGCTCCTAGGTTCTTGGTCCCTTTCCCATCCAGAAAATAATCAATCCGGTCGCTGTAAGACTAAGACTTCCCAGGTCCATGCGTATCCATCCTACATTCCATGTATCCAAGATCAAACCAGCTCCAGAAAGCCCCCCAATTCCTCCTCCTCCTCCTCGTATGGTAGAAGGTGGACCTGTCTAAGCTGTCCGTCGCCTTCTTCGTTCTCGGCGCCGAAGAAGAGGAATCCAATATCTGGTCGACTGGGAGGGTTACGGCCCTGAAGAAAGATCTTGGGTTCCAGCCAGTTTCATAGTCGACCCTCAACTCATCACTGATTTCCACAGACTAAACCCTGGTCAGCCCTCTCTGTCATCTACCTCTGCTACCTCCCGTCGACCAGCCCACCAACAGCAATCTCACTCTCTTGCCACCACTCAACCCACTGAGGAGGAGCATGGACAGGACCCCCTGGACTCTCTGGATTCACAGGACTCACAAGACTCACTGGATTCCCAGGACCCTCTGAACTCGGATGGATTCCCCCACCGAACCCCCTCCCACCCTGCCACTGCGATGGACTGGTCTGCCTCACCTGAATTTTAGCCCTCCTTCCAAAACCCCCTCCTCCCGCCCTGTTCTGTTTTGGACGTCAGGAGCCGTCCCTTGAGGGGGGTTCTGTCATGGTTAGTCATTTTGCAACACTATCTCTGACTCTGAACACAGCCCAGATCACTATCCCTCTCATCCCCTCCCTTCTCTACTGCAATCAGCTCTAACTCACCTCACCTGTTACCTGGCCTACATAAGCTCCACTCTCCCACTCCCCTCTCTACTGCCAGATTGTTCCTCTGCATTATACACGACTCTCCAGCGCTTTACTTCGGACTGATCACCTGTTGCCAACCCTGCCTGCTCTTGACTCCTGCCTCTTGCCA
>JAQQZW010000021.1:26037131-26049485 GCA_029814745.1 Zanclus cornutus | reverse complement strand
AAACAACCCCGAAGATGCCACAAACATTAATATTTGAGAGAAACGAGTAGTAATATTAATTATTTTCTTTATTAGTTTTAACCAGAGTCACATATTTGCCACATTGTTATTCCCAGTGTGATCGCTGTCTTTGCTCCACCCACTGAGGTATAGAGACCTGAATGAGATCATTTTCACCTTCAGAGCAGCTCCACAAACATATGTTTGTACAGTAGTGTTTGTGCTGTATGCCTGTATTTACACACTCCTGATTCAGATAGATGTGACCGACTGAAGACTTGACCTGTTCCAGTGGCAGGGTCAGCGTGGAGAGGCTGAGTGGAACTGAAAGTTTCAACTTCTTGGAGAACGTGTTGAAAATGACACGTTTTTATGCTTTTTAGTGTGCAACGTGTTTATACTTTCAACCAGTTGAGTACCCAACACAGTTGTTGGTGGCTGATAGAGATTTAAATCATCCGTCTGAGTCAGTGAGTGAATTTGAAAGCAGCTGTCCGCAGATTAATCATCACACCCCGCTAACAAAGTCAGACTCATGATGGATGAACAGGTTGATGAGAAAAGGCTTGAAATCGATGCGGCACAGCCAAAGGTATCATATTTCTTTCCATCTTTATTTCTTCTTCCTTGTCAAGACCTGGCGTCTACATTACCCACAATGCACCTCATAAAAGCAGCTAGTGTAGCCTGCAGCAGAGATGAGCAGCAGTTAGAGAGGTCTGGTCAGCTCCTTCTTTTCTAACTCCACGTCAACAGATTTGTTTCAGTTTCAAACTTGTCGTCTTCAACCCCATTCATGAAAAATTCATGTGACTTCACACAGCACCCTCTGCAGGCACAAAAGGCTGTATACTACTGATGAAGTGTATGCATTAAAACTCCAAACACCTGGAAAGACACGCTGAGGTCGAAAATCACTGGAGGTCGGCTTTTAAGTAACTGTGTAAACTTTGAAGGACCTCAAAAATCAACACCATCACGTTGACGTAGATCCTGCTGGTCAAGATATAATGTTTAATGAAACAGCAGTAAAATGATCTCTGTTATCAGAATGACTCTGTCTTCGAGGTTTTATCTCGACAGTTGTCACGGTTGTGAATTTTCTCTCCTTTTTTTTTTAAGGTTCTGATGACGTTCAGCCAGAGCAGCGGGACCCTCTGCCCTCCTACCTGGACTATAAATTCAACAGCTCCATTAAGTCCTATCAGACCAGTTACTTCCCCAGTAAGTGCGCCGAGGGCCCCGACAGCAGCTCCCACGACTTCGAGATGACTGTGGGAACGGGGATGGACTCGCTGGGAGGCTCCTGTGAGGGCAGAGACTCAGACCAGGACCCAGAGAGCAGCAGAAACCTGAACCAGTTCTGTGACGGACCACTGAAACCCCAAACTGCCTACAGGTACTGCAGAGGGGAAAAAAAGATGTTACTACACGTTTTCAAATGAACAATTGAGTTGCTGCTCGTCACACTTTAACCACGCCTGTAGCTGCCAGTAGTTCCTCAGAGGATTGGTCCGACCACAAGCTTGAAGCCTGTTGAGATGGATTGGTGAGATCATGTGATCTCGCAAATCCATCTGCCTCAAAAGGTCAAGAAAGCAGGAAATACAATGTACCGTGTAGAAAAGTCACAAATCTGTTCATGTGAATTTGTCTCTTTACAATGAGTCCAACATGAGACACTGTCTGTCCTGAGAGTCTGGACTCGGGAAAATAAAACTCAGTAATGGTAAGTAAGTTACAATATTAAGTTAATTAAGAGCATCGCATTTTGTAAAATGTAACTATTATATAAAGATTTTTCAACAGGCAGAAAGAGGATTAGAATATCTAGACGTGAAATTTAAATGGTATCAAATTTAATTCATTAAAATATGAAAGTGGTGTAAAGCAGTGTGTGCCCTGTGTTCCTGTCTGCAGGCTCAGTGTGCGAGCTTTCACTCAGCTGTTTGATGAAGAGAAGAACGACTTCACCGTCAGCTCTCCTCTGTTCAGTGACACATACCTGTCGCTGCCTGTGGTCACCGAGGCTGGTGAGCATCCCTGACAGTTACTGTGGTTCAGTTCATGTTTTAGATGTTCTGAGTTACCAGGAGAAAGAAAAGTAGAGAATAAAGAAAAAGAGGTAAAGAAAAAAACTCGAAAGACACAAATATTTTACTTGTGTTTGAAAACATCGTGCATAAAGCTTTGGATCTAAACTTACTCACTTCTGATGACGGCTGAGTCCTGAATAAAAAACACAGTTTTTAGGGATCTCGTTTTTCCTGTTTTCTTGTTTTCTTCTTCTTCGTCTGAATCAGGTGTGTTAGAGCAGGGAAACATCTAAAACATGCAGGGCCTGAAACACTGGATTAGAGACACATGATTAAAGATAAGGATATATTTGATTTAAGAAGTTTTAAATAAATATGGTCCGGACAGTTCTGCTGATGGTTCCTCTTGTGTTCCTTGGTCCCTTTTTCCATCTGCCTCCTCCTCCTCTTCCTTTCTCCTCCTGTGTCACTGCTCAGCAGATTTAATCTACGCGTGGAATTTCCAAACCGGTTCTAACGATTAGCAGGGAAAGAGAAATCGAAGGGCCTCAGGTGAATGAATGTTATTTCTCTCCTACAGAACCTCTGAACGGCGTGATCGAAGGCATCACTGCCGGCATGTTCCTCATCTTAATGATGGTAGCAGTCGCTGCTCTGCTCATCTGCAGATACAAGGCTCGCAAAGTGTGAGTATGTCTGTCTACTGACATAAACACAATGTGTATAGATTTAGAGGTGCCCTCGGAGAGCGCAGACCTCTACCAAGGCCAACAGTCCACTCTGATATAAAGGTCAGCTCAGCCACAACATCCCGTCTGTGTGGATGTTACCATCAGAATGATGTCAGAGTGCATTTCTGCCGGCTGAAGCCTCCTCATCTCAGCCGTGCTTTCATCATGTACTTCCAAAACTGGAGATGGTTCACACGCACAATGTACGTCTGTGAATACAGAAACAACATTTAGCAACACCTTGGTGTTGCTTCGGTTGTAGCTGTTCTCCATAACGACTGTCAGTGCGAAGTCTGAGCAGCTGCGTGTGTCAGCCGCCTCAGAGCATCACTATGGACTTAATTTGTGTCTATTCACATCTTTGCAATGACTTTATATGCAACCACACTGCATAAAAACTTAGTTTCGCTCTCTGACTGAACACACCATAATAACAGTATTTGGTATTCCTTATTGTGAGGTCTGTGCTGCCCTCTGCTGGGCACTGAAACATGAAAGACCTCCAGCCTTTGTGTTTTGATTTAACATTAATTTCTCATTCAGTTATTAAAGACAAAAAGATGAAACATGTTCAAAGAAATTCTTTTATGTTGGGCTTCTTTTTCACTGATTGAGACTCTGATTGGACAGCAGTGCAGGTGTGTTCTTCTTGTGTGAAGGTGCAACAGGGGGGAACAAGTGAACTGACTGCAGGTAAACTGGCTGCTCCGCCTCCTTCCTCACCTGCATTAGTAACAGGTCACTCTGCTGTGACGCTGCTGTGTGTTTCAGTGTGGAGGAGAGAGCAACAGTCAGGATGAGTGTGAGGAGAGAGAGGCAGACTTCAGGAGTTCACCTGGGAGTCAGAGGGTGAGAAAATACTTAAATACTGTTACTGCTGTTCCTACCACTACTACTACTACTGTTACTATGGACTGACACCAATCACAACACAACCCACACCAATATGATGACTTAACTGCTAATTCTGTTGCTCATATTGAAACTAAATACAGACACTATAAAGCTACTTTACTACAATGAATACTAATACTACTCCTATTACTAATACTAATATTAACTAATACTTCTACTACCACAAATAAAAAAATCAACTGAATCAGAGATGTGACAGCAGGTGATTATTGATCAGTTTGTATTGTTCTTGCTGACACAGCAGCCGAGTTGAGATGTCATGAATGACTTCGTGGTGACATCAGAGCAGGCTGGAACAGTCTGTGGTTGTGTTGGCTGTGTGACAGTAATTATGTAATTAGAGCCTCTCCTCCAGGCTGAGGTGTGTGTGTGTTTGTCTTCACTGATGATGATGAAGCACTAACTCGTGTCCCTCCTTGTTTCTCAGTAACCGTCGAATCTCAAGGTGAGAAACCCAAAGTATCCTTTTTTCCACTGTGTGCTTTCAGCAGTTTGACTTTTATTCAAACATTGTGTTATTCTTTAGTCCCATCAAGATCCTGAACTTTGAGTGTCACTACAGCAAACTGCAGGCCGACTCCAACTATCTGCTGTCACAGGAGTACGAGGTCAGTTGGCACTTTACATGGAAAAAATTCAAAGATAGAAAAAACTCAAGACAGACAATGACAGCAAATCATCCTTCCATAACACAACAACATGCAGCTCTGAGTTTGTTAGTATGTTCAAATGTGCATCATCCGTCACTAATCACCGTGTGCTCTCATTTCAATCTCACAAGCAGCAGCAAGGGAATTCCTCTTAGGCTGCAGGCAGTCTGCCCTGTGGCCCTATGGTGGAGGCTGTTAGAGCCTAAAATGAGAGTTTGTGAGAGAGTGTGAGAGTGTGACACAGTGTGAGAGTGTGACACAGTGTGTGAGTGTGAGAGTGTGACACAGTGTGTGAGTGTGAGAGAGTGACACCGTGTGACACAGTGTGTGTGAGAGAGTGTGACACAGTGTGTGAGAGAGTGTGACACAGCGTGTGAGAATGAGTGTGACACAGTGTGTGAGTGTGAGAGTGTGACGCTGTGTGAGAGTGTATGAGTGTGACACTGTGTGTGAGAGAGTGTGACACAGTGCGAGAGAGTGTGTGAGAGAGTGTGACACAGTGTGTGAGAGAGTGTGACACAGTGTGTGTGAGAGTGTGAAACCATGTGAGGGAGGTGTGAGGTGTGGTTTCGGCATACTCTGCTGCTCTTTGATGTTCTGCATCACTTCCTCTCAGGACCTGAAGGACGTCGGCCGTAATCAGCCTCTGGACTCGGCTCTGCTGCCAGAGAACCGCGGAAAGAACCGATACAACAACATCCTGCCCTGTGAGTGACACACTTGTTAACGTGCAGAGAAGAACATTCATGACTCATGAACATGTCGAGAAGAACACACATGTTCACATGGGCTCACATGTCAGCCATCAGTATATTTCTCTGCAGTCTTCATGTATGTTACTGAAAGTGGTTTCTGTGTTCAGATGACTCCACAAGGGTGAAGCTGTCCTACGTGGATGATGACCCGTGCTCAGACTACATCAATGCCAGCTACATCCCAGTAAGACCGACATCGATTCTGTAGGGAAACAAGTCAGAATGACTCAAACCACATCATGTATATCAACGGAGCAGACAGTTCTCATCACTGGGTTTCCATTTTCTCATTACAGGAGGTGTTATATATTGCACTGTGTTATCCCACCGAGTTTACTACACACAGACACACACACACACACACACACACACACAAGGAGCAGGTCTCTGTATGTTGAAGTCAGCTTTAATGTGTGTTTCAGGGGAATAACTTCCGCCGGGAGTACATCGCCACGCAAGGTCCACTGCCAGGAACTAAAGATGATTTCTGGAAGATGGTTTTGGAGCAGAACGTCCACAACATCGTGATGGTCACTCAGTGTGTGGAGAAAGGCAGGGTGAGTGCAGCATAACCTCAACGAGGCACTGTTGTAGAGACAGATGTTAACTGTTCAACAGCGTCAGTGGAGTTTCAGAAAAAAAAATTGATCAGAATTTGAACATCTGGATCCAGAAGAGTCAAACTGTGTAGATTCAACGGACAACAACACACAGACACCGATACAGATGATTTAGTTTTTTAAAGTGAAGCAGCTCCTGTCAGTGTGACTGTTTGAATATTCACCACTTTACAAGAAACATCGCAGCAGTGGTGCTACTTACAAATACAAAAGTGTCCTTGTTGTTGTTGACCTTTTCCAGGTGTTCCCGTTTAACATACATGTTGCTATACTCTCCTTCCTCCTCTGTGTCCAGGTGAAGTGTGACCACTACTGGCCCTTTGATCAGGATGCTCTGTACTATGGAGACCTGATCGTCCACATGTTGTCGGAGTCGGTTTTACCTGAGTGGACCATACGAGAGTTCAACATCTGCAGCGTACGTCACATTATCATCAACTCCTGTTTGACTCTCTATTATTATATTATGTTAACTATTGACATGTTGGTTCCTGATGTTTTACTCATTGGTTTATTATGAAGCTCTTACTAAAGCATAAAAAAAAGTCTTCAACACATAGGAACTGTTAACAAACACAATGTCACTTAAAATGTTGTATATACAAACGTTTGACACACACACACACTCATAGGAACATTTACCTGTGATGTACCAGCCCTCTATTTGTTTCATCTTGCATGTTACATATAAAAATATAGTATGAATCAATCTGTTTTCTGCCCTTGATCATGCAGGGCCATACAGAAGATCCTCTCATCTGATACACGTTCTGAAAATAAATCTCTTAGTTTGTCAGAACAATAGACCTGTTTCATTAGATTCATCTTCACACATTTACATGTCATGGGTCCTTTTGTTTTGATATCTGTGTGAAAGTGTCCCTTTATCACTCATTCATCTCATATTTCATAGAGAAAAATGAAACATTTTTGCCCGCTAATTCCTCTTTTTGCAGATAAGAAGTCCAGAACTATACATCCAACCAGCATGTTGTCTCTGATGTGTTTATCTGAATTCTGATCAGTTTCAGGGTAAGGGGTTTTAACTGCGTGTGTGTGTGTGTGTCAGGAGGAGCAGCTGAGCTTCACTCGGCTGGTTCGTCAGTTTCACTACACAGTCTGGCCGGATCACGGCGTCCCAGAGACCACTCAGTCCCTCATTCAGTTTGTCCGCACTGTCCGGGACTACATCAATAGAAGTCCTGGATCTGGACCAACTGTGGTCCACTGCAGGTACACACGCGCACACACGCACACACACACCTATGACACAACCCTTCTTATTAATAGTACCTCAGTTAGATTCAGTTTCCTTTAACTGGAGTTTGGTTTGTGTGCATCAGTGCTGGTGTGGGTCGTACAGGGACCTTCATCGTTCTGGATCGAGTGCTGCAGCAGCTGGACACCAAGGACATGCTGGATATCTACGGCTCTGTCTTTGACCTACGACTCCACCGATCACACATGGTGCAGACGGAGGTAGGACAGCATGGACAGCAGGGAACTGTGTGACGTAGTCTCTCCCCTCGGCTTTAATGTGACATGGCTTCTCCTCTCTCAGCATCAATGTGATGTATTTTCTCCTCTCATGGTTAATGTGACATAGTTCCTCCTCTCGGCGCTAATGTGACGTAGTGTCTCATCTCAGCGTTAATGTGACGTAGTTTCTCCTCTTAATGTGACATAGTTTCTCCTCTTAATGTTAATGTGACATAGTTTTCCTCTTTGCGTTAATGTGACATAGTTTCTCCTCTTAATGTTAATGTGACATAGTTTCTCCTCTCAGTGTTAATGTGACATAGTTTCTCCTCTTGACGTTAATGTGAGGTAGTTTCTCCTCTTAATGTTAATGTGACGTAGTTTCTCCTTCCTCCTTAGTGTCAGTATGCATACCTCCATCAGTGCGTTCGGGATGTTTTGAGAGCCAGGAAGTTGCGCAGTGAGCAGGAGAACCTCCTTTATCCCATATATGAAAATGTGAACTACAACTCCCAAAGAGGTGAGTGATCATCAGACTCCACCTGTAGATCACTTAGCAACATTAGAAATAACTGATAATCAAATGTATTGATCCTTCCTTCACAGAGACGCTGTGCACCAGACGTTAAAGATTGTACTGACCACTGAACGATTTGTTGAGCACTTCAGTGAAACATGGCAATTCTATTTTTCTACCAATTTTTATTTCCAGAGAAAATCTTTATTATTATTTATGTAACATACAGCATTTAGGTTAACAGAACTGTACATATACTTCATCATATTTGTGTTTGTATATACTTAATATTTCTACAACAGCTGCTTTTTAAATTATGTTGTTGTGTTTTATATTTGCAAGTTATTATTAATAGAAAACAAAGTCTATCACGTTTCTCTTTGTTTAAAAAAGAAAGAAATTCCAGTTTTCTATATGTTCAGAGGATGATGATGATGCTGAGCAGCAGCTTCATCAGCAGTTGAACTTTTTAGTTATTCATAATGAATGGATGGATTAATGAATGAACCCTGAGCAGTCAGGGGCCCCAAATCCAGAGCCTCTTTATGAAGGGACTGTTACAAACCTTCTGATTGCACATGCTGCATAGAGGGTCCTAAAGTCGTGTTACCTATTCTTTGATAGAGACCTGATACGTCATGGTTACATAACTAGCAATAGCAATATAATTTACATACCATTTTAAATTAGATAAATAAAAATATAGATCAAAAAAAATTTTTCAACTTGAAAAATATGCTGAGAATGTAGAATGCTTTTTTCATCCCAGAGTGAGTAGTGCCTGCTTTCGTCATGTGAATATGAAGCCATGAGTTGTGTCTGCAGGCTTACACTCAGGCAGCATATGGCCTCAATAACCATCAAGCAGTAATGCAGGTCAAAATTTACTTATGCAACTTGAAAGGCAAAAACAAGGACAAAGAAAAAGCCCTCTCTGCTGCTTATTATTGTGAGCACACCTTCATAACTGAAGGAGATGCTGATGAGTGGATCAACATTTCTGTCAACTCCTGTTTTTATATGTATGAATGTATGAATGGCAGCTGTGCGGTCAGAGGACTCTGTTTTAGGAGATTTACAACTGAGCACATTACTACTGAGTTTACTGAATAAAAGAAGCTGAAACTGGAAGAAGGGAATAACAGATACAACTATATTTTGAAAATATAGTTACCCAGTGGAAATGACACAACCTGCAAAATGTTATAAAACAAAATGACCCAGAGCAAAGAAGGATCTTTTATTTGTGTATCCAGAGGCCCATTCTCTTATAATCCATCCAGGACATAATGTTTTCTCTGAACAGATAAAAAGGCTGAAGCCCCAGAAAACTTGGTTTCAAATCTAGAATATTTTATGTAACAGTTAGTACCAAAGATGATCTTTAAAACTCTGTCACTCACAATAAGAATGTGTTTCCAGGGGCTTCAGTGTTAATGAGAGTGCATTAATATTGTAATGTTGAACAACCATGGCAGGTTCTTGTTTTAGTAAAAGGTCATTTTTTCAATCATAAATGTATGTAAGATATTACTTTAAGTGCATATTATGTATTTTTAACCACATTAACTGTACTTCATTTTGTAAGAACATACTGTATGTGAGAGCTGTTAATTAAGCTCTACAGAGTGTTGAAATATCTGATTGTTCATCCATTATCAATGCTTACCTGCTCCAACAAGACTGTAAAGTCACAGTGAAGGAATGCCTCATGAAAAACAGATTTATGTTGTTGTCTAACAGTTTATTCTTTGGCTTCATATGAATTACACCGTGTATTGGACATGTGATGACGCATATTTGTGGGTGTTTGAATAAAACAAGTAATTATGTATTTTCAGATGACTTTCTGTTAGTCATTCATTATGTCTCCACTGGGAGAGGCCCCGGCTATCCCAAACCACACAACCCGCGCATGCGCACTGCTGCGGGGCTTCACCACATTGGAGACTGCTGCTGCCTGGAACTCTCGGAAGTTTAGCCAAGTTGCAGTGATTTAGCCCAACAGGCTAGCAGCAGAAAAGACGGTCCGACCACAGCAAACTTGGTTTTCAGCGAAAAAAAGTGCGTTTGGACGGATCGCCGTACCCCACAGTGAACCACGAAGGACTATCGATGGATCTAAACTATTTTTCATTGTTTCATTTGCGCAAACTCGTGTGGTAGACACATTTTAAAGAAGTTGTGATTGTTTTTTTGGCGCTCTAGCAGCGCAAAGGAAAGATGGAGGATCTGCTGGTGTAGCAGCGAGCTAATGCTAGCTGGCTTGTTGGTTTACTGGCCAGTGTCGTTTAGGGACAAATCCGAGCTGCTTCACAACTGAGTGAATGTCCGCAAAGTTTGGCCGCCGCAGTTCAACACACTAACGGTGCCTCGTAAGTATGGTTTCATGAAATGACTGCTGTATTGACATTTAGAGAATGGCTAGCGAGCGGAATGCGTTGGTGTGTTCTCGGAACGCTAACTGTAGCCTCTGAGCTAATTAGGTAGCTGAAATCTGTGTTAGCTTATTCAACCAGCAGAGAGGTCAGCTTAGCTTTGTGCTAACTAAGTTAGCTGCCATTACATTATCATCATACCACACTGAGAGAATGAAGCTTGCTCCGGCTAATTACTAACTTTTTCCAACTGTAGCTGCTGCTGCTGAAGTGAAGTTGTACAAACTTGTTCAACAGTCAGACTAAGTTAGTCATCGTTAATCCAGCATCTGCTCGTGCAGTCTGATGTGTTCGTTTGTATGTTTATTTGAATCGGAGCTGCTCGGCTGGTAAACACCCAAACATGGTTAAGTAGGAGCTCAGCCCGGAGAGTTTGTATGGAGCTTTAATAGAAAGTGAAAATCAGTTTAACTGGAATCAAACACCGGTCCATTGTCTCGTTCTCAGACGTAATTAAACTTGAAAAGTGGAATTTACAAGGTATTTTCAGCAGGCCTGCAACGAATGTTTGTTTTCATAGTTAAGTACATGTATGTGTTAATATTTATGTAGATAATTTGTCTATTTCATATTAACAATTACAAATGCCTGTGACAAGTTACTGGAGCTCAAAGTAATGGCTAATGTTTGCTCTACCTGTAGTGTAAGTCTTCAAAGAAAGTAAGTTACATCAACATGAGTAACTAACAAATGGAATTTTTTCATACAGAAATAAATTGTCACTTATTCACCAGAAAATGATTAAACAAAATTAACAAAAAAAAACCTAACCGTTGCCAGTTTCTCAGATGTCCCCTTTTTCCATCTTCTATAACAGTAAACAGAATCTCTGTTGGACTGTTGGTTGGACAAACAAGACATTTGAAGTATGTGGATTGGACTCTGACACTTACGACTGAATGATTACATATGATAAAAATTATTCATCATCATCTGCAACTGAATGTTATTTTTATTATGGAATAATCTGAGAACTGAGTTTTCTGAGTCCATATGATATCAGAAAAGTGACAAATATACATCAGTTTCAAGGCAACATTTTCAAATGTTTTGAGCAACAGAGATGGAGTTCACTATATAAATCAGAGGAAAATGGAGAAACTGGAACACGTTAATGTTTGTCAGGATTGTTAATTTCTTTTCTCTTGATCACCCGATTAATTGTGTCAGTCCGTAGTCAACAGGTTAATTGATAAAATATACTTGCAAGTTGCAGCCCCACAATCAAGTCATCAATTTAAATAATTATTATTTTCAGTATTGATTAATCTGCGGATCCTTTTCTTAATAAATCTATTAATTGTTTTGTCTATGAAATGTGGTTAAAAATCAGAGTTTATTAGAGTTCAATTGTCTAGTTTTGTCCAAAGAAATTAAAATTTCTGTGAATTTAAGACAGAAAAACCCAGCAAATCCTGAGATTTGAGAAGCTGGACACAGTGAAAATTTTTGTTAATTTAAACAAACTTTTGTTGGATTATAAAAATATTTGATGATTAATGTCCTGTCACTCAACCTGTTATAACAGCTCTAATTTGCTCCCGGCAGTTAACTCAAAATGTGAAACAAATAGTCAAATAGTCGATTTACAGAAAATTAATTGATAATTATAAGGGTTTGGCAATACATTGCGTTTTTCAAACAGGCCACAGTCAGCCCAACCCCTGCCATTGCGGATATGTTAATATCTTATATTCTATTATGCATTTGCATGAGTGTGTGTGTGTGGGCGCACTGATCGCTGTAATTGTTCCTGCCACCTGTACCGAGCATCAAGAAATCCTTTACACATTCAGTCCATTGTAAAGGTGCAACAATTAATAAGTTTGTCGATGTATGGAAAATAAATCACTGTTTTTACAATTCATTGATCTTTTAATAATTTTGCAAGCAAAAATTCAATATTTTACTTTTTGTCTTTTTCTTCTATCGTTATAAACAGAATATCTTTGCATTTTGGATTGTTGGTTGAGTAATACAAGACATCTGAATATGTAACTTTAGACCGACTTTTATGTATCAAATGATCATTGGAGAAACTGATGATAACAAAATGCTAGATTAATCAAATATTAAAATGAATGTAAGATGCAGCCCCACAGTACTGCATACAAATTGCTGGCAACTTGCTCACACACAGTAACCGAAGCAGCAGCTGATCATTTTAATTTAACGCCTTCTCTACATTGTGACCTGTGTGATTAGTTTTCTAG
>JAQQZW010000021.1:25767681-25777749 GCA_029814745.1 Zanclus cornutus | reverse complement strand
CAGGGCAAAATCTTGACTGTAAAATATTACTCAGTTACGCCTACAAGGCTAATTTCAGTACATTTATTTAAGAGGGGTTAAGCTAAGAAGGTTGAGGAAACATCTAGAAAGGCTTTTAGTCAAATTATCAGATGTTAGACATCAGGTGTTTGATATTACATATCAATAATTAATAGTGGCAACGAGTAGAGGAGTGTGAAGAAGTTGATTCCCATAAGATTCAAGATTCTTTTCTTCTGTGATCAAAATCCAGTCGCAAATGTCAAAAATCATTTTTTTAAATAATCCGTCTTAAAAAAGGCAGCAGTTGCAAACGATTTTTGATTTAATGAGTAAACAATTACCTCTGGAAACGAACGCAAAGTATACTGTGACCTTTCTATGCCGTCACTCAGAGACTAACGTTAATGTGGCGGAGCAGCGATCAGCGTGAAACAACCGAGACCGTCAGAACAAAACACACTGCTGCATTAAACAACTCGAACCAACTCCGCGGTGAGGAAAATAAGTCGGTGCTCGGCCCGTGTCACCTCAGATACCCCGAGCTCGCTCAGCTTCTGTGACTAAATTCAGTCTTTTCCTTGAACCTGAAGTCTAATTCAGTTCACTTTTAAAAATGCCATTCATGCATCATTCCGTCAGGTAAGCAAAATAGTGTTTGAATGCATTGCAAATTGTGTGAACCCAGCTTTACATCGACATGGTCACCAATTTTGTCGGTTGCAAACTTTCAAGAAGGTGAGTCTTACCTGATATGAGCGGATGGCAGTAGATAGATACGGATGCATGGGAGAGGCCTGCTGCAGATGATCACAAAGAGCAGCTTTTTGTCGAGAGCTTCGTGGAAAATGAATCCTCACCCCTGAAGTATTTTGATTCAGTATCTGTCTGCATCTGTTTGTTAACCTAAATCAACTGAGACCAATGCAGAGCTCAGTGCATGGTTGGCTATTTTCCCAGTCGGGCCAGAGATTTCAACCGGCAACCTCTTACTTTCATACCGAATTCTGTGAACATAAGTTCCACATTTCCCTTTTTTTACTGCCAAAAGATTGACATGCTGCTGATCTACCTGGGTGGAAATGTGTTTGTGAGGCCAGTTATGGAAGCACTCTGACTCATTAATCATTCATCGGGCGGAGGAGCGTCTGCTTAGAGCCGATTCTTGGCATTTAGACGGGAGGGAGACTACAGTAAACACATTTTCTGAGCGCTGCTCTGTGGTCCACATATAATCAATTCTCCTGTTATTGCGTTTCACTTGCTGTGGGGCAAGAGGGCGAAGGGATATGATATCAGGCAGGACTTGCCGATAATAAAATTCTATCAGCAAGAAAGCACCAGGGGGTAATGGGAAGTGTCAAGATAGTCTGAACCACATTCTCAATAACAAACAGCCCTCCTGTGTGAAGTCAACAATGCCCCAAGGTGAGACGCCTGCTATTTGTCACTCTGGACGAATGACATTGTGCGCACTGCACAAATGCAAAATACATGCTACCCGCCCGCAGGGGGAACCATGATTTCACATCGGAAATGAAAATGCCTGAGAGGGAAATACATAAGTCATTAAGCATTCTCAAAGCCCATCACTTTCTCTCAGCTCTGCAGGAACGGGGGGAAATCCGCGCCGAAGCAGACAGCAGTAAAAAGGGCGCAGTCTCATTGCCACTAGTTTGGAGGGGACATATACGGGAAACAGAGGGATTTACAGTAGAGATGCAATGGAATATGAGGGAGATGTTGGTCTCCATGGCGACGAGCATAATGGAAACATCAGTGCGAGCTCGGTGGCAGAGTAGCATTGAGACGCCGAGAATCTTTGTGATTTTAAAAACGAAACCGCTCGCTGTAAAATCATCCCACAGCTCAGCTCTACAGAGAGAGAGAGGAGGAGGAGGAGGGAGAGGTGTCAGAGCGCACAAAGCTCTGCTCTGCAGCTCAATCAGCCACTTAAAATTTTTCCCAATTTTTTTTTTTTCCACAAGATGATGATTCAGAGATATGATAATTAAGGAAAGCAGAGATTCACACTGCAGCTGAACGTGCCCTAATTCAGATTTTCTTTCCCGTGATAAATGTTCGAGAAAGTCATGATTCAAGACAGCATGTGAACAGCTGACGATATTGAAAGAGGCATGTCGTCTACATGTGACACAGAGATGAGCAGAAGTCTGGACAAAATGTCTTAAAGAAAACAGAAATTTGCTGTTAAAATTTCTAAAAAAGGATGATTCCTTTCTGTTCTGACTTGAGTCTTATTTTCACTGCTTTGGCCATCATGTCTTCAGATGCACTTCTGTTGTACTTGCACTTGGCCTATTTTCATGCTATGCCAGCGGGTTTAAGCACAAACGGGACTTAGTTAAGGATGGGGAAGGATCTCAGTCATGTAAAGAAGCCAACAGTACAGGATGGTAGGAAACTGGGCACTTTTTGAGCTCAACCACGCATCCCACACTCAGGCGACACTGTTATGAGAAGTCAGAATGAGGCAAGAAACCACAGCAGTCAGATGTTCAGACAGGCTGTCAACAAGACAACAGTTCAGCTATTATCTAAAGCACTTTACTTTGAGGTAAAACCAAAAGTGAACACAAAACATGTCAGCAATAATCCCTCATTACACAGGAAAACTGTCAGCATGAGCAGCTACAGCAAGTCAAAGAGAAACCAAGAAGCCGGTCTGCGAACTGTGATGGATGGTTACAGCCGACGGGTTTGGAGATGATTTTAATGGTAGATTTTGCTTCATCTTCCAACTGTTGTTTCTGAATCTGCTGTTGTTGGACATGTGATGAAGGAGCTAACTTCTTGCTACATCGCAGTGTCTTGTTTTTTATTTCTTTACATGTTAAATCCATCGAGAAACAAATTAAAAATTAGCATCTGGAGCTACCTAAGCTGTTTCAGCTTCCAGTGTCCGAAAGGCTTTACAGATCCTGGACCAGTTTCTTTACTGAGTACACAGAGATAAAATTGATTTTACTACTTTTTGTCGGGTCATCCAGATCATCTGACTTATCGTTATACTTGTCAGTTTTTGGTAGGAATAATTCCTCCATATTTTTCTGAAGTATTGCATAATTAATTTCTTTTTTTTTTTACTCTTAAAGCTATGATTGACATCACTTTAACATTAATGTTATTTTTTACATGCATTCTTTAAGTTTGTCATTTATGTCTATCTGCCTCAGAGTAATTAACAGGTATGTTTATGTTTATCCATGTTAATGTTCATTAAAGAAGAATATTCAAAAGGAAACCTGCACGTTTTTCACTCAGAGCCCAGAGTGACTGGAGAACGCTGCGCCATCGAGAAATCTGGGATCAACTTGTGAACGATTAGAAAAATAAACTTTACATGAGAGAAATATGAAAACTGTTTGGACAGTGTTAAAAATGCATTCACCTGATATCCAGAGTGATGCTTCATCCAGCAACACACTGTAGATCAAATATTTGCAAGCGCATATCCCATGACTTTGTGGCTTGAACGGTGTTTAATCTGCCGTAAATCTGGGTGCAGGTGTGATAACTGTCCACAGTTCAGATATCCAGTCTCACAGCTTTAAAAAAACCACCGTGCAGTATTTTGGTGCTTAATAAATTACGCCCAAACCAACACGGCCTCTTGCATTTTAAACAGTGCCGAGTGCTGTCTAATTAACTGTAGTATCTTTTTTTACGGTGGAGGAAGACAGTTTTCACATGATTAGCCCACAACATGTAGACTGCACATCAGAGTTCATTTTCATTTCACTCTGTTACTCATTCATCTTTCACTTGACATAAGGTCATCATTTTGGTTATCACCAACTTGGGTGTAAATTTGGCAGCAAGTGAGAGTGCGGAGGCTGTTCTTACTCGCCGAATGCTTCCTGACACTGCCGTCAGCTCATATTGATATAAGAGACATGAACAGTGATCCAAAAAAAATCAAATGGGAGCAGAAATTTGGAACCGAGCCCGAAAGCTCGTGTTGTGAATGCAGCCAGAGAGTGCAGAGCAACAAAGCCATCATTACTCAGGTGCCTGCCAAGAGTGTACCAGAGAAGCTGCTACTATAAGATGAACATAATAGGATGCTAATAAATCCTCTGGAGATCACGGGGAGTTCAAAATGATGTTTCCCAGAATACTCATCAATCAGACAAGCAAGAGGCTGACTCACTCTTGGAAGACGTCCTGTTTCAGCACGGCTCCGCTTCTTCTTGTGTACAACCCACACTCATGTTTTCTCTAATATCTCGGTTTAAAACAAATAATCGGCATTTGATGACTAATCTTTTACCGCCGCACCGTTACTCAAACTAGCAGCACTTCTCGTCCCCAGTTTGTCACTGTCTGATCAGTCTGTCCTGTTTTCTCCTATCCTGACCTGTTATGTCTTGCTGTGTTTGAGAAGTTGAGGTTGGGATATTCTGTGCTATTCTTTGACAATGAAATGCAAGTTTAAATCACACAATGGGCGTAGATACAGGGACGGGAACGTCATTTGATCGGTTGGCCCACCACTTTGGACCAGACTGAAATATCTCAACAACTGTTGTATGAAATTTTGTAATTAATGGTTACCAGAAGATGAACCCAAACAACTTTTGCGTTCCCCTGATTTTTCACCTCCCCATGAAGGTAACATTTTTGGTGTACTCATTTGATGCACACAGAAATGTCTCCCCTCAGTCAAGAGGACGCGTAACATCTTTGATGATCCTTTAACCTTTAACCCAGCACCGTCATGTGCAGTTCGTCCAAGACGTTGGTTTGTGACTAAACACCTGTAAAACATTCTTACCAACCTCAGCAGTACCTTGTGCTTAGTGCAAATGTGAGCATGCTAAAACGCTCATCTTTGATAGTGAACATAATATAACTTATTCTTGCATTTTATCATAGTCGTGAGCATGTTAACACATTGACGTTAGCGTTTAGCTCAAAGCACTGCTTTGCCTACAAACGGCTTGAAAACATTTTGTGACATTGAGGCATTTTGCCATTTCTATCAACCTTTTCTAATGTGATACTTTTAAAAATCTGCACTAAAATATCTTGAATGAAACAGGGCTACTGTTTGTCTTTCAGCCTTCAAACTGGAGATACAGATGTGCTAAAAGACAACATTTGCAGCAGCTGCCTCTGTGACTGTAACAAGAAGAAACTGTGCAACTGGAGACGGACCTCCACACCAGCCTCAGCTTCATCACTTAAGATGTTTAAGCCATCTGATGTCACTTTTATTCCCAGTCAGAGGACTGCATGTCCACATAGAAAAATAATGAGGCTGACTCTGCAAGAGGTTTACTCTGACTGCCAGCATGAAAGTGTCAGCAATCTTTTCTCTGCTCACCAGATCAACTCGATTTTGTTCCTTAAGTAAACACGCTCCACATATCTGTCTTTTTCTTCAGCCATCGTATTTATCGGATGTTTGTCTGCATGTAGAAAGTTGAATCAAGTCTCACTTTCTAACTGAGTTCATAATATATGATGTATGTTGTTTCATGACAGCAGTTGCTCCCCCCTACTCGCCGGATTCGGCTCCCTGCGACTTCTTCTGTTCCCTTAAATAAATTTTGCAGCTGTAAAGCCAAGTGTCAGGTCCACGGTAAAACTGCAGATGTGCACCAACCAGTGGTGACAAAAACGCGTGTAACTCAGGTGCTGATGATGATGATGACTCATGAAAGTCACTGTTTGCACCTGCTCAATGCACCTTACTGCGCAGCGCTTCGTTCATGTGCAACGGGAACAAGCTTGGAAATTTATGATCGCATTTCTAATTTCTGATATACGAATGACCCTAATTACGAGTGTTTTTATTCCCATCAGCTATTGTGTTTCAAGTCAACACTAATGAAATAAATACCCGCTGAAGTTTAATGGGATATTATCACAATATATAATGCAATAATGTAAGAATGATTGTGATTTAAATTATTTTTAAATCATCAGTTGCTACAAAACACCAATGATGGACAACAAAAATGTGCTGTTTTGTATGGTGTCTGTGCTGGTGGAAAATAACACTCAGAGGCTTTTTGTCGCATTCTGCCGCTTTCCACAATGATCAAAAGGTTCTGTCAGGAAACTATGAAACTGGGTCCTCCAAAGGTGGGGACGCCTGGCAAGCCTGCTGCCTTCAGAGAAGACAAGCAGAGCTTATTAAGCCTTGAGGAGCTGTGTGCTGTATGTAGCTGCCTGCTGGGATATTTAAACATAGCAGCGGCTCATACTTTGCGTCGTCTCACATGGAATAACTCAAAGAAATGTTGAACAAAGCTCACAAAAAGTCACTAAGCAATTATCAAACCTACAGTACCTGTCAATTTGAGTATAAGCCACTGTGTATTATGCATGCCTGCAGAGGCTGACAGACGAAAACCGTCTGCCGCTGTAATATATCCGTACCGCGCTGTTTGCTCTTATGTTTTACCTTTTTTGTGCAGTTTTGTTGAGTTTAGTCGTGCAATGGAGAGGTGGGAAATCTCAGCATATTCAGTCAGTTTCAAAAGCTGCTGGGAGGAAAGCTACCACCACATTGAAACTGTGCAGGGAAACGAATGAGTTTACTTACAGCTAGAGCTGTGAACTAATTCAGAGACTGAATCCTCAGAAGGACACAGCCCTCGAAACCTGTTTTGTGTGGAAGCTGAAGGCCAAATGAAACGGCTTCAGGGACAACGAAACTAAAGGAGCATTCAAAGACTACTCAAAGGCTTGTAAAGTCAAACATTTCCGCTTTGTTCACCAAGAAGTGACCCTGAAGCGGGTTCCTGAAACCTGCAGAAGCTGTGATTGTTCACCTCAATACATGACGGATATGTTTTGAACAGTGTACAGTTTAACAGTGTACAATTATTTGGGCAAGTATCGTACATGTATGTTCAAGCACTCTTTTGCCCTATTTGGACAGGTGACGTTAATATTGAGCAACGACGAGCACACAGGGAGAAGGTTGGGGCGGACGTTTCTTTTACAATGGGGGCCTGTGGGGGAAAACGCTTTTTGGGCCGCAGGGGAATTTTTTTGCTGCAATACCGTGAATGGCCACTATGCCAATTTTGAAGCAAGGCAGAGCAGCTCGGTCCTGTCTAGTTTACATTATACATCTATGACTTGAACACATGAGACTGCAGTTAGTTTCCTGTTTCCAAACAAAAAACATTGTTTTTCTGTCAGCGTGACCGTTGTTGTGTAGAGATGTGTACTTTTCAAAAGTCGTTTCAGTACGTAGATTTATTTTTCAGCAGTGATCTGTAACTTGAACTGACAGACGAATGCCGTCGTCCAGCATCAGATCAGATAATGCTTCTATGCATTGTTGTAGAGGTCATGGACAAAAGACGTATTGTGTCAAGGACTTGTTGATGTGGCTAGAATGCTGGAATGAACAATAATTCCAAGCTACTAACAAGAAAAAATAAAGTGGAGTTAACGTCTATTAACGTCTAAATTCCAATAAGCCACGACAGCGGGACCGCGAGCCGGCACACACGACGTCAGGACCGTGAACATGAAGCAGCTTGGCCTGGTAACATCACCATCAGTGGATTTAGAAGCAACGGCGAAAGAAATCTGCACAAAAACTTTTATCTAAAGTTCAGCTAAGGTGAACTTTGACCAGCAAATTAACGGCCATGCGGAGTCTTTCTGTTAGCCACCAACCTGAGCTAACCTGCTAATGAATTTGCTAGCTGATCATTAGCAGGCTTGTTTGTTCAAAGATCCTTATTTCCTCTCCTGGATTACCTTTAATTAAACAAAATGGTGAAGTACACTAAACAGTAAAGCTAAAATAAAGAGTAGATCCAGGAACTACTGAGACAGACCAGCACTAGCCTGACCAGGCTGGCTAGCGAGATAGCAGTTAGCTTGCCTAGGCTAAGACACCGCCAGCAGCCTCCACTATACGTCAGTACACCAGAGAAACACCTCCAAAAACATTTTGACTAGAAAAGTTTGTGACGTCAGAGACGGCTGTGTGACACATAATCTTCTCCCCAAAAACCAATTGTCTGCTTTACGTCAGCCGAACTGGGAAACATATCTCGCCCATTGTGTTTGCATTCTGGATTGAAACGCAAAAGAAGTTGGCGTTGTGAAACCTTGTGCCTGCGTCGTACAAGTATAATTTGTGGGGAAAAAGGCATTTTTAAACCGGATTTTGGGTCCAAAGTCACCAATCTTTATTAAGCTCAGATATATACAGTTTTCATGTCCCAGTGACCATTGGAAGTGAAGTTTAAGCTCTCTCCCCGTTCATTTAGGGGTCTGGTTAGACAGAAATAACTGCCTGGGGGCATCGCCAAGATGGCTGTTGAGTGTTACAACTTGCCTAGAAGGACTCTGACTACACCCACATCATAAATGAAGAGCGAGCACGGAAATCACGCCCATGAGATACTGCTCAGTATTCAGTGGAAAACAACAGTACGATGACACTGTACTAGAACCGCAGCAGGACCAACACTGCTACAGCACAGCACAACTGCAGGGAAGAAATGGAAAAGAAGAAAATTTAATTTGAGAGCTCATGAGCATGCAGGCGGGAGTCTGTGATGAAATCCTCTCTGGGATTTGCAAAACAAGGTAAAAGCGAGCTCTGAATGTCAAAAGCTTATCTGATCCAATCACTGATGGGCTTCAGTTTGTGTCAGAAAGGAGCATATCCCCGCTAATTAGTGAAATAATCCCTGATCTGAGTAGCCGTCATAAGCGCAGCACAGAGCATGTGTTGGGAATTTGACTCGTGTGCTCTTCATGGTTCACTAGGTTGCTGATATAAGCGGAGGATTGATAAGGTCCCGTCTGATTGTCCCTCTGGCTCCAAATTGATGACACACTTAGTGATTACTGAACCGTTAAGTGACTGATTTGGTTATTGCTCATTATGGACCATAATATTACAGCTTGTTATTATCTTTATATAAATCTGTGCTGGTACAGTTTGACTGTTACGTTCTTGTTTTGTGAGGACTCTTTTCTGGCAGTTACGTACATGTTTGTAAATTAGATTAGGATGACAAGACGATGATGATTATCATTATCATTAGCTTTATTAGTGGTAGTGGTGGTTGACAGTAGTTGTATTGTAGTATAATTAATATTATTTGCAGCAGCAGTGGTGGTATTTTACTAAAGTAATGTACTTAAAAACAATTCTGAGGTACAAATATGTCACTCAAGTATTTCCATTTTCTGCTTATCTATATTTCTACTTCACATTTCAGAGGAAATTTTTGCGATTTTTACTCCAGCTACTGCTTTATTTGACAGCTATAGTTGTATGATTTAAGATTTGAAATACAAAACTTATAGAATATGATGCATTGTTATTGATTAAATTACCCAAAAGTATATTAGTTTTACATTTACCGGCTACAACAATAAGATGCTGTTTACACAGAGATGGAGCGTTGATAATAATCCAGTTTTACAGCAGCGTACTTTTCCTTTAGATACTTTTATTTTTGTTGCTAATTCTTCTGTAGTTTAACTTTAGTAATATTTTTAATACAGGAGGTTTGTATTTACATTGTGATAATGCAACTTATACTCAAGCTCTTGTCAGCCAATCCCCTCTTCAGGTAAACTACAACAAAGAGACTGTTCCTACTGCACTTTCTGTATTTCTTTTACCACTGATTTGTGGTATTATAGTGGTATTAGTCATTTGCCAGTTGTGTTTACGTGATACTGACACTTTCTGACATTTCATAAACCAACAATAATCAGTAAAAACACTGCAGGTCATTGAACAATCCAATCTGCTCCACTGTTACAATAAAACAGCTTTTCCACTTCTGACAAATATCCCATTAGTTTTCACTATTAAATGATAGATTAAACGATGCGCTTTTCCAACATCCTCTTTTCACAGCAGCACAGTCAGTAGTCGGGATGCTCTCAAACCCCGATTCATTCTGACTTTTTACATCACTAAATTTCATAATTTAAAAAATCTCAGCAAGTCTTTGAACACAGTCTGAGCAGCTCTGCTGGAGGAGCGGCTGAACGTCTGATTATCTCCTCCACAGGCGGGCGGACGGCGTGTTTTCTACTTGT
>JAQQZW010000021.1:25579711-25591114 GCA_029814745.1 Zanclus cornutus | reverse complement strand
ATGTTGTCATTGGAACTCACAGTAGAGATTGATTAAGTGTAATTAGGACCAACTGAAGCGAAGGACCATGAAGATGAAGATGAAGATGAAGACTAACCTCCTGTTTGCGCTGGTCTTTCTTTAAGGAAGCAATTTCTCGGTTTCTGCGAGACTCGTTCATCCTGTTCTTCTCCTGCTGCTCCTTCATCTGCTTCATGAGACGGACCTGGAGCAATCAAATCGCAAATATTCTTATCATGCACACGAGTATCAAGAGAGTTAGTCAGTTTTTGGTTGTATAAATTCTAAGACTGGTGAAATCTTTTGAATAAAGGAGCATTTTTGAATCCTCCCTCTTTACTTTTTCTTTATCCTTTGACGTGCAGCTTGTTGAATTCTGTCTGTAACAAGTCTGACCTACAGCACATTCACACAATTTGAGTAATTTTGTTTTTTAAAACTAAATGATGTTACAAAAAAATGATAGCTGAGAGACAAACAGCAGAAAACACACGTGACAAGCAGCAAATTGAGTGAAATATTTGCACTTGAGCCTGCTGATATAACTGGACTGCAGGTTTCTGATGCCTGATGAATTTGTTTTGTAAATAAACAAAATTATCTTTGATATAATTTTTTTCCAACTGGAGCTCAGTGATGTAATGTTAGTTTTTCATGGTTTCCTCCTGCAGCGTGATTGGATGCTATCGGATCGGCTAAAACTAAGTAGATCTGGGTGATTAACTGTCGACTCGGTGAGAATGAGCAGCGTCAACGTTGGCTGAATCAGGAAATGAAGGTCAATCGATTGATTCGTGGCACATTATTTTGAAATAACCTTCTTTTTAATCTTTGAGTCCGACAGAAGGCTTCAAGTATTTTCCGGTCAAAAGCTCAAGTCTAAGTGAAGTCACATGTCACCGGAGTTAAGTCCAAGTCAAGTAGCAAGTCATGTGACGAGTCCACCCCTCTGAGCATTACGGTACGACATTACGACGGACAACTACTGCAGCCAATCGCACCTTTGTCTTTTTCATTTCCGCCACGTCCATCTGCAGCTTCTTCAGCTGCTTCTCGTACTGCGATTGGTTCTTCAGCAGGCGGGCGTGCTCCTTCTGAGCCGAGTGCAGCTTCTGAAGCTCCTTGTTCATGACGCTCAGCTTCTTCTCGTATTCAGCCTTGATCTTTCGAGCTTTGTCCTCTGTGCCGCTTTCTACTGAACCTGAGAGAATGCCACAAAAAACATCACGGAAAACTGATCATATCCATCCACAGAAAGACAGAATGCGATAACGCTGAGAGAAATTCACCCAATCACTTTTAATTGGAGGAGTTTCGCATGCGACAGTCACACTGTGTTGCAGAAACAAACAAACAAATTTTCTCTAATGGTTTATCAAAAATCTTGATTTGCAGTTAACAAAAAGTCCCATTTGTGTTCAGTCATTTTGTTTTAAATTAGACGAGCTGAAAACTCCTCCACGCTTTTAAAATCTGCATCAGACAATGCTTTGATCCATTAGTGATGTCTGCTGCTGAGAACATGAACAACACGCCTTTAAAGGATTCTGGAGTTTTCTGCAATGATTTTTTTCATTAGTTAAGAACAAAAACTGAGATCAAACATGTAAGGTGAGATATAAATTCTTCAAAATACAAGTCGGGCAGGCAAGAACTTAAATATACTTCAATTGATACTGAAATAAACTGATCAAAAGCAGCCACGTCAAAGGCCAAACCCACAGTTTGATCCAAACTGCCCAACCTGAACTGGATAAATAATGTTCAGTGTATTAGCACAGCGCAGTGCGAAACATGAATCCCAACTCTGGCGTCCTTGTCTTACTAATGTTTTGGAGGACGCGGTCCCTCTCCAGCTGGGTGTCCCTGATCTTGCACTGCAGCATCATCAGTTTCTGTTCGTACTGCTGCTTGAGCGTGTGCAGACGCCGCTGGCTGTTCTCCAGCTCGTCGATCAGCTTCTGCTTGATGGCGATCTCACAGGTGATGTTGGCCAGATCGGCCTGGAAGTTTTCTATTGGACACACGTGATCAGATGCGGATCAGAAGCATTCACAGTGACATTTAGGTCACAAATCGACAGTGTCTTTGGGGTTTTTGTGCTGTTACAGTTCATGCGCCTTGGGAACTGCTTTAGCGTTCTCTTTTGTCTCAATAATTACTTCACTTGTGTTTGTTTTTTAAAGTTTGTATAACAAAAAAAAAAGGAGGTTGAGGTATGTTAACAGCATGAGTGGATGGTAGTTTCCTGCGAATTAACTGCGAAGCACATGAAGTGTTCCCTTTTGTAAGAAAACAGTTAATAAAAGTGTTCACATCCTTAAACTAACTGCCTTAATTTAACACGGATTATTCCAATTATTTGTTATTTGGCTTCAGCCGCCGGCTCTTTCCTGCCTTGCTGCAAGCTTCAGTGATTTTAATTGTTGAGTTTGGAGCAAATTCATTTAAGTTTGTAAACATCTCATCGCCATTTAAAAAAAACAACTCGTTGCTTTATTTTTGCTCGTTACATCGGTGTTATGTTGTTTTCATTCCTCGGAGTGTTTGTAGGCTGCAACACTTTCATTGTCTCTGCGCTCCTCAACAAGGAACCTGAACAAATGAAGGAAACTATGGTGGTGTTTTTAATGGACTTTACCCCCAAATCACATATCTGTTTTTAAATTTTATAATATAAATCTAGAAAAATTTAACATTTTCTCAAGTAACGTGCTGATTTGAGGTACTAGTACTGAACTTGCCTCTTTAGTTCCTACTCTACATTTCTGCATCTACTCCATTTCAGATGGGAATATTACACTTTTTACTCCACTACCTACGACAGCTTTAGTTCAACAAATCAAGATATCTGCATGCAAAACATACAAAGAGCGTAAAAATATGATGTTCTGTTATAAATCAAACTACAGAACAGTATTTACATGCAACAGACATTTCATAGTGTCATATTTACAAATGTGAGCGTTTTCCTTTTGGTTATTTTGTGATAATTTAATTTATCTTCAATAATTTCCAGGCTCGGACTGCTGAATGGACAAAACAAACATTACAGATGCGTCAATAATTGGTAATTGTGACAGCATTTCTTTTTCTTTTTCACAAACCAAACAATCAATCGATTGATGGAGAAAATAATCAGCGGTTTAAACCACCATGACAGGAATCATAGTAAATAATAGTCAGCCAGTAAAATGCTGCTTTCACACAAATACATGAGTAATGACAATCTGATATAATATATAACAGTAAACCAGTCACAGGGGACAATTTTCTGCACAGAGTACTTTTACTTTTAATTCTTTAAGTACATTTTCCTTATCACATTTACATACTTTAAATTAAGTGACATTTTCAAAGCAGGACTTTTGGTTTTAACAGAGTATTACTACAGTGGTATTAGTACTTGTACTTCAGAAAAGGACTGAAGTATTTTCTCCACCACTGTCCAAAAAAAACTGCTGATTTGTTTGTGTAAGACTGGTCTGTCGGTGACTGAACAGCTCCCCCTTGTGGAGAATCAGCAGCCCTTAAAGGTGAATGAGCGAGCAAAAGACTAGACGCAGTCTCTCGTACCCTTTTCATCCGACTCTGAGTCAGAATCGTCTGAGCTCTCCTCCACATCCATCTCCTCTTCCTCCTCCTCGTCTTCTTCTTCTCCTTCCTCGTGGTCGCTGCCTTCCTGCACCTCCTGAAAGACAACATACGAGTACCATCACATCTAACGGCACTCTGCTGATTCACTGTGAAGGTGAAGCTGGAGGTTTTCAGTCGTACCATTTCTGCATCCTCATTGGCTCGCTCCGTCGTTTCTTTCTCTGTGCCCTTTTCTTGCTCGTTGTCAGGAACTTCTTCCTTGTTGGCACTGAAACATGAATCAAAAACCATCATTAATCCTCTGTGACGGTGCCATGAACGTTTTCTGAGCAGAACACAAGGTGCACATGGTACACCTCCACAGGTACTGTAACACACATGTAAACAAAGAAGCATATTTCTAACAAAACATCTGTGGATAGTAAAGACACTGTTTAATGTTTTTAGTTATGTAATTAAAATAACAATGCACAGCTCTCATCTAGGAATTACACTGTCTTTTTGGCAAACAAGCTTTTTTGATGGACTCCCAACACTGTAAAAATAAAGCCTGCACCTGTCAACGACTTGATTTACTGGGATTTATGTTACGATTATTAGATTTAGATAAGAAGTACCATAAAACATATACAGAGAGCCTCAAGCATTGTCTCATGACATGGTGAGCTTTAAAGCTAAACAAAGAGAGGAAGCTGCTCGGTTTTCATGGCATGTTTGTTGAAAAGACAGTGTGTTTTTTAACAAAGGAGGGAGGCATCTCATCCAGGAGCCCAAAAAAAACAAAACATGAAAGAAATATGCAGAGCAAAAAAAACAAAAACAAACAAAAACAATACGAATTTGTTAATCAAGTCCATGAAGCAGATCTGTTGGATAAATCTTTTATCCAAACACGGAGGTTAGCAGTGATTCGGTGGTGTTTTCGCACAAAATCATCTGGACGAACTGACCAAAACAAAAAAAGGAGGAGTAACACAGGAGAGCGAAAAAGGGGAATTTATCATCCAGTGTTTTAATACATTCAAGGCTGATTAACACAGTCTGTCATAAATGAAAGAAGATACATTTTCCGTCTGTGCGCTCAACTTTGAGGCTCTTCTAACACATTTTAGGAGGCTTCAAACCTTCGTCGCTAGTGGTGAGAATCAAAGAGTAACTCGTGATACTGGTGTCACGATGCTGGATACACCGTGAGACAATCAACTACAGTGAATCACAGTGTTTATAAATAAACAAGTGGGTATAAATATTTAAATATTGCGCCAGAGTATCGATAACACGTCACAAGAGGAAGTTAGATGATACATTCGTGTATCGATATTTTTTCCTAACCCATATTAAACGTTAATAATCTTACTGGAAAAATGTTTTAATGAAAGCATGAACTAGGCTTTTATGAGCCTTTACCTTGTGTTACCAATCTGTCTAATTCAAGGTTGTCTTTAAGTCACTTCACAGTCAGTAAAAACATAAAAAGATGCAACGGAAAGCGAGGATGTGGTGTGATGGGTCAGTGAATGAGCTAAGGGGTCTACACAGGAGATCTGCTCGGAGATAAGGGCTTATTATATAAGTAAACTGTGTTTTTATGGAGGGAAAGTGCTTCTATGGTAGCGAGTCTCAATCCAGGAGGGGAAATACCTGCCCAAAACAAATAAAAAGTAAAATAAAATGTTAAATCAGGGGAAGCAAAGGAAGGGAATGGCAACAGGAGGGTGGAAGCTCTGACAAACCTGGCATCCTCAACCTCTTCCACCACCTCCTCCCTTTCCTCCCTCTCTCTCTCCTCCAACAGCTGCTGGAGTCTTCGGGGAGGGGTGAAGGGTCAAACGAGAGAAGGAAGCAAGAGATGAACGAAGGAAGGAAGAATGGAGGGAAGAATGGTCAGAGGAAGCTCTGTACTGAAAATCCCACCTTTAATCCCCTTCAAAGTGCCCCACAGCATGGCTCTGATCTTTTTCACCCCGGAGCCTCTGATTGGAGGTTTCTCATCAGGAAATACTCCTTGCAGAGAAATTCTTACTGTGTATCAGCACTGTACTGTCACAAAATTAATCTACGTCGCTCTCATTACATCTCCGTTTTATTAATTGTTTAATGTCTATAAATGAAGTCGATGAAACAGCACATGAAATATTTAAGCATCTATTATTGTCTCAGCTTACAAATCATGATTATTGGTCCACAGGCCTTTAAAAATTCACGTTCCAATGGACAAAAATGTTGCCAGATTTCTTAAAATGGAGAAGTCAGAGTCAAGTCAAGCTGAACTCTTGGTCAAGCATTCAGTGACATCTTAGACAAATCTTTTGTCAGTGAAAATGACACAGTATGTTGTCCACAACAGTCTTATTACCTCTTCTTTTTCTTTTTTTCTCGTTTCTTCAGTTTCTCCAGGTCTTTCTTGGCGAGTTCGATGATGTCGGAAGTCTCCTTCTCGGGGGCCAGCGCCGCAGAGGTGAAGGAGCCGGGGCCGCCGTAGAACGACTGCCGATTGGAGGCACGAGACAGATTCTTCCTCAAATGCTCGTTCACGGCCTCGCTCTCCAGGAGTTTGGCTCTGACGGTGAAATCGAGGGACACAAACAGGACGAACACACACACTTTCATGAGGGAGAGTGTCACTGGAGTGTCATTTGTATTATTTACATGCCTCTCCTTACTCTTGCGCTTATTCATGTCTCTCAGGTAAATATTTCTGACTTTTAAAGTCTACACATAATTTAAACCAGAGACTGAAGGATGAGGCGTCTTGGGCAGAAAGGCCAAAAGCTGTCTTTGAAAATGTGTGAAGTTACTTCCGTCTCATACCCACTTATTTGTTGCAAGTCCGTGTTTAAGAACTTTTTACAATTTGACACATCTTTTCTTTATTTTTGCACGTCATCATCCACTTGAGAGTAATTTGTGAAGTGGAGCCTTTGAGCAATGCAGGGTTGAGTGCAAATCTGTGTACGCAGTATATCAGTGTCCTGTCAATGGACAATACTGTCCCACAATGCAATGCAAAACACAAATAAAGGAGCTGACAGCCGGAAAAAAACAAAATCAGTCAACACTTTTTGCATATTATTGTGAGGTATTATTATTACACCCTGTAGAATAAGTATGTAGATGGGTACTGAGGCACAGTTAGTATCTTCATAATCTCCACTCAGAGTTGTTTACCTGAGGTCTTCAATCTCTTTGATGTAGCTCTGAATCATGTTTCCAATTTCTTCAGTTCCACCTTCACCTGGAAGAAAGAAGAAAGAGAGAAAAGTTTAAATGAGAAAAGGGAAGAGACGATGGCTCTCCACCAAACTAAACATGATCCCATCCTGTCTTCATCTTCTTCTTCTGGCTATTTATTTTAGGGTTCACTGTAACGGATCATCTGTTTCCATCTCACTGGCAAATCTGATTTATATGATCTCATGATCTGCAGATTTGATTTGGTGACACAGCCTCCCTTTTTGTCCAGGCTTGGGATCAGCAGTTAGAAATGCACTGGATTGTGATTCCTTACTGGCTGTAAAAAACAACCCGGAGTTCAGTATCAGTGTCATGTCGACGGGAGGAGGCAGGATTGAACCACCAACGACCTGCTCTCACACCTGAGCAACAACCGCCCCGACATGTGATCACATCCTGAATTCGTGCAATGAGCAGAACTTAGCAGTTTGCGATAAGGATGGACACAGAGGAATAAAAAGCATAATACCAAAATGATCTTGTGGAAAATGTGTTTGCTAATAGATGAAAGACCTCATGAGTCTGCAGGTTCACACCTACCTGCCCTGGTGAGGGCCTGGTTGGCCTGGTCACTGAGCAGCTGGGTGAGTCGCGCCCTCTGGGCATCGATGGTCTCTTGCATGGCCTTCACTCTCACCCTCAAGTTGCTGTTCTCCGTCTGCAGCATGGAGTTCTCGTGGAACATGTCGCTGAAGCTCTCCACACCGTCCTCACCCGCCATGCGTTTACCCTGCAGGGGAAGGAAGGAGGGAATACAGAGGACTCTTAAGACGTGTTTCTGACGCCTCCGCTGAAACATGGAGTATTTTCTGGTTGTATTTTAAATCTCATTTTTTTACAGGTACTCCCCTCCCCATGAACTCCTCCCCTCTCCTTACCGTCTTGTACTCCATCAGCTCCATCTGCAGTCGAGCGATCTCCGTCCTCAGAGCGCTGATCTGCTGGCTGGCCTTGTCCTGGTTCACCATCACCTTGTTCTTGATGTTCCGGGCGCGGTTGGCGTACTTTAACGTGTTCAGCGTCTCCATGAAGTCACGGTCAGACGGGCTGATGCACGCGATCATCACTGTTTGGCTGAGAAAAGGAGGAGGCAGATATTTTATTAATGCTTCGGTTGAGCTGCACAATTCCGGCAAGAGTGACGTAGGTGTCGTTTTTACATTAATATCATCATGAATCTGAATTGGGAATATCAAGTTTTGACGATGAATTCCCATTTTAGACTTAGAACTCTGGTTTTCTGATTTAAACAATGAAAGCTTTGAGCGCCAAGACTCGTCTGGGTCCAAGAGGTCTACTGACAGTGGAGAGACACAGATGGTACTTCAGGAAGAAAAACATGAAATCGGTTCAGCCGACCGACCTGTTTCCTCCTAATGAGTCCTGTAGAAGTCGGGTGAGTTTGGAGTCTCTGTAAGGCACGTGTGAGGCTCGCTTGCCTCGGTCACCCAAAGCACTGATTACATTCCCCAGAGCGAGCTGCAGAGACAGAGAGGAGGCAAAGAGGAGAAAATACTTGAGGGTGATGCAGCAGTGTACAATTTACACTTTGAAAATTACATTTCTATAGGTCAGAAACAATATATGAATATGTTGATATATGTTGCTCATCACCTGAAAAGAGTTCGTACTTGTTGCATTTCATTCCTTGACTTTTCTTTAGGATCACTAACTAATGACTGTGATGAGTCATTAAACGGCCCTCACCCTCAGTTTGACGAATGTTTAACACCACAGCACAACTATTAAATGCAACTAACGTGTGAAAAAAAATGTAAAACTTAACCTGACTCATTTGTTCCATGGTCCTCCCGACATTTACACCTAAATTTATCGGTTGTGGTGACTTTCTCCGTCTCGACAACACATCTCAAAAAACCGAGAAGAAACTCTACGATGACGAGGACAATGATAAATAAACCCTTACAAATAATTAAAATCCAAAAAGAGGAAAAAGAAACAGTTAACTACAGCTGAAATTTCATTTAGTCTTTCTGCAACCAACACATTCAAATTCACTGGTGCTGAAAGGCTCCAGACTGAAGCTTGTGCATGTTGCGAGGTAAAATAGCAGAGATCATGTCAAAGGATTTTTATTCAGAAAATCATGCCGCTCGTAGCTTTAACAATAAATTGTTTTTCCTTCCTATGTGCATTATGTTTCCCATTGTAAAGTGCAGGATGGACATGTATGTAATTCTGCCACTTGATGGCGGTCAAACTCCAGAATATCAGAGGCTCTGACTTCTCTGCATCACAGAGTGACTTCACAAATCCTGCTGGGGAGATGCAGAGAAAGAAGCAGCTCACCAGTCCACAGTTGATGGAGATGCCCTCTTTGGCTCGGTCGCCCGTCGCTCCGGTTCTCTTCAGCCTCTCAGAACCAGCCAGGTCCACAAAGTGAAATTTGGCTGTCAGCGTCTCGTACTCGTCCATCTCAGAGTTTCCGTTGGAGACTCTATTATCAGTCTCACTTTCTTGCTGAGTGATAACGACACACAAAAACACTGGTTAGCTACACGGCCCTGCGCCATCCTTGCAGTATTCTTGTCATTTAAAAATGATACTGGGACTGTACGAACATTGTCGGAGGCACAGACGCGAACTTGGCACAGGTGGATGGTGAAGATGGCGTGAGATCGAGAGCTCTGGACGTTCATCTGAGTGCTGGCTGTGGTGCGAGACAGAGCCCCGAGCTTCAGGCACTGCATCATCTGAACAGGCGGAGGAAGAGCTTTAAATATTAACACGCTGGTTGAAATCACTTTGATACAGCTGGGAAGAAACAACAACAAATACCCTGTAGCGTTCATAAAACTAAACATCAGCGCAGGGATGAATACCGTATGAATAATACATGAATCAAAGCGAGAGAGGTTCACATTCATGAGTACAGATTCATTAATAAACATGATAAATTTCAGTGATTTGATATTTCATGTCGCCCAATTTTGCTTTCAATAAAATATCAAAGCATTCACATGAATAAAAATGCACTTAAATATGGAAAACACGCAAAACTATGATTTTTTAAAAAATCGTAATCTCTGATATGTCATTAAGATAAAACTAATGCCAACCAATGAAAACAGACCCCGCGAACACAGTTCCACACAGTGACGACCCGTTCAAAGACCCTTTTTATCTTAGTAATCTGGCACATGTGCACCAGTAGTGTCGAGGGCATATTCAAACTTTACTCAACTTACAGTGGCAGTTACAACAGGTGAGACATTTGTTCACACACACACACACACACACACGCTCTGTTACCTCGGCCTCAGAGGACACATTCCGCGTGGTCACTCCTACTGTGTAGATTCCTCCGTTGGCGTCTTCGTGGATCTTGATGTGAGATTTCTGCTTCATGTCTCGTGTGGAGTCGAACAGGTCCAGAACTTCCTCATTATAAAGCTACACGGGGCCAAAGACCCCAAAAAAATTTATCCAGGTGGATACATCACTTTAAATCACAGAAGAATTCATCAAAATTCACAATTCAAGTATTTTATAAACATTTCAGACCATCAGAACATAATCTTGCACTGCACTTTGGACCGATACAAGAATCAAAAACAAGATGAGGAAGTCCAGTTCATTTTCTGACTAAAAACAGTTGGTGTAATTCAAAGTGGAGAGAAAGTGGAAGCAAAATGCTGAAAGTCAGCATGTACTTAGAATTTATAAAACGAGAATAACTAAACCTGTTGCATGAGTGGACACATGCGCCTGCACAGCATAAAAACAATAAAATCAATGGTCTTATAACAAAACGGGCAAAGTCAAACTCTGTATTATTAATATAAGAATCCTAAATCGTTTTTTAGTTTCATTTATAATGTCGTATTTGCATCTTTACTACAAAGAGCACTGACTGTGCTTCACTATCTTTTCTATGACTGCTGTTCAGTTCCAGTGTTTTGTGAGACAATATTAACCGTAAATCAAAATGTTACCCAAAAAACAAAGTCAGTGATACTTTTAATTCAGCTCTACGCAGTGTGTTGACGTAAGTAAGGTAGAGCAGCCTGTATGTCTTCAGTAATGCTCAGCTCACTGCTTTGAGAGCTGCAATAAACTGTAATAACTGAAGGGGAATCAGACGAGCATTTCAACTTTAATATCCCTTCTGTCATCGATGTTAAAAGCAAGAAGCAAAATCAACGTGAAGTGACGCCGGATGTTAAAAATATCTCAGGGCCTCTTTACTTATAAGGTTTGATAAAGCAGTGCTAGAAAAATATAAAGCTCAGGTATAATTAATCAGCGTCAGACTGAAGTATTCGTTTGCTGATGTTTGATTAAATAGAAGCTCTCAGACAGTCATTATAATTCACTGCCCACAGCACAGAGTTTTCTCCCTGACTGATAAATAAACTGTAAATAAATAAATATCTGTAAAACCTGTCAAGACATCTCATTTTCAGGGTGCCTTTTATTTACTCTAAAACATCTGCTGGTACTCGCAGATTTAAAAAGTCTGGGTTTAATTAAGCTTCAGTTTCTCTGGATGATTTGGATGCTGATTCAAAAAAGCTTTTTTGCATCTTTACAGGATAATCTGCGGAAATA
>JAQQZW010000021.1:25562168-25573580 GCA_029814745.1 Zanclus cornutus | reverse complement strand
GAGAGTGGCACTGTGTGTTCGTTCAGCAATGAAAGTGAGCGTTTATTTCTTTTGCGAAAGAAAGATGGTGAAAAAAAACAACAGTACAAGACACGGGGGGGGGGGCTGCATTCAAGGACACACACGACAGAGACAAGGGCACTTTTTAAATCAGCCTGGACGTTATTACGCTGAAAAAATTTAAGATAAAAATAAAGAATAAATAAAATCCTGGTGGTCTTGGGTTGTCCTGAAAATGTGAGGAAAGTGTCCGGCATCACCGCTCAGACAAATCCTGTCCTGACTTCACAAGGATCGAATTTCAGACGAATCACTTTTGAGACTCACAGGTTGAAATCTGGTGTAAAGTGAGGCTGACGACAACTGGATAAAGTTATTCATACCCACATTATAGACATATTGTAGAAACAATATTAGCTTTTAAGGAGCAGTTCAGTAAAAGACTACCAACTCTTTATTGCTGTGAAGGGCTGCGCAATAATTCAATACTGTTATCAAATGTCAATGGAATCGTAACACTATGATCAGATCATTTCTTTCTACACAGTTTTGTTGTTTAAATTAATGATTTCAAGCAAACTGCAATTAAGTTTTAGCTTTAAACATCAGTTTTAAAGGTCTGACTGATGTAAAGCATTAGTGTATAATAGGAACAGTCAGTGCAAGAAGTTAATAATTTTATTGTGATTTTGCCAAAATGCGTCATAGTGTGATACATATATATTTCTATAGGAAACGTATTTTTATAAATAGTATAATTAAGCCTTATAAAACAAGTCTCCATACTTTTAGTGGGTTATTATTTCAGATACACTTTATTACGCACCGTATTCAGCTGTTCTATTAACCTCGCACACAAACCTACTCTAATGCAGTGGTAATCAATCATCAACCTCAAGTACCAAAACTCTACCATCACATTAGGGACTGAATGAAGAAACTGATTGATGCAATGCAATTAATTTGCAACACAGCTGATTTACTGGTGGGAGAAAAATCAGCAGGGATTTGATACTAAAGGCACCAGGATTGCTCTAACATCAAGTGTTGGCATGCAGCAGCTCATGAATAATTTCAGCATCCATGTTCTTCTCACACTACGGTTAATTATGACAGAGTGGGCAGTATGACTGTGTCGTTTCAAACAAACTCCCTCCATGTTTCAGCTCACAAACAAGCTTGGAAGAAAAGCACCTGACAGTGGGCCTGCCGGTCTCCATGTCCAGTGTGGATAAGGGACTCATTGTGCCTCCAAGTTTAGAGGAGAACAATGCAGCGAGGGGAGTACAGTGTGGTCATTGTGTCCGTCTGTGGGACACTGGATCCGAGCGCTGACACCAGCGTCACGGCTGCAGGATTACACGGCTGGACGGAGGCGAGGGAGGAGAGGTAATGTCCTGACTGTAGGTCATGATGTCTGCTAGTAACAACATAAAATGCCTGTTTTGAGTAATACATAGTCCTTCAAGGGTTCATTCATTTTCAGGCTGCTGTATCTCTGACACTTCACTCCTTGTCATGTAGGTCATCAAGGAATTTGGGCAAATATTTCTGTAGTACTTTTGTCTCAAAAATACCATTAAACCACCTAAAATTTAGCGATACAGCAGCAGCCTGTAAAAGCTGCACTTGGCAAAGACTATCATGTAAAAATATAGAAGATTTTGCCGGAAAATCAATTAAACTACGCTTGTTAAATAAAGGGTTTCTAGAGAGCTTTAAATGTGAAACATTTACGAGAAGTGTTGAGTTTGTATTAACAGCGAACTGATCAAAAGCGTGATAAAGTATATTTTGCAGCATAACCTGCACAGACTGGTTATTGATGAAAGTTCTATCCTGTGGACATGGATCGGAGTGGTGCGGCGGCACTGTGTCCAAAAAGCTCAACTCTAGTACATCACAATAAAACAAAGGCAAGTTCCACCCTGTGGCACTAAGCTAATCAGCTATTTCGGGGCTCATGCTAACTAGCCACATGCTGCTAGCTCTCTCCTCCCACACATAGATGTTGGTTCAGTCAATTAACATAAAATCAAACCAGTTAAAGCTCGTAATCCAGACCAGACTGGAAAAAAAAAATCATAAACCGATCCAATCCTACCGAGCTAAACATTTCCGAAGCGAAATCCTGGACACTTCTGTGATTCTGCAAAGTATAACTAGCCAATTGCATCTTAAAAACAATCAAAAAGATGTTCAGATATCTTTTATACAGCTTTAATGAAGCTTTACAAGAACCAGAGTCACTCTACCGAAGCCTGAGTAAGCAGGGAAGATCTCATCAAGCCAAGAGTGTAAGCAGTAGTGTTTATTTCCCTCAATAAGCATCTGCTACAGTAGAGCTGCTGAGTGGTAACAGGTATGAGTAAGAGTAGCTGTTTGTACTCAAAAGAAAATCCTGCATCCTCAGAGTAAAACCCCGAGTGAACATGAGTATACAAAGAAACACAACAAATCTCTCTAATCCCTCTCAGTTACTCTTCAGGGCTCGTGTTATACTGTTTGGATCTCACAGTGAAACAATAAATGTGATCCCAGTCTGAAAATCAATTAGCTTGCATGTCAAATTCGCCATATTTAACCAATTATATGTTTCCTCGGCCTGTAAGAGTGTTCTAGAAATCTAATCCTACCCAGTAACCACAAGGGGGGTCTTTGTTTCAGACAATTTAGCTCACTAATTGGGTGTGTAATCCTGTCTGTCTCTCCCACAGCACTTTCACACCCGGGAATCTGATGGCGTTTCCCAAACTTGCTCTCTCTCTATCTGCATGCAAATAGTGAGACTTCTTGCTGCACCTCAGGGGGTTTTGGAAGAGATTTATTAATATTTCCCATTAATGTAAACTTTAAGGATTTGCAGGGTTTGAGCTGTTTTTGGAGTGAAGTTGTAGAAACTTTAAACCTTCTTTTTACACAGGCTGGTAAAGATTTTAACTTCAACAGCTAATAATAATAATAATAATAACTAATAATAATCAACAGCTCTCATTGATAATCACCATCAATAATCATGAAAGCCAAAGTGGTCTAATTAATAAAACGCAAAGTAAACTGAGCATCAGTGTATCAATACTGGAGCCATCAAAAACAGCTGTGGTGGCTCGTCTATTTTAGGGGCTATGGACTTTGAGTGTTTGGGGAGGAGCCGAGGTCAGAGTTCAGGTGAGGGTCAGGGTCAGTGGTCATGAAGTCCCTGCAGTAGAGACTTGTTGTCTGACAATCGTCAGCCAGTTGTGGATTCGGACACAAACACAAGCGGGTCCAAAACAACTAAAGCAGACATTCGGGGCTCCTTTTAAACTATCAGCATGATGACAGTTTATGTTCAAGTTCATATAAAAACACCAGCGGTTCAAGACGCTTTGTTTTATCTGTACTTTCTGGAAAAGTATCATTTGCAGCTTGTTTCTGACTGTGGCACGTCCAAACCTGCTGCCCCTCCCAATCCCTCCGGCCCCCATTAAACCTCCTCCTCCTCGGTGCACTCAATAAATCATTACGGGAGCCCCACGATGCTGCAGGGGTGCGGTGAAGGATATACGGTGGAGGTGTGAGAGTGTGTGTGTGCACGTCTGACACTGCAGTCCATGAACCCCTTTCAGCGACATCTACAGTTACAGTACTTTTCCAGCTGTCAGCAAAAAAAAAAAAAAATCATAGTAAATTATTGAAATTTTTCGATAAGTGAAGATGTAAGGATGGTGTCAAATAAAAGCACTTTTCCATTAGCAGACAAAATATTTTAATAAATGATGAGCAGACAGAAAACTGTTCTTATCACATCTGTTGGTAATATTTCATGTTTTTATTGAAAGACAAAGAAAATTAACAACTGACACCAAATATCACCTTTTACAAGGTGGTGCCAATGACACTAAATTACATCGAGCATGTCATTATTTTATAAATATTTGTATTTATGTTGCTTTTGATTGCACTTGCATAAAAAATCTGCTTTAGTGAATATCAAATGTTGAAGGAATAAGAATGTTACCATTCATTGGTTCTGACTCTCCCTCTCGCGCAGCACGGCAGAGAACATGGCTGTTGTTAGAAATGAGGAGAAAACAAGATCTAGAGCAACCTTTGTTGGTGCACACATGAACAAAACTGAAAGTCACACACACACACACACACACACACACAAAAGCAAAAGCTCCACTCCCAGTGGTCACTGCAGACTGGAGAGTAAACAGGCCACATCTTTATGTGAGGATTTGCTGAGAGCAGCAGTGCGGCAGCTTGGGATGATGTCACCTGCCGCCGGGCTGCCCACTCAACTTTAAGCATAACGTCTCACTGTCCTTCACAGAGGAGACAATTAAACCTATGTGAAGGACAAAGAGAGAGTGTGTGCAGAAGAAAGAAAAGGTAATAAGAGAGAAAAGTGTGTGTGCGCCTTTGTCACACACTTGGCTTGTTGCCAGACACTGCAGGGCAGGCGGACATCTACATGCCTCCTTGTGGTTCTAATCGTGGTGAGGCAGCAGGGAAGTAGTGCACTTAGAAAAATATCACTTTAAAAATAAGTAAAAAATAAATTAATACAAGCTCTTTTTGCTTGTAGCAAGTACAAAAAAAATCTTCCAATGGAAAAAGGGAAAATTTGCTTGTGAAGATTTCTTGAAATAAGATGTGATGTCTGAAAACAAGTCCTTCAATCTCAGTGAAATGTTACTTGTTAGGTGAGTGTCGTACAGTAAAGGCAGTGAGATATTTTGACTAGAAATTAGAAATACACTTCTGATTAGACTTTTAGTTTTTGCAGTGTAGCTCTGACAGGGCAGCTGATTGCTTTCAGCTCTCAGCCTTCATCCGTTTCCTTCTTCACCTTTCAGTCACTGCGGGACAAATCAGAAAGCCATTTTTCACTAAACTGTGCCAGAAGGGTGGAGTTAACCTGTTTGGTTTAACACATCGGAACAATTCAGAACTGGTCAGGTAAGTTGCAAATTACAGAAACATGTGCTTAATTGTCATTGAGGCTCCTTGCTGTTGTTTGTCTTAATCTTTCTGTCAATCACTGTCCTACAAAAACAAACCCTACAAATCTTTTAGGTCCTTAGACGTATGTAAAAATACAAGATTTATATTTAGACGTTATTGTCCAAGAGGGAGACTTGTTTTCTCAGCCAGTTCAACATAGAAACCCACAGATACAGACAAAGCAGCATACACATAAAGACAATAAACAGTCTATATAGATGCATTCATACATCCCAGCACACAACATTGTCAACGAAGCAGTTTGCACAACGCTGCATTAGCAGAGGGGACAAAACTCCAGCTGCAGCAAGCTTTCCTCCATTTTAAGATCCAGTATCTCCATCCAGATGTCACTAATGTTAAGTGATGGCTGAGGGAGTGATCAGTATCATTTGCTATTGTGAGTGCTAAGCGTGTGACGGTTCTGTCATTCGTGTCATACAATGTAACTCAGGTGTGTAAGGTAATCACCGGACTGTCAAACACCGCTGCAGAAAGGTAATGGATGCCAAAATCAGGCGGAAATGAACAGCAGGAAGTTTCTTGCCCAAACCACCTTCAAAACCACATAAATGACAAGGACACAGACGACATCTGACAGTACCGGCTCATGCGTCTGCATGTATGGGGCAATGTCATCATATAAAATTACTGCAAGCTCTTCATTAACTGGAGAAGTCATATCTACATCTTGTTGTTAAGTCCTTAAAATCGAGCTCTGATCCCAGAATGCGGGTAATCATGTGCTTAAGTGAACTAATTTTTGTATCCAGGACTGTCACAGGTTTTATGAGTGTACACGAGGCCATTGTTCATCATTCGCAGAATTTTCTGTTACTGGCAAACTGCTTTTCCTGGTAAAAAACATAGTATAATAAAAAAGTGTTTAAACTAGATGTTAGATTGTCCATTGACCAGTTAAACTGCAAATCTCACTTCATTTGAACACTCGTAGGAAAAGGAATATTTATGTCGATTATTTCTTCAACAGGCCTTATTTCCAGGAATAACCCGGAAAATTTCCTCTTACAGTCGTTTTTACTAACTTACCACATTCACATATGTATAACTACTGCAGACGATTCCATTGAGGTCATTAATTTTACAGTACTTATACACAACACGAACTAATGAGGTACTGTTACCATCATGCTTTAACTGCACAATATTAAACTATACCGTACTTCAACTGGCATCATATAGAGACGTGGCTGGCTGGTAGTAGCTGCATATGACACATACATATGCATGAAATCAGGCTCAGCAGAATGGGGTTTAGTGCTACAGCTGACGTGTATGTCAGTGGGAGATTGTGTGCAAGTTTAAAAAGAAACACTTAACTGTGAAGACTTCAAATTTGTGTGTGTAAAGCGAGCGAGGCACCGCACTGCGCAGAAGCAGGATATTAATATATAGAAATGGATGTTAGGACACAGTCCTGGTTTTCACAGCATGTCATTGACTACTGCAGTTTGGCTGCGGTCTCAAACAGAACTGCGTGGCAAAAAAGAAAGAAATCTTCGGCTCAATTACACCCAATTTAAAATATAACTGCTTGCAGTACCAACGCAGGACAGATGCATGACTAAGATCCTCTGTGGCTTTGGTAGATGCTTGTAAAGTGCCATGCAGTACAATGAGGCAGTACATTTTTAGTATCAAGCACCCTGTAAGAAGCGGTTTCATGCTCAGCCTATTCAGCCAGACGGGACCACCTACCGCACCAGACAAAGAGTGCAGAGCATTGTCTACTTTTACTGAACACCAGGCCACAGATGAGCTGCAGGAAAAACCACGAGCACGCAAACAATCTGTGCATCAGTTAAAAAAAAAACATCCATCACTGATTAAAGCTTCAACTTCATACCAGTGAAGATTAAATATTTCCTAATATCATATCAGTATGTCTTTATGGTGGTACAGTTTGTACTCTGCGTGACATGAAGGATGTGGTTGCCATGGTGACCGGCAACAGAAGCCAAGAATTAAAGTCATAATCCGATCCCAGCAGGGTGTAATGCTGGTCTGGCCGACTAAAAGATGCCAGGAGGAGGGGCTCCGGAGAAACAAACCGGCTCAGCATCCTGCCACCCGTCAGAGACTTCAGGATGAGGTTAATTCGCTGCCAGCCCGACCTGTGAATAAGGCTCAACATTCTCTCTGTGTCTACGATCTCGTGACTGAAGCATGAGCATCAGAAAGACTTTATCATATAATTATTGTGGACCCATGGGGATAATTTTACCTCTTTTCAAGTAAAACCACTTAGCCAGGCCTTAGTTATAGACTATGTTAGTTGCACAAAGCCACCAACTCAGTCTGGGATAAATGGACAACTGAAGTTTGGAGGATATGAAGTATTAATTAGTCGAAAGCTTAGTTAGAGAGTCAGCGTTTGTGCAGTTTTTAAAAAAATGACATCAGTGAGTCAGTAATTCAGCACTCTTCAAAAACTGCAAACCATTATTAAATAACAAACGCTAAAAACAAAACATTTTTACGGAAACAGACAAATATGTAGACATAAACTATGTCACTACAGCCCAAAAATCAGTTGTACATGTCTCAAACTCCTTGATTCTTAGGCCCTCAATTCTATTGGAAAGAAAAAAAACACCCCTAATGGAGGTCGAAGGGTTTCGTACGCTCCAATGACACAAACTTCGAAGCTCTTAATTTCTATTTGTCATCATGTCAACATAAACAAGAGTTGTTTTGGCAGCAGACCTCACAAAAACCAACATCAGCGCACAGCCTCATCCTGAAGCAGGTAAAAGCTCGTCCCTCCCTGGAAAGACAGAGGAGAAACAGAGGCTTGACTCACTCAATGCTTCACTTGAGATTTGAGGGTTTTAACCTGGTACAAACCCAGAACAATAACTAAATCCAGCAGCAACAGTAAGGCCTTTGCACGGTCACACAAGAAGGAGATGACTAGGCCAGGTAACAAAAACAGTATAAATACAGCTTTGAGAGGAAAAGGTTAAAATGATGTCGTCAAATGCTCACGTGAAATACCTGAAGCTTGACTGACAACTGGTTATTTAATACTTATGACTGGACCTGCTGTCACGGACCTGAGGTATTAAACTTACTGACAAGCTCGAGAAGTAGACTTGCCCAAAAACAGATCTGCCCTCGACATCAGGAACTGGGCAGATCGAGCATCAGTGCTTGTTTGGAACAGGGAATCAAAAACTCTCTCAAAAAGATAAAAATAATATCAAGAGCCTGCTCAGATTCAGTATCTTTACTTCTTGATTTAAATCACAATTTTCCCAAATTCGGTCTTTTTTATTTGGATCTTATGCAGCTGCTTATGTTTAAGACAACATGTAACATTCTGAACATTTGTTTTATTAAAAAGAGTTCTGCTGAAAGGCATCTGCTTATATTCATCAACATAAGATATCAAAAACGAACCATTCTGCTATCAACAGCAAAACTAAGACACATTTGTGTATAAAAAAAATGTCCATGTCCTCAGAAAGAATGCTTATTGTACATGTGGGAAAGACCCATTTCTGTTCAAGCTAGCTGTAACCGCAGGTCTCATCAGCTCAGCTGTCCACCTCCTGATTACTATACAGAGCAATGTGCCACTGCAGCTAACCTCAGGCTGAGTCATATCTATTCTTATAATGGTTTTATCTTCACAGGCCACTTGGTGTGTGTTATTCATCAGCGGTAAATACAGAGACTCGTCACATATTTTCAAACGAGCCTGAAGCTTGGAAAAACAAGGCACACACCCAGGCCTCTGTCAGGCCACACTGCCTGTGCTTTTTACACACCAGGCTCATGGGGGCTGACACTGCCTGCTGCTGACTTGAACTCACTGGCTCATCCTTCTCTAATAAACCTTTGGATACGCATGGATATCCCACTGATCCTCGAGCTCGTGAGCCTTTCGGAAAATGCGCTTTCAAAAACAAACAAGGCTGCGCCAAGTCCCCGTGGCACGCTGATAACGGCTTTACTGCTTCCTGCAGGTCAAGGGTCATGGAGCAGACCACCCCATCATTATCAGGGGCAGGGAGGGGAGGGGAAGGTTAGGCACCAGGAGGTGTCAGCTAGGGATCATCTGTATCTGTCAACATGGAGAGGAATAATCGACAGGCGGGCCGGGGTCAGTGCTGGAGGGACCACGGACCCGTTCTTCAACTCAGTGCCGCATGTTGTATGCACACAACTAGGACAATTTTCGATACAGGGCTTTCAGGTGGTACAAGACATCTCTTGGTGGCTATATTAGCTGTTTATTCAGATGAACTGCGCTGATTCTTGTGGAGATATTCAAAATTGGAGAAGAAAAAGGACCAGTACTAAGATAACATCAGGCAATTCAAAATGCCAGAGTAACTTAAACTTAGTGCTTTATTATACCTTTTGAGTATTTTTGGTCACAAACAACAAAAAGTTTCATATTCCTGAAACTAAAACTTCTCATTTTTGCATTTTATTTGTTTTATTTACATTCATACTGACTTTCCAGCCACAAATAGGCCAGGATTTAAAGTCACATGGATTCGTTACTTGCAAGCTTACAGACTTTTGTGGCAAAAACAACCAAAACAGACTGTTTCTCTGCAGTTTTTGCTTTAAATCACATGTTCACACCTGCCACAACTCATCTGACCGAAGCTCCCGGTGTGATCCAAACAATGCCAGGTGTGAACATGGCCTCAGAAATGCAGATGCAAATCAGCCTTAAGCTAACGCTAGTACAACGCATATAAAGGCAACATTTATCTTTAATAATGAACATGGTCCCTTTACAAATAAAATTTAAAAAATACATAGAAAAGACAGCAGATCAACCTCTTCACTTTTATAAATCACATTACTGAAAACTGACGGTACAGCAATGTTTTTACAGCCTCGCTCTTTTCCCATCCTGGTTGATACATTTTATTTGTGGACACATAAGTGTGTGATGAAAGATGCGTCCTTTTCAGGAGTGGAAACACTCACACAAACCGACACGCACATGTTAAGCCTGTTGAGGTGAGGTGTTTCATTAAATTTGGATCAACTAGCACAACAAATAAACTCTGACTGTATACAGTTATCTGGCATCACTAATATAGGGCTGGCAATATGATGTCAAGCATCTCATATAACAGCAGCACAGCCTTAAAAAATAAACTGCCAGCAATCACAAGCAATTAAACCAGTCGAGTGTAACATTACAAGAGCCATTTCCTCTGGCTGTTTAATTTGGAATAAACATATTTGACTGCACATCGACGTAAAGACAACAAGCGTACGAATACCAGCTGGCAGAGAAGAAACGTTTACATAAGGACATCCAGGACTGACGCGAGTTATTCTGTGTTTGTTGAATTGTGTCATAGTCAATCTTATTTAAAGATAATTTGGTTTTCAAACACTTAAACACTTAAAGGTATAAATAAAAAAAATAAATAAAGAGGCATAGCCAGCACTCAAAACAAGAGCTGGTTTTCTTGCTGACATTTTTATGCTGCACAATGTTCTCCAGGAGGAGCATCAAGTCCATCTAGGTGCTTCTGACTTGAGTCAACGAGGCAATTCTGTTTGCTTATTTATCAGGCTAACGGTGAGCATTTATGAAATTAAAGAAAATCAGCCAATTGTATTATCAATACCAGTATTTAATACTGGGATTTCTTGCCGACGACAGCTACAGAAACACAGCATACAAAGGTCTTTTAGTTATTTTAGTACATTCTTTTCAACAATTTAATTTTATGTTTTAAGTAGTTAATTGTTTGGTCGTCTTATGCCTTTATTGGTTAGTCCACATTACAAAGATGACAGTAAATGAGAGGGAGGAGAGATGGGGAACAGCATGAAACAAAGGTCCCCATAATCACTTTTCTTTTCATAATAATCACCTTTTTGTACACTACTTTAGCATTTAAAAGCCTAATGTACCTGCTGTGGTTGGGAGATACACCAATATATACCATGCAATCGTAGAAAAACGTCCACCTGTGGAGATTTGGCATTTGTGACAGTTTCCACTGCGGGAGCTACCGCTTAGCGTCTCTGCTATTTTCATGGCAGGTCATGATGCAAATCACGGCCGGTATTTCACGTGATCTTGCTTGATCTTGTGAATCCAGCTGCCTGGTAAGGTATCGTGATTCGGGCAGCGGGACTGCTTACTACATTTTCACATGACTTGAGAGCGACAGTTTGTGCACCTTTAAGCTGGTTTGTCAACTGCTGCAGAAGAAAAGTGACGAGAAAACATGGAGGAAGTCGTAAAAACAGCGCAGGAGCCATCCAAACCAGACTTCTGTTATGTGGACATAGCCTGAATTTAGAAATCAGACATTAAATGGTTATTTTAAACAATTTCATAATTGAATTATATGGAACAATTTCTGTTTTGCAGTTTACCATTATGATGATATAAAATTACACATACCA
>JAQQZW010000021.1:25518629-25529299 GCA_029814745.1 Zanclus cornutus | reverse complement strand
TGTGAGAGAGGCGGACCACTCGAGCTGGTGGAGCTCCTGCTCAGCCGAGGCGCACACGAGCAGCACCTCCGCAGGGCTCTGGCTGTGAGCGTGAAGCGTGGTGACGGACCCACAGTCATTCAGCTGCTCGGCCGTCTGGGCCTCGACCTCAACAACAGCGCCCTCTGCCTCGGGGGCTTCAGGCTCGGCCGCCTGGACGCCTCCTGGCTCAGCCCCCTGCTGGCTGAAAGAGGCAGAGCACACAGTTTCCGTCATAACAACAGTGAGGAAGAGCTGATGATTTTCTGTCTATTTCTCTGTAAATTGATTGTCTTTGGGTTTTGGATGAAACAGGTAATTTGAAAGCAAAGCTGTGGTTTGTGACATTTTCTAGTATCAATAATTCAGCAATTATTTGTAGAAACTACTTGACGGATAGAATTTGTATTTATTTGTAGCCTCGTCTAATCTCTGTGTACCGCGCCGTGTCATTAATGTAAAGGTGTGAGCTTGGCGAGGTGCATCCAGTCTTTCCAGAGGTCCAATGGTAGCAGCGGTCCTCCTCGTTCTCTGGCTGACCCCTGTCTGACCTCTGGCTACATTTCTGAAGAGAGCGACGACTCCAACTTCAGCTTCGTCTCCATGGATGACGGCCTGTTTTTAAACGACGACCTGGAGAGTGACGGTAACGTTTCAGAGATGCTGTCCTGCGCATTTCGGGTCAAAGTCAGTTGAAAAGTCCCAGTTTGACCTAAATAGATTTATAAGCTCGACCGTAGAGTTCCAACAAAGGCAGCAAATGGCTTCAGACTTGATGTGGAACTGACACGTTATTAGATTTATACTCCTGAATCACAGCTGTGCTGTTCAGACAAACAATGTAATTCTCCTACACACTGAACCTTTAGACTGTAGTTCCTTTGTGCTCCAGCAGCTAAAGCAGTAACATCTCTTCACTGTAACATTGTTTTCTCAGAAACACTCCTGAGGGTCACACACAGTAACATCCTGTGTGTTTCCACTTCATTGATTAGCATTATGTCATCCATCTTAACCCTTTGCACGCTGTGTTGCACATTGATGAAGTGACATGGATTGATTATAGATGTTTTTGACTTGCGGTTGCTCTCGGTTTGTTCTCACTAACTGGAGTGATGTTATGTCATTTGGTGCTTGAACGCTGACTTCTACAGAGAGTTGAATGTTCTCGCGGTGGCTCTGTGGCTTCAAAAGAACACATTTAAGTTTAGTTTATGAATAAACAACAATAATAATAATAAATATCAACAGCGCAGACTTTAAGTCGCTCATCGGGTGTATCGGTCTGCGTAGTTCCCAACATGATGCGAATATGAGACTCTGCAAAAGTGTGTTGTTTCCACCGAATGCATCTGTATGAAAGATCAAAACTGAAAAGAATGTGTTTTTATATCTGTGGAATAGAACGATAAAACAGTATGTGAGATGTTTCAAACTAGGGCTGCTTTTTGAAAGTCAAAGCTACTACTGAGGTTTTTTAAACATGTCTGTCGTCCTATTTTATGACGTCATCAACCTCACAAAAAAAAAAAGGTGAATTTTCGTTATTGTGTTATTCGCTCGAGTTTGACAGCCGGATCATTTGAAGGTTGAGGTGAAGATAAATCTCCCTTTTTAACTCTGAGCTCTCCTCTTGCCGGTGAACGGCTCCAGATCAGGGCGGGTTGGTGTGAATCCAGGTGTTTATTCCTCCAGAAGCTGCAGTCTACTCCCAACTGCCTCATAGGTGCAGACATCAACATCAGCTGTCTGCCGGCGTCTGTCCCTCTGCTCCACCCATCCGACACGCACAACACTGAAAGCCCCGCGATCGAATGTTCATTTAGAAGTCGAATTTCGATGTTAAAAAGTGAAGCTACGAAGCTTCAAACTATTTGGTGCAGCTCTGTCCGAAACATTAGTATGAAACACATCGTAAGTGCGATGCAAACTGTTTCCTGGGAAATATTACAGTCTGAACGAATATCCCACAATGCAAAGCAGTAGTGACAACAGCAACAACACACAACAGACAATGGCAGACGAGCCGAGGCAGCTCAAGTGCGCATCCAATAATATTTCAGTTCAAATGTAAGTCAGGTTTCACTTTGCTGGGTTTAATATATATTTTTTTAAATGAGTTCCTCTGTAGATGAAGAACGATACACACTTTGGGTTTGTAGTGGGTAGTATGCAGGGCATGTGATGCAGAGGCGGCCCCCTGCAGGTCATTAGTGGGGATGACAGCTTCATCGGGAGAGAACTGGGAATTTCCTAGAATACAAAGAATAATGAAAACAGTGTGGTCGTTGAGTTGATCAACATTTTTTAATATTTCAAATGATAATCATCATCAATTACTGTTCTGGTTCTGGTTTGAGCTGCTCTCTGATAATTAAAGGTGGTTTACCATGTAATAATGAGTATTAACCCCTCATTGTGTCGTTGTGCTCTTGCAGGGAGTGACTCCCTGTCGGGGGTTCTGTCTCCAAAGCCGCATAATAACTCGTCAGAAGAGCTGCGGGGGGGCTCCTTCAAAAAGAAGCAGGGGCGTCGCAGACATGCCAGCGAAGAGGTAAAACCTCCTCATTAACATGTAGAGTTTTACGCTCAAGCGATGGGACTTTAAGTTATTATTATTATTGTCTTGTATTCAGAGCAGCTGTCAGAATATGTTTTGATTGGACAGTGATTGAAAATGGAATCATAAATCATAGCGTGATTTTATAGACAGGTCAAAAATGTGTTCTCCCTGCAGTCCCTTTCTTATTTAAACAACTAGAACCGTAAATCTAAACGTACACCTGTTCCCTCACCGCTGGTTCTTCTCTCTGGTGTCTCTGTGTTTCTCTCTCCTTGTCCAGAGTGGTCTGACTGAGAACGAACACAGCGAGCATGTGCACAGGAGATACGGAAGGACCGGCTCAAACCATAAAGGTGTTTCAGTCGGATTCAGCTTCAGCTCAGCTTTTATTCTCATCCTGTCAAACGCAGCTGCAGGAAAAAAAACACTTTGTTTGCATTTCTATTTGACTTCGCCGTCATGTGACAGTTAAAAAGAGGTCATATAGTGTATATCTGATTAATGACAACTGGCTGTCATTCAAACAACAATCTACACTGATACGGATTTTATGTTCTGCTAGAAACTGTTTAATAATGATAAACGCAGGGATTATGTACTTTTATACGGTAATTAAACACTCTTTAAGGTAAAACAGTGTAGGATGTGTTTTTGGACATTGAAAGACGAATGTGAAAAAATAGAACTCCTAAGAACAGAACATGTTGTTTAATGGTAGAAAATATTCATGATATTATTATTTATTTTTAGCCGTATTTTAATCTGGATCTTCTTCAGATGCACATAGTGACAGTCAGCCATAGGAAACATGTGCCAGATTATTTTTATTTCAGTTTGATAAAGTCATTGCTAAGAAAAAAGGAAAGTTGGTGTAAAAAATTGCTTCTCACTAAATGTTTAAATGAAAAGGAATTTACAAGTTACTTATTCTGCCAACCGTCAGACAAAAAAGGGGGTAATTTCTCTTAAAGTTAAGTATAAGATTCAAAGCCTTCTGCTGTTTTGCCATAATTCCACATCACTTTAAGTTAGATGATGCAAAAATTTCTTGTTGTTGGACCTCTTTCGACAAAGGCTCAACACGTCTTGTTGTAATCATCATTTTGCTAACGTGAAAGCTCTCATGTTGGATCGTCGTTAATGACCTGTCCCATCCTCAGTGTTTGGATCTGGGGAGAACTCTGCCGCTCTGCCCAAAGAGAGGGAGCGGATCCGCCTGCTGGACCTGTCAGGTAACGAGCTGGACTCTCTGTCCTGTCTGATGGATGATGGCTTCGTCCAGCAGCAGCTGGGACATCTCCTCCGCCTGGACCTGAGTCACAACTGTCTGCCGGAGTTTCCCTCCGCTCTTTGCCAGGTAACACATCGGCTCTATGCTGAACCACCAAGACGGTAATCGAACAGTTAAAGGAAATGTACGCTGAAGCTCGTCTTTGTTTCGTGATTGATTTGGCGCAGAGCTTGAAAAGTCTGACTCGACTGGACCTGCAGGACAACCAGCTCCAGTCGCTGCCGGTGGAGCTGCTGTCTCTGCTCTCGCTGAGCGTGCTCAACGTCTCCCGTAACTGTGTGGGTCCCCTTCTGACCTTTGACCCTGCTGTCACCTGTCCTTCGCTGCGGCAGCTCAATCTGTCTTTCAACAAAATCACCGCATTCCCTCGCGAGCTGGGCCGCGCCATGGATCAGCTGGAGGAGCTGTTTATGGAAGGGTAGGCGCCTGATCTGAATGCTCAGATGAGCAGGGAAAGTGTTGGTGAGCGAATGTCAGCATGGCTTTTTGTCACTGAAGTGTAGTGTTGTTTTCTATGTGGGCAGCAAGGCATCAGTAGGTATGAAGTTCTGACAGGAAACTGCCTTCAGTCTGGGAGCCAGGAAGTGAGTGTGCTCACAAACACTCTGCACGTTGGTATTTCAGAAAGAAAGGAATTATGAAAATTATGAAAATATAAAATTTGACTGTAACAATTCATTGCATAGCAGAAAGTCTGCTACGTCTGCAGTGATCATGGGAAACTGCGGCTTCTGATCTGGGTGATCCTATCAGTAAACAGAAGTAAATAGACTGTTGGCTGCTGTGAATCCAAATCATAGTGAACTCTTATTTCATTTCTGTCTTCAGGATTCTCAGATACCTTTTTAACAAATTGCTGCCCGGCTGTACGAGTGAGCAGACGGGTTACGAGAAAGCTCTCAAACAGCGCACAGCTCCGCCGATGCTGCGCGAACCTCTTTGTTAGATTTAAAGGTGCCGTAATCCTTAAAACTCTCATGATTTTATTCGAGTTTGGCTAAAAAAATGTAGCTAATTCTACTTCAGATCATTTGACCCAATCTTAATTGATGGTCACAGTGTAAAGTGCAGCGTTTACGATGGTTCCAGATGGTCCAGCTGTTAGGACTCCTGGTTGTCACCCAGGTTCAGCTCTCGGTATGGAAACAGTTTCACGTCTCTCAGTCAGCATTCCATACGTGAGCGGTTCTCAAACTGTGGAGTGGGCCCCACTGGTGGGGCATGAAGCCACTGCAGGTGGACCATGACTGACCAGGGGAAAAATATAGAGCAAAACTAAGGTAAAAAAAGAATATGATTTATGTAGGAGTTTCACTAAAATTTAACTTAAATGTAGAGAATACAAAAATAATTGTTAGTGACTGAAACAAATTGTGGGGTGGGGGGTGTAAACTTTGACCTCTATATAGGAATTGGTAATAAAATGTTAGATATTGCACCTCTAATATTAATCAAAGGATACTTTTTTTTTTTTTTCAATTAAATGCAGTTTCTTAAGCCAAATTAAAAAAAAGCTTGTAAAAACTCATCTTCACCAAGTGGAAAGTTCACATTTCAGTTTTGTGCAAATGTAGTACTTTTCCGCCAAAGAGACATACACTAGCGGGAATTGCTATTGAACCGTTTATTTTGAAAAACTAGAGTTAATTAAACCGGACGTCCGGTCTTTTACTTTAACTACCAAAACCAAAACATGCGTTTTAACTGTAGGTTACAGTGGAGGAAGTTAACAATGTAATAGACGGTTATATAAAGCTAAATTTAGGTAGCTGTGAAAATAATAGACAGGGCAGTAATTTTGAATAATTTTACAGAAACTTGTTCGTCATTACCCTCACTAACCGTTGTAGGCTAACGTTAACTGGCAACCGTTTCTCTTCTTGCTCTTCATCTGTAAAGTAGTAACTGCTGGTTAATATTCGCTCACATAAGGGCCGAAAAAACATATGTACGTTAAATTTTATCTGGGAGAAATATTCGTCCTCTCCCGCTAGTGCAGATGCCTCGTACCGAAAAGTCAAATGGCAGAGGGACAAAAAGGTAGGACTGAAGCCAAGTTACACTTGCAAGGAAATTGGTGGAGATGTGTTAGTTTGTGTGGAGGTGTTGTTAGTCACCTTAAGATAAAGGTTTTATGTTATTCCTCTGCTATTTTCACTAATGTCAGTGTTTTCTCTGAAATTTTACTTTGTAAATATTTTTCACTGTCAGTAAAACCTTTCTTAAGCGATTGTACATTTTAGACAATAACAGTACACAGTAACAGTAACAGTACTACAGTACAACACTACATTTGCAGGTTTCAGCACTCAGTTTAAGTGCTGATATTGCAATATGAGGAGAGATGTAATAAAGTGACACTTTTCATGCACATGAACACAGCCTGTAAATTCCGAACGTTCAAGTGTTTACATTTCCTGATACAATTGTTTGTCCCTTGCTGTGCATAACTTCAGACCAAAATTATACTGGAAGTTCGTTCAGAGGTTCTGCAGCATCCAGAAGGTCCTGTTCCAGTCATGGACCAGTCAGAGTGTTCTGATGTTTGGAACACTGCTTGCTGTCACTCTGACAGGTAATTACTGGAGTTATTGAAGCAATTAGTGTAAGAAGAGAAGTATGAAATTTAGGAGGGGACAATAATTGTCACCTTCAGATCAAGGTAACTATAAATTAATATAAAGAAAATGTAAACTTGTTTTTGTCTTTTTCGCAAAGCCTCATCATGAGGCACATTGACTGCCAGTTAGACAATGCCTTTTGTGGCATAGTAAAACATCACTCAAGATAACACTAGACTGCATACTTTGTTTTTTCTCTGCTGACCTTTAGCTCTCAGCGTTGCCTAAGTTCCCTACATAATTTTACAAGACTCTGAACTGGCACTCCCAGCAATGTGCTAACACATCTTTTTTTTCTGCAATCAGAGCAGCTGATCATTTACCAAGTGGGTGTCATCACCAGCCGCTTCTACAATGTGCTGGCAGACAAAGATTACTCCGGCTTCAAAAGTCTGGTGAGCACAGCAATGGTGCTCATCGTGCTCAACTCCACAGTAAGTTGAAGGAGCTGCGGGAGAAAGCAGAAGTTGACAAACCTACTGACAATAGTAACCATACAATACTGAAAGTACCAAAAGATTTCTGGAGGTCTCTTTACAATTTTGCTGTACGTGGAATTTGGTCTTTTAACAGTTTTTGCTCATCACACATGAAAACTCAGCTCTCTTATCATTTTCCTTTGTGCCCAGCTCTGCTTGTGATTGGTCTGTAGACAAAAGGTATTGATAAAAGTATCAGTACTTTTACTTTTAGATTGGTAATTCTAGATTCTACACTCTCAACAGCCTTCTGTGTAATCTGCATGTCAAACAGTGATCAAAATATGGCTTAGATAATACAAAGTTTTTCTTTGTATGAGACAAAAATAAATGCATGTGACAGTTTTTTACTGAAAACTTAAAAAGTCCACACATATTACTGATCAAAAAGTTTATTCTTTATCATGCCATCCTCTTAAAAAAAAATCTCAGTTCACTGCTTGTTTGACTTTTTCTGTTTGTGAGTTATGAACAGTAACTTAAAAAAATATGAGCATAGTTTTATTTTTCAACTGGATATTAAACCATTCAGAATGTTCACTTGCTGACCATTGCCACCGTAACAGTTTTATTGCCATGAAGGCAAATTATGTATTGTATTATTAAAATACAACATTACTGTTATCATTATTGTGACAAATGCTATACTCCCAAAACTATACAGTATGTGTATTGTTTCCTATATTTTATTATATGTCATCATGTTTAATTTTGGATTGCTGTTATCATTAACAGTAGTGATTTTACAAGGTCAGGACAGCCTGACATGCACATTTTACAGCCTACACGCACTTGATTTTGAAACTTGGATTTCGAACCTGACACCTGACAAATTTTAAACACCTGTCACACTACTGAGTTTATTCTGAGGAAACAGACATTTTACATAAAGGTTAGCTGTTTTACTCTTGTCTCATCATAGAGTACCATTTATTGTCCCTGTGTAACCTTTTCTCTCTAATGGACAATCTTTCTCTCTCTCTCTCTCTGCTCCTCTCTCCCTTCTCCAGTTGAAAAGTGTGGACCAGTACATTTGCAATCAGATGTATGTAAGCTGGAGGAAGACGCTAACCGAGAGCCTCCATACAGCCTACTTCCAGGGCCGAGTCTATTATACCCTTAATGTACTCAGAGAGGATGTAGACAACCCGTAAGCTTTAATGGTTTTCCCCTGTGTTGTTTCATTTAGTGCTTTTTTTTTAACAAACAATAAAGGCAAATGCAATTTCAATTCATCACCGTTTATGAGTGTACAAATATAAATGTGTACTTAGTGTAGTGTCCATGAGAATCTATTATCTTAAGGGGTTTTTATACAAGATCATACAGCTCTTGGAATATTAGAGAGCCTAAAGTGAAAATATATAATTGTTTTGTTTTTTTCTTTGTGTTTCTTTCTGTATAACTTGCAGAGACCAGCGAATCAGTCAGGATGCAGAGAGGCTGTGTAAGCAGATGAGCACCATGGCTAGTCGTTTGATTGTATCACCATTCACACTGGCTTACTACACCTACCACTGCTTTTATAGGTGAGTTTGTAGAGTACTGTTGCACTGTGATACATGACACTCTGATACGATACTATTTTTAACACCTATTTTAAAAGTTAAAGGATCATCTGAGACACACAATGTGCTCTGTGAATGTGTCATGTTATTGCAGCCTCATTTGTCGACATTTGTGCTGGTGATAAAAAAAAAAAATAGGGCAAAATTAAAAAGTTGTCAGTTATAGATTTCCTTTTTCTGTTTAATTAGTAGCCATCCTATGTATTCCTTGTCTGTGGTGTTAGAGAAAATAAAGTCCTGCTGTTGTCAGTGATTTTTAAGTCTTTGACAGACGTCCGGGTTAAAAAATAGAAAAACAGGAAAAAGGCAGTTTCTGTGTGTGTGTTCCAACTCTAAAGGTCTGTTTTAACTTAAAAAATAAAAAATTTTTGCCATTGCTTTTTGTTAAATTAGTAACTATTTTTGCCGCTTAACTGCAGTGGAATAATGCTATAACTTTTACATTTTGAGTATGATCATTTGTATGCTTTGAATGTTTACTTTTTATTTTGATTTTTTTCTGTTTTTTAATGTTTATCATGTGATCAAAGTATTGTGCGAGGTTGAAATTAAACACTTGTTAAACTTAGTGACTGTTGTTTTCAGAATCATTTCCTGTTAAGAAACTACTTTGGAGTAATTCCAGTAAACACATCTTCACTTAACATCGGCTGAAATCCTTTCAATCAGGCATTTTTTTTTCATTTTGTAGCTGAAAAACTCCTAAGGCTTTTTACTACCCATCCACTTTGAATGAAGTAAAAATGACTGTAATGACAATGTTTCTCAATTATTTAGAATAAATCAATAACTGATATCTGTGATAAGAGTAAAATGTTCTATTTTTTGTCCACGCATTTAGAGAATCACCCTGAGAAAGAAGCAAAAATACAATTTTTTGGAGTTTTTCAGTTATGCTTAAAGTGGAAATCTAGATATGATTTCTGACCTGAACCACAATATAACTTAACACTAAAATCTCATGGAAACAGAATAAATTGGGCCTCTTATAGTTGAGAATGAGTCATCTCAGAACATCACTAAATCTGTCTGATGTTGGGCCGGAAGAGCAGCAGACTTTACCTGCCACTGTCGGCGGTTCCCCCCTGTAGGGTCGACTAGGCAGGAATAATTCATGGTGGCGACTGGGGTGTCGTAGGTTGCCATTTTTGATGAACATTTTGTCTATTAGCTCACTGGCATCACGAGCAACTCTGAAACTTTTCTGTCTAGTACAACAAATACTGTAAAATGACCACAGGTTTAGTGTATCCAGTAGCAATAGAAAGTTTATACAGTAGTTGTAAACCTTAAAAATATCATAATTTGAATGTATTTCAAATAATAATGGTTTTAAAGCCTTAAAACAGCCCTAAGGAGAATTATTTACAGTACTGCTTACCTTACATGTAGAGAAACACAAGATGTGGTAGAATTCTGCAGTGTTTCCCTATACTGTCTACGTTTCTCCGTACTGTGGGTATGTGTGTCATAAGGCTATACACAAGCTACTTTGAGTTTGTTTACTGCAGTAGTCATGGTGTTCTATTCTTCTCAAGTGAGTGACAGATACAGTAGTTACCAGCTGAGACAATAAAGCCACTGGACCACCAACAGAGAGCTGAAACTTTGCAGTGGCTGCTTGGACCGACTGGGAATGTGATTAAATATAGACGGTTTTAAAGTAGGACTGATTTAACCAGTAAGCAAAAAAACTAACTCTCTCTTTCTCTCTCTCTCTCTCACACATGCGCACGCTCACACACACACAAATAGCTAGAAAGTGCTAAGCTGAGGTCTAAAATGTATTGTCTTGCATCAGTGACTCAAGGAAGGTGTACAGTAACACATATAACGTTGATAAAAATACATTTGACTGCAGTTGTGTTTAGTAACACGCTTCCATGCCGTCAAAAAAACAGAAAACGTTGTCTTCTCAGTGATTGCCCTGAAGCGTTTGGCTAGCACTCAGCAATGCACTGTGCCTCCCAATGTTCAGCTGGCAAAATTCCCAACTGTTCTTTCACGTTAAAGGGCGTGTTTTGGCCTGTAACTTTTCAGAAGGGAAACTCATACACATACTGGTACTTAAATTTTTACCTAAAACATTTTTAAGTATTCTGTGGTGACAATGTTCTCACAAACTTGCTA
>JAQQZW010000021.1:25355032-25366573 GCA_029814745.1 Zanclus cornutus | reverse complement strand
ACTGCGATTGGCTGATGCGACTGTTGCAGTGCCACTGCACGAATGTCATTTATTATCATGGATGATTTTGTCCCATTTCATCTGACTGGCTGCCAACAAATTCGGTGCCACATTCTGAGTTTAGTAAATGTTGGGATATGAGAGTCACATGAACTGATCCAACTAAAAGTAGAAAAATTGATTTATTTATCTATTTTTTTTCTGGCATAATCATAAAATCACTCGTTGCATAAAGTTTACTGTTGGGTGTGTTTTGGGAACGCCATCAAACACAGATGCCGTGCAGGATTTTGGCACACGCACGAGGTGATGTGAGTTTCTCTTGAAAAAAAATTCCATGTGAAGATAAAAACAGAAAACATTTGCGCGTTTCTTGAGAACCATCTGACTCCAAGCCACCGAATACAAATGTATTCGTTGGAAATTAGTAAAAAAAGCTTTTTTCACCCGTGTATTACTTTTTTTAATGAATATATCCTTTAATAGGGACGTAACATGACACACTGAATATTGTTTATTACTGTTATTTAGCTCATTACACCAAGTTATGTTTTCTGAGACATAACATTCAGAAGGTCAGACAAAATATTTTTTCCATGCTGATAAGCTGATTAAAAAAAATCCCCCAAATAGTGCAAGATAACTAAAAGCTGTTGATGTCTGTTAATTGAAGTTGAAAGCTGATCAACAGGTTCAAACAAACTGACAGTCTTCTTATCATGTTTCTGACTCTTATCTAACTGCCTACAAAGCTCTGTGTAAAACAATAGAGAGTAAAGGTTGAGAAAATAACGCAGCGTAGCCTAAGTTACATTTATAAATCTCCTTGAGACAAGTCGTGTTCAGTCTGCAGCATATTTTAAAATACTTTCTGGGTAAATTCTGTGTAAAATTTCCTCTTTTTATTTTCAGCGTCGGAACAACAGCTGCCAACAGAGTGTGGTTTACTCAAGCCGGCCAGTTGTCATAAGTGGGAGGGCTGAACAAATACAGGTTTGCAGTCGGCCTAATTGTCATTTTGGTCCATGTAATTATTGTTGTCGGCAAACACACTTGCGAGCTGGCAAGTCTTTGACTTGCTGATCTGCAGCAGAGGGGAGAGATAAACATTACCTGAGCCTGCAGCCTTCCTGAGACGAGGAAGTGAGGTCACGCTGCAGAGGAAAAGCACCGGTCTCTCCTGTTTTTGTCATCAGAATATAGAAAAAAGTGATAATTTTAGTAGCTTTTGAAATAATTTGGGGACAGATTTATTTTCGAGGGGGCTTGATGTGCTCTTTTGACATTTTGGCATTGTGGTCTGAAACTAAGAAGCTGTGCATTCACTTATCATATGAAAGTAAATAAAGGGTTACAATAAAAGAAGTTTGCTTGGACACTCAAAAATCTCTAACTGCAAACTGAGTTTAAAGGTCTGACTGGTTCTGACCCAGCAGGGTTCTTATTTAAGCAGAGATTAAAAAACAGATTGAAGCCATCTGCCTTTAAATATTGGTGAAATAATTATTTTTGCGGCCTAAACTTTGAACGAAAATATTACGGACTGTTTGAACTTTAAACAGAAACCTCTGCATTCACCCGATTGCTGGGTTTTAAACAACTTTCCTTCCCTTCAAATTTCCACCAGATCAGGACAGGTCTGATTTGCATTAGAATATAAATTTCAAAAATGCCCTTTTACTCCAGCTCGGTGTGTTCCCATCGATGAAACCGAACATGCTGTGAGTAATGTAATAACTCCTCATTTCATCAACAATCGTGAGGCACCGGTGCACAATTGTAAGACCTCTGGCCCTTCATGCTTGGTGGAGTTACTTAGCGGCATGAAGCGGTGAAGGAGGAGGGAGCGAGTGGGGGTTAGCAATTAGCATGTGAAATAGATATCCTCTGCTTTCCAGCAGCCTGGCCCGCTCTGCCCCGACTACAAAGTGTTAGTCTGTCAGCAGCACCTCGACAAGAGCAGAGTGCTCGCTGTTGTTTGTGCTTGCCTGGCGACCATCTTGTCTGATTACATGCTGCAGGGTCTGGAGCGAGGGGGGGGGGACTGGCTGTGTCAGTTCTCTCTGGTGACTCGGAGCTTCGAGGAATCTATAGAAGTCCGTTATGTGTTTCTGGCACCTTGTTGTTTTCTTTCACTGTTGTTTTAATAGTTACACTTTCTAACAGCAGCACTGTTGCTAAGTCGCATTTGACAGCTTGGGGGGGGGGTAATTAAGTCCTCAGTGACTCCAGCAAACCCGACAACAGAGTCCGCACTCTTTGTGACGTTGACAGTATTAGTGTTTATTATGAAAGTCAAAATGTACAGTTTACTTTATCATAGCTTTTATCTTTAAGCATGGTTTACACAGCTATTGCCGAGATATTTGTGTTATTTTGGCCCTGAATATGATGTGTTTGATCAGATAAGTGGCAGACGAGCTTCAGAGGGGAAACAGTCACAATAAAATCTCATCAGTAAAATATAATTACATGATAAATAAATATGTTTTTCTCTCTTTTATCAAATTGTGCCTGTGTCATCAGAACAATCATTTCCAGTGAGTACAGCAGTATATTTACAGTGTAGTCTACATCTAAAACAGTTAGCTATTTGTTTTAATGTAAAACATTGTTAATATACTCATAAGTGTGTACAAAGAAGTGCAGTTTTACAAATAGCTTAAGAACTTTAAGACGGGAAAGAATGTATACATACATTCAACATTATTAAGAAATTAAACAAACAAACAAACAAACAAACAAAAAAACACTTAAGTAACTAAGCCGGGAACACCTCAGACGTGGTCGTGCTAAGAAAGTCGTCTTTGCTTATTTGTGGGCAAAAACGTACACAGAACCAGTGATGGAGTGTAGTTGGTGCATACGTAGGTCCAGTTTAGTGCCTTGTATATATTATCATTACATTTGAGTCCCAGACCAATGCATCAGTTTGCCTTTCAGAAACACACTTGTAGCTGTTTTCGAAGGTGTTTCCAGAATCCTCAGACTTCTCCGTCCATCTTCAAAAAGTTAACCAAGATGTGACTCCTTGTATCACCTTTCTCCTTTTTATGATGCAAGACAAATCTATAAAAATGACACGTTAGGCTCTATCATATATTTAAAAAATGGAAAAAACATTGTGAATATATAAATTGCAAATATAAGTATGGTATCTGATGATAAAACTTTAATTTGGTAAACATCAGATAAACCAAGACAGGAGTTATTTCTTTGTTTTTAGTTGAGTAAATACCTTTAAAACCTGCAATAAATGATTATTGTCATAACTGATAAAGCTGATGATGATTAGACATTTTTTTAAATAAAATTACTCAAATATCTTGTTACAACTTCTCTTCGTCCAATATACCCTCCCCACATTGCTTTTTGTTTTGCTGACAAAATGGTCCATAATGCAGATATTCATACATTCATATGACAGAAGAAAAACAACAAAACCGACAATAATTTCAGATTATTTTCTGTCCATCAACTAATTGTTCAAGATCCATTTAACGCTTTATAAAACATCACAAGTGACTTATCTGTCAGAAAATTAAAGCTTAGCTCTGTGACTCAAATATATGATAACACATGACAGGCACCAACTGGGGCTACAGCAAACAGAACACTAAATTGCAGGGTCAGCAGGGTTGTTTAAACGTCTGTGTCCAGCGGGGGAGGGAAGTCGAGACACGGTGACAGTGAGTCCTGACTGTGTGTGGAACTAATCCCCGTGTCTGAGTCTGTGTCTGTAACATCTAGAGGGGACAGGCTGTGCTTGAGTTTCACTGTCTGTGAGACGCTGCACTGAGTCTCACTTTTCAGAGGAGCAAGACTGGACTGCTCCTCTTCTTCTTTGTCCCCAATTTGCAATGAGCTCAGGTGGGCAGCCAGCTGCCAGCATTCCTGATCCTTGGAGACCAGTGTGGCGTCGTAGTATTTCAGCTGCTTGTCTATTTCTGCAGCTTGGTTGTGAAGGGACACCCCAGTCAAGAGGCTGTGCTTCAGTTCTTCCTGCAGCCTCTCGAGTTCAGCGGTGTAGAACGATTCGTCTGTCTCCAAAGGGATCCAGGAAGCAGCGGCGGCTCCTTCCTGTTCAGTGATCTCATATTGGTTCAGGGGGAAGTTGGCCCTCCTCAGCTCAGCGTCAATATCCTGGGACAGCTGGAGGATGAGCTCCTGGTGCCTCTGAACCTGCAGCTCAAGCTGTTCGACTCCATTGCTGGTGAACAGGTACTCCTGCAGCTGCTCATCGCTGTGTACGTCCAAACCCTGACGGCAAGCCTGAGCCAATAGACTCTCAGACTCAGCTTCACTCTGCTCTTGCAGATCAAAACGCTTGATCTCCAAATACAGCTCCCTCATGTGTTGAATCTGCTCTCGGATGGTGTGGTCCTGGTTCAGAATAAGCTGCACCATCCGGTCAATCTCGTCGGCACCTGGGGAGCTCTTGCTCTCCTTGTGGAGCTTTTCCAGCTTGCGGAAAGCTTTCTTCACCATGCGCTTTTGTCTCTCCACTGGCAGAGACTGAGCGCGACTGTGCTCCCATCGCTTTGGCTTAGCCCCCTTGGACTTTCCACCCTTCCTGGTGGGCTGAGGCACAAAATCGCTGGCTTTGACGAGAATAAACTGGATAAAAGGTCTCTGGTCACCCCAAGCATACCAGAGTCTCAAGATTCTGGTGAGAGGAGGCAAAGCTCTCTCAAAACCCTTCCAGCGCTCAACGAGACAGAAGTCTTTGGGTTCTCCGTGAAGGAGTCGCTTGCTCTCTGGGATTGACTTGTGATCATCCAGTAAGGCCTGAATCATATCTGCACATGTTGTGTGCTTCGTTACTACACAGACAACTTTCTCCTCGTTGCAGACTGTAACCTGAATCTCCTTTCCTACCGCAGGCTCAGCATCCTTTGTCCTAGGAAAGAGACGGAAAATTATAGTCATTGTGGCTTTGGGAAGAAACACATTGTATAGAAGTAAAACAGGTTCCCTGTTTCATAGATGTAAGGTTGCTAAATCCTTTAATGCCACACAGTGTAAACGTCAGAGAGCATTAGACGACATAGAATACTGATTAAATAATTAGGACCCAAGACTCAACGGTATTTTAAATGCCCTCTCCGCTCAACAAAATGGAAATAATTTAGATGTTTTGTGCATAATTTCAAATATATGTATTTTACCTACATTCAGACTTATTTGCCTTATTTGGTATCTTTGGAAACTTTTGGATCTCAACAAAACATCATTCAACAAACACAATTAGAAACTAGAAACAATGATATCTACAACAAAAAGAGGTCATATCATATCTTGTGTGCTGACAAAAATATTTAATCGCATTCTTTGGGAATTTTCAGCCACGCTAGTGACACAACTCCACAAATAGCAATGTTGGTCAGTTGATCCACCATTTTTGGTCCAGACCGGCAGATCTAGCTTCCACTGGATGGAAACTGGACTGGGACATTTTGTACAGACATACTGCACATGAACAGACGATGAAGCCTACTGACTTTGCTAATACCCTGCTTTACCTTCATCTGTCGTCTTTAGTGAAACGTCTAGCCGACTATTGGATTGTCATGAAAGTTAGTTCAAACATTCATTTTTCCTCTTGAATGAATTGTATCAGCTCTGGTCATCCGCTGACTTTTTGCTAGCGCCATCATCAGGTCCAAATTCCCCTCAGCCCGAGCTGTATTTTGTACCAAATAGCAAATGTCAGCTTGCTAACAAGTTAGGGCATAATATGCAGAAGTTGTCCATTTCTGTTTGCAAACAAAACATTCAAGCTTGGCTCCTCCTCCCCAGCTCAACTACGCTGGCTGAGTGAGCTATAAAGTACATGAAGAGAGGAAGCGGCATGATCGAGAACAAGGCAGTAAATCAAGAATAAAAATGTTATTTTCTGATTGTTTCACGGCATTTACGTTCTAAAGCACAAATGAGTCAACAACAACTCTGCACAGCACTGCAGGAAGGTGCTGCAAAGAGCGTGCTTCATCATCACTGCTGTTTGCCCCACTGTGGTGTGTGTGTGTGTGTGTGTGTGTGTGTCGTGAGCTAGCTGTAGGTCTGTGTGTCTCACAAAGTGAAAAGACAGGGATCAACCTGGCTGCTATGTGATATGAGAAAATGCAGGCAGAACGCAGGGTCTCTGCTGATGAACACACCGCCACACACTTCTAGTGGGTCATAAGTGAGGGATACTGCTGCACATTCTGCATTTGAACTAACATGGTAAACATTAAACCTAAACACTCACATGTCAGCACAGTCATTGTGAGCATGTTAGCATGCATGACGCTAGCATTAGGCTGAAAAGACAACTGTGCCTTGGTGCGGTCTCGCTGAGACGGCAGTGTCCCCGCAGACGCTTCATCTTGTTTACATTTCTTGAAATAAAAGACAGTAGAGAGGTGACAGGAAGCGAGGAGATACAGAGGAGGGATGACATGAAGCAAAATTCCCCGATTAGACTTGAAGGGATGTTTGCATTACATGGTCAGTGTCTGAAACATGTGGCCACCAGGACACACTAATTAAAAGAAGATGTTAACCATGACTTCACTGAATTTAACCATAACTGTATTCGATGATGATTTTTTTTTCTTAAACAAAAAAATGTTCTTCAAATGTGTCACGAGCGTCTTTAATTCAGCAGCTGCAGAGCTGCAGTCTGGAGTAAACACATTCCCTCGCTCATACTGCTGAAGTCCTTTCACCGCTCTACGTCGGTTATATTTTCTTAAACAGATCCTGCTTTAATGGTTTTCCATTAGGTCAGTGGGCAGAAAACTACGTTCACTCATTTTGTGCTCCCTGGTATGATTCTATTAGACTGTTACTCATCGTCTTACTCATCAGAGATGATCACTTAATGGTTCAGTTCAGAGCGATTTAACCCAAAGGCCCTCATTACCTTTTCCTCAGGACCGTAAAACTTGCTCAAAAATTGACCTCTGATGGGTCGATGATTTCCATTTTTTATGCGCTTAATGGACCACCGGTAATATCCAAGACCTAATATCCAGTCATTAAATGATAGGCACCGGCCACGCAGACATCCACAACATCAACAAGTAATTAAATAAGTAGATAACATTGCCAGACATTTTAATTTGATTTCAAGATAAAGGATGATGTATGATGTAATCATTTATGTGAAAGATAAAATGTTGGGGAAATTCTACAATTGATTTGATTAATTAGCTAACTCTGATGTACTGTAGCCGACTGCCAAGTTTCTGCCATAGTTTTTGCTTTTGTTGGAGGCTTTGACTTATGAGTAATTTACGAAGCAACCATTAAGACTCATGTAATTACTGACAGCTCAATCTCAAAGAAACCATGGAAATATTATCCGTATAATATCTCCAAGAGACCAAAACCAAAGCTCCTCTAACACCAACCCGCAGACTGATTTGGGGTTTGATAAATGCTGGTGTGTGGTTTTGCAACCAAAGAGACAATATTTAATTATTCTGTTAACAGCAATAAATCAGAGAAATGTGCTTGTAATCCTGCTTTATGTCAAGTTTTATCTACTCTGACATCAAACTTTGATGAGATCACTGAGGAAGTAGCTCAGCAAGAGACAGGTTCAAGTTATCTGTCGTACGTGGACAGCAAGCAAGGTTTATTTCTCTTGGCATTTTTTCAATTTGTACCTTGAAATAAAGAGAGCTGCTCTCAAGGAGTGATGCACAAAAAATGTATCATTTACAAAAATTTTTTATTGTGTTTACAAAAATTAAAATAATGTTTTTGCTTAAAATCAAATAGGGGGTCAGTCCACTAACGTCAGATGATGTTAATCGTCCTGGTTTGCAGTGACAGCTTCAGATCCGAAACATGCATCATGTAGCTGCTGTGTCTTTAGCTGAGAAGATAACCTTGGATGACTGGAGCCCACATTAACCACTGATCATCACAAGGGAGGCCGGACAAAACACACATCCTCAGAAGATGATACAGATACCACCCGCCTGCATGCCAACACAAGCATGTGAGATGTATTAAAAATTGTTCAAACAGGAGAACTTAAACGCTGCCTTATCTCACAGTTTGCTGATTTTACAGTCCGATATCGCCGTGTTTTGGTTCCCACACAGCATTAAAACACACAACTGGAGCATTGTGTAAACTGGCAGTGAATAAGGTTCCAGGAATGCGATACGTATGCAACAATGCAAGAGACTGGTTAATGGTTACGGAGACCCTTGGAGACAAGCGGGGCAAAGCAAATACCTGAGCTATGCGCAGGCCAAACAAGTCCAGCAAGCCTCGAGCAATCACAGACAATGAACACAACGACTTTGACCTCAGAGTTTCCAATTCTACTCAAGAAAACCCTGCAAACTCTTCTGCTGCACAGGAGAGAGAGCAGTTGGTGGACAAAGGAAAGGTCGCACCTACGCAATGTTTTGTGTTTTTGGGGATCTAAACCCACTCAAGAGGACACGAGATGACAGTAAGGGGTCGAGAGATGAACAGGACAGGAGAAAAGAAAAAAGAAGGGAGGCAAAATCATAGTTTATGAACTACTGAGTCAAACACCTTTTTTTTTCTAACACTTCTTCCTTTTTATTTGAAATACTGGACAGTTTTACCTCTTAAAAATATCTGTCAAATGAAACAACCTGAAGAGGTTAAAAGAAAAATGACGTGGAACTGTTCACGCTCATGCCACTCAGTGGTATTTGCAAAATTATAGTTTAAATTATAGTTTTAAGATACAGCAGTATTTTCATTTCATGCTACTTTATACTTGTGCTCCACTGAAAAGGACAGAGAGTATTGAACTTTTTAGTATACCTCATTTAACAGCTGTAGTTTTGCTATAGTACGACACAGGTTAAGGTATTGGATACAAAAAAATCTCATTTTATAAGAAAATAGTACATTTTCTGAAATTAAACTACACAATTGCATATTAAGTGTTTAAATTTAGTACCTCCTTGACCGAATATGCAACATTTAAGGCTGTGAAAGGATCTGAACAATGGGAACAATGTTGTACTTCACTGTAATCCATGAATAGAAGGATGGATGAAGACAGGATAGAGTGAAAGAGAAGAAAAAGAACATGATCAGTCCAGCAAAACCTATTTAAGGTCTTTTAATTCCCTGTAAATAACAGATATTTCCTACAAACATTAAGACTGGCCAAAAAAATGTGACAAGCGTGTGTCCATGGTCATATCTGAACATACAGGTGAATAAACACACTCCACAGACAGCTGGGTATTTCAGGGAGGGTGACCCAAGCGCTCAGTTGTGCAGGAAGAAAGCCCAGCGACACAGGGAAACACCTGTATTTGTCCTGGGCCACAATCACCAACACTCAGACGGCATCCTGCCACCACAGTTCAATGGACAGAGGGAGGAAGAGGAAAAATCCATATTGGTCACTATGGTCTGTTTTCAGCTCCACTCTAATGTGTACACACTGTTGACAAATCTATGACTGTGGCAGCATTAACAATATTTCAGCTGTCTGGAATCAACTTTTTATGTCTATCAGCATTTTTTATGAGGAGATATACACACATCCAACTATCTTAGATGCAGATGCGTTGGACAGGATGACTTAAGCCTTCAGAGAAGAAAATCCCGCACACTGCTCTTGCTAAGCACCACAATTTATTGAGCTTTACTCTTACTTACTGATGCAATGTGCAGGATTTTCTTTTCTGAAGACTGATGTCTAGCAGTGCTAAAAATGAGCCCAATTACCATGTTGAAATATGCAAACATTTCTAAAGGGCTGAGCTGCTTTAGAGACACAACATGCCAAAGATTGAATTAATCTTCAATGGGAGGAACAAGTAAGATATGTGGATAACTGTGAGTGGCAAAAATACATTAACATCCATTCAAAAAACATTCAAATTTCACTCTTTCTCTTTGTACTTTCGTGATACTGGATAGTTAACATGCTAACTATCTTACCAATATAGCTATAGGCTAATTTCGGTAGGTTAGGTTATGTTCTGTAACATGAAGTGAGGAAAAACAGGCACATACGGTATCACCTGTGTTGTGACTTGTAGTGTTCTGATTGCTAACTTTTCCTAAAATCTAGATAATGGCCCAGCTGTAATTACAGGCAGAGGAAATGGCTAAAACAGCTGCCGGTGATTGGCTGAGACACACATCAGTCAGAAAACCATCTGCAGCATAATCCCCGATACCTCCTTGGTGGCAAATATGTGAAATACTGTTACACTGAGATAAATTAAATGTAGAACTCATGGAAAAATTTTGAGCTACCACAGGCTGAGAGACAAACTCATAAAGACTACAAAAACTGTATCACTGTAAAAAACGTTATTTTCTAAGGACAAACATTTTGAGACTGTTTTTATCAGAACTCCTGGAGAACATAAACACCTCTGACCATCTCCAGTTAACTCCATGCTGGGGGAAACACAAATACTGAACGCGCCATTGGGCTGATTTCATCGTGGCTAATACATTCATAAGGGCTGTCACTTTGGGTGCCATTTGATATTCATAGCTTGGGATTAAGCTGTTGTTCCAGATGCAACAAATGAGGGTGCCCTCATAGGTCACAGCTTTGGGTGATAAACGACAAAGCCGACACTGATACTGTGAAACTCGAACCGTCTTACTGGAAACGAGTCAACAGAAAAAGGACATGTGATGATTATTAGAAATATTTTAATATAAAGTCATAGGAAGGACGGATGCTGCACAGCGAATAACACAGGACCGGTGAAACCTCAACTTCTTACATGTAAATGAACCGCAGAAACCTGAGCAGACCCACTTGACTGCCGTTTGAACTTAAAAGTTAAGATACCCAGTGAGACATCAGACGTGTAGGAGGAAACCACATTTAAACAACGTAAAACTTCAGCACAAGTTTCTGCGTTGGTCGCTTTCGCTCCACCTTGGTGGCATGGCTCTCTTGCATTGTAACGCTCATAATGACAACCTTGTAGACATTAACAACTCCCTCTGTCGTAAATTTGCAAGCTACAAGTTACCACAGAGGACTGCATGCTGGTGGTTTAAACAAGTCATAACAAATGACACAATTACAGCTCCCCTCTGTCTCAACGTATTACTATTGATCTGAGAAAAAACACACTGAGATGATGCAGATACTTCCAACAGAAACAAAGCTGCGATAGCACATCAGTAAATATATCCTGTGGTGATTGCTGTCAACAGGTTCTGGTGGTCTTGCTACGGAATGAACATTTAAATCAGTCAAGTGATGATGAAATTATGGGCTTGCTCTTACAAATGAAAAAGTACTGAGATCAACTGTAAGTGAAAACCTGATATAAATGTAAATTACTCCTGATGGGATCTCTGTTTTAAACATGACAAACATAAAACATATTCTATCCTTTATCTGCATTGCTATTATTAGAGGTAATCTTGGTTTTATTGCCCACATTTTAAGATATCCATCTCTAAATTTCCGCAAACACAATTAAATTAATTGGGAATGTTTCTGTTGTGGTACTCACAGCAATGAAAAATGAATGGGAGAAAAAAAAATAAACAACACTGAGT
>JAQQZW010000021.1:25044866-25056752 GCA_029814745.1 Zanclus cornutus | reverse complement strand
AACGCTATTATTTTTTTACAGTTATTTTATAGGCAAAAAGATTAAGAAAACAATAAGATTATTCAAAGTAACACTAATCATTACAGGGAGCCCTAATTATGATGATGATGATGATGATGATTACGATTACTATCATCATTTTTTCTATGACCTGCAGAATGACTACCAGCATGGAATATAAAAAACTAGGCTGTGTGCATTTTACTGACATCATATTTTGGTTTGAAGTTTGCAAACGTCCCTCCTCACGACAACATGACAACAATATGCTGTAACCTGTAAAATTCTCCAGAAGTCTTGTTTTATCTCTTATCTTAATAACAAGATCAAAGAATGCTGTGTAATCCGTCCAGTATGATGTGCACACTGACCTGGCATAGAGCTCCTTCAGAGTCCCCAGCTGTTTGGACAGCGACTCATTCTCTCGTTCCTTCTCCCTCAATAAATGCTTCAGCTTTTCCATCTTGGCCTGCCATTTTTTACCCTCCTCCCAACGCACAATTTCTTCTTTAGTCTGTCAGAAAAACAACTTGAACGTCGGGTGAAGGTGCCACGAATGATAACAATGCTAACAAGAGCAAAAAAATCAGGAAACTGTGATATGAGTGTTTCATTTTGATGGAACTGATGTTCAGACCTTTCCATAATCATCTCTGCCAGTTTTCATTTCTGCTCTTTTCTCCAAGTCAGACTCCAGCCTCCTGATCTTTTTCTGCAGATTCTCCACGGACGGCCCCTTCCCATCTAGTTCTCCTTGATTCTACTCAGCAAACACGGAGAAAAGATTAGATTAAAGTACATTAGAGAGGACTAACAGTGGCCCCGAACAGGCAATCCATTCCTTGTTAAAGTCAGTAGAGACTGAGACAAGTCTGAAAGTTTCAAAAATCTGATCTGAGAAAAACCCAAATAATTAATCAGCTCTGAAATCTGCTGGAGGAGCTAATCTTAAATTTTAGAAGAGATTCTGGTCCTTATTATTATTATTATTATAATAGCGGTTGTGTCATGCTGCTATGTTGAGTGTATCACAGGGACAACAAACAGTCCAGGTAATCTAAATGCTTCCCAACAATTCCCTAACTTGGCGTGTTGTCACTCCACAGTCCTTGCAGATACTAACCTGAAGGGCGCTACTAAGCCTCTTGATTTGCTGCTTGAGCTCGTGGATTTCCTCCTCGCTCTCCTCCTTTTCAGCCTGCAGGCGTCTCTGGGCTTTTTGACTCCTCTGAAGGTCCTGGTTCAGGCCGTCCACCTCTTCTTTCAGGGCGTTCTCCCGGCCTCTGGCTGCTTTGGCAGACTCCTTTGCAGCTTGAAGTTCTTCACTGAGTTCTTGCACTCGCACCTTCGGAGAGGAGGGATTTCCAGATTTCAAGGACAGGTCTTGTGATAATCTGTGGTTTTTCTTATTAACTCATTTGTTCAACTCAAAGGGCCACAAATGCATTAGTTACCACTGTTTCAGGAACATTTGCTAAAAACTAGAGTAACCAGCTGTTTTAGGAAATTATTTTTTATAGACAATGCACAGTTATATTTTTGACTTGTTTTTAAAAGATTTATGTCTTCAGTTGACAAAACTGGGCTTTACACGGGGGAATGGGTTGGTTTTGTTCTTTTCATGGGATTTGTTGACCATAACAAAAAAACAAAACAAAAAAAAAGGAAAAAACAAACAAAAAAAACATACATATTGCCAGACTTATCCTTTAATATCCTTTAATGTCACCGGGGCTACTTGATTATTATACTTGTTCGTTATGCTCATTGAATTTAATTTGCTAAAGGTGTTCTAGAAGCACTAGCATCTCTAAATGCAGCAATCTCTTAATATCGTGTAACTTTATGTGCTGTAGTCTTGCGATATATTCATGTCTGCCAAGTTTCACAGCTACACTGACTACTACTCATTTTTCCCAACTGGGTGAAAATAAATTGTTGTAATTTTACTACTGGCTGTAAATGGTGATTAATGAAAGGGCCATTTTGGAGTCAAACATGCTGTCTGTGTAAGGATGCCTGCAGATGCCGTGTGTGTTCACCACCTTCACGTATGGCTAGCCACTATTCAGAGACACTGGAGGAAGACGGGCCGTGACTGTAAATCAACACGGAACAGGAGGATCCCCTAAAGGTTGCTGATGAGTTCAAAAGCATTATAAGATATTTCTGTTGCTTTATGGAATCTTTCATTGTTGTTTTTTTTTAGCATTTTTTAGGGAAAATATTCTTGTTTGTGTAATCTTAATAATAAATAACTCACCCAGAGTGTCAGTTAACTACTTCAGCAGCTATTCATAAATGTCAGTAATGAAATACAACATGCATGGAAGTATGTTACTATGATAAATATATCCCACCTTTAGGTCTCTGGTGTGTCTGTCAACGAACATCTGTACATTGAGGCTCTCCTCTTTTCGTGCAGCGCTGGCTATGACTTGCTGCTCGGCAGCAGACGTCATCTCCGCCCGCAGCTCCAGCAGAGCTTTACTGAGAGCCTGAAAAAACAGGGAGCAAAGACTTACCGGCTTCGACAAATATAACGAATGCAGCAGTCACACTGAATTTCACAGTTAAGCACCATCATCCTTATCTGCAAGTACTACTTCCTGTCTCCCCCACTGACTCTAGGCACAAACCCGACAAACAACATTTTTTCCGATGCGATAAATAATAACAGAACTTGACAGTAGTTGAGACAATTGAAAACATAAAATATGTATTAATAAAAATGCTCTGGGAAGTCTCATTAATCCTGAAACGGATATCCAGATCAAATACTCTTTTTTCTTCTTTGTCATGCAGCTGCAAGGCTGAAAAGCAACATCAATTTGACCTTCAAGTTTGAGTAAAAGCCTGCACTGGATGACCCGCCGGAAAACATCCAGGCTCGGCTAATAATCCAGGAACTGATGAATTCACAGCATCCATTCCACCTGACAGGCACGTCTTCGGACTGGGAACAAAAACAGACCCACCCAAGGGACGCAAGCCGACAACAGTCAGCAGTTACTCATTTCCAGAAAATGAACCTGGGTTGGCGATGCAGCAGAACTGACCACTAGATATTTCTCACCATCATATCACAGATCAAGAAACGAAGGAAAAGCAAACTTATAAGATAAAAGAACAACATTGAGCTGTGTCTCTTTCTGGGTGAGCTGTGCTTTCAGTCGCTCCACCAGGTTTTTCATGGTGTTGCTGGGGGAGCGAACGTTGGCCTCATTCTGGGCTTCCAGCTCAGTTTGGAGGTAGTTCATCTCATTCTCCATCTGGGCACTGTGGCTCCTCTGATCCTCGGTCTCGGCCGTCAGAGCTTTCAACTGGGCAGCATGATACTCCTCTAGCCTGAAATAAATCCCCCCCCTTTGTTTAATGATGCCTGGATTTTTCTTGACCTGTGTTATTACGTAACATGAAACACCTTTAACATTAAATAATATCTAACAGGGAGGTAGGAAAATGTTCTTTGATTGGCTCCAGGTCATTTTGTACTCACTGTAAGCAGTGGGGGCGCCAATTCACTGAATCAGACGTGATCAACATGTGTCTCTTGTGTTCTGTAGCTAATGTAGCGTGCAGGGGGTGCAGTCACAATTAGAGTAAAATTCACACAACCTTAAAGGGAGTTATTCCAACAGCTATCCTGCAGCACATTATTAGATCATTAATCGAAAAATTAATCAAAAGCCAAAACCCTCAGTCATAGAGAAACACTCGTGTGCTTTCTGTCACTAATGAACACAGAGACTGAGGCCAAGTTTAATATAAGTGATGATTTTAGCAGACATAAAGCTGTATCCTTTGTCAACAACTGCCCACAGCGCCCCCATCTGCATATCTGCTGTAGATGCATTTCTACTGCATTATTACCACACTGTGCTACCTGAATAGTATCCGAATAGTCGAACTTTCAGGTCCAGCCCTACTTTTTACATTAAATTTCGGTCATTTGGCTGGTTGGGCAGCGGGTGTTCCAAGTAGGATTATATTTTTGCTATATAAAAAGATCACTTTGTTTGGTTGATCATTTTTATACCCATATATGTCAAGGTAGATCTGGGCAATATTCCTGGTTGGCAAGTCATTTTTACAATATGGACATAGTGCCACACATTGTGAGAGTTCTGGTCAATCAAACCTAGTTATCGGTTTGTTTTGACACATTTAGGGTTTCTGCCAGGGAAGCAGATTCAAGCTGGAGACAACACATTCATGACCAATTGTCTATTTTGCGTTAATCAAATATGGCCAATCAGCAGCGAGACAGAAAGCTAATTGATTCCTGCTGAGAGGGAACACATAACGGCTGAGACAGACACAGATTTGCCAGAACATCTACCTAACTCGCTAAACCCAATGCAAATATACCCTAAATCATGTTCAGCTTTTGTTGAGACTCGAGAGGAGTTGAATCAACTTGTCCTTCGAGAAGTTTTAGTTTGTATTACAGCAATAGTAAGAAGTATTTATACCACCACTGACGTCATTGGCTGTGCTCTCATGTGGCTGAAATATCTCTGTGCCAGTGGGCTACTGAACTCTTGAGAGCCCAGTTTAATCCACTTTGCTGTAGCTGCTTTATATAAAAAGTATTAACTCCTTAACATCTTTACTTCAGTTGCCCCTTAAGTCACTTACAGGCTGTTAACATCATCTTACTGCACATGGCCTGACGGCATCAGCTTGTTCTGTCTCTTCTTTGAAGCACTGTTTTCATCGAGTGAAAGAATAAAACGCAACACTCCACAAAATCCACAACAAATTTATGGAAACCTTCAATTATGAAGGCTGTTCTACGGTATGCGTATTCATTTAAAAAGGGAACACAGGCCTCTGTTGCTGCATAGTGAAGTCTTAAACCCTTAAATGACGGTATTAAGGATATTTTAAATCATTAAAGACCTTTAATTTGGAAAATATTTTCAGAGAATCTTCCGACAATCAGGGTCTCTTGTGTTCTGTGCCCTGGGAGTGAATCCGACCCGTCGTCCTTACTTTAGGGCTTTTCACACATTAGGTGGAAGAGCTCCATTAGATAATTGCTTGCAGTCGTGTTAGTGCTGGGTATCTCATACTTACAACTCGAACGTGTGAATATTCCTCTGTTTCTCTAAGTTTAACTAAAGTTACCAAAATAACAAAAAATTAACGAGTTGAGATCATCAGTACGAACGGAGGTTAGAAGGAAAGCAATGCAGTGATATTTGACAAAGGATCAATTCTCAACGTTTTTCATACTGTCAGTGTTTCCAGGATGTTAACAGTGGGCTCAATGTGAGTACTGAGTTAATACATTTGTTGCAAAACAAAAAGGTGTAGATTTCAAGAAATGAACGTTGCTACGTTGATGAACTCACTTTAACTGCTAAGATAAAAGAAACATAAAGGATTCTGATGCCTTCACAGGTGACTACTGGGTCAAATTAAGAAAAAGACCACCAGGGGATCTGATTTAAAAAAGAATGATCACTTTGACATCTCATCAGCGTGTTTCTTAGCCTGCGTTTCCATGGAGGTCCTCTGTCGCTCCAGCTCCGCCGCGGTCAGATTCAGCTTCTCTGTGACGGAGGACAGCGAGATGTCCTGCTCGGCCACTGTCTGCTCCAGCTCAGCCAGACGCTCCAGATGCTTGCTGGTTGGCACCCTTATGGTGGGCTTCTTCATCAATTCCTGGACAAAGGAAGGAGGCAGTGTTAAGCAAAACACACTTCTTCAAACAAAGCGGGGAATATAAAACAGTGCTCAAAGAGTCACTGAGGAAAATCTTCTAAATTATGCTTAAGAAACACTGGTTGACTAAGTGTGAAATGTTACTGTAAGGTACAGCATGCCTTGAAATACAATATGGGACTTAAAAGTCTGGTTTGCAGGATTTAGTTCCTCTAGTGGTAAGATTGCAAATTGCAACTGCCTGAATACCTGAATATTTCTGCTATATTCTACCAAAGGATCTTCCTAAATCTTCCACACTGGACCTTTAAGTGTACTCAAAGGAGACATCTCTGGATATTACAGTAATGTGAATCTGATGTTAAGGAGCAGACTTGCACCAGTGTTGCTGTGAGGCTTAGCTCAACAAGCCAAAGCTATATAAGCAGAAAAAGACAGCCCACAGAGAGAGCGATGGATACATGCTTACCAATGCCGTCTGCTTAAAGCGGTCCAGCGAGGTGTCCGTGTGCAAGTCCAACTTCTGATGCAGCATTCTCAGCTCGTCCTGGTGTCTCTTTATCATGTCCTCTTGATCCTGGGATCACCGAGGTGTATTTCAATTGACTTTGGACATGAAAAAAGTTAACCTTCTAAAAGCTTTACTGCTTTTACTTTAATGGCCGAGCCTGGTTTTTAAACAAAGGGAGCAATATGTTAATGATTTTATGAATAAGTCGTACAACATATTTCTGTGGACATTTGCTCATAAACATTCACCCCGAGCGCTGAGATTTTTGGGTTTTTCCACCCATTGGAAATGAAAAATTCTAACTGTAACAGACGTTGCACACTGATAAATTTTACTCACAAACTAGCTAATGCCTCCTATAAATAGCACACAGCAATAATATAACAGACTTGTTGCACTGAGAATTACCGATCACCCAGTATTTGTCCTTGTGTGACTGTACCTGTCTGGCTTGAGCCAGCTGGTTTTGGTATTTCTTTAGCACATCTTCTTTTTTGTCTAGTCGACCCTGGAGGTCTTTGATGGTCTGGTGGGCCAGCTTGAGGGCAGGCTGACTGTCTGACTGGCCCTCTTCATGCTTGGAAAGGTCAGCTAGGAGACGTTCTCTGTTGGCAGCGGCCGGGAGTCGAAGACGTAGCTCATTGATCACTTTATCCCTGGACACGATGTTCTGTTCTGCCTTCCACAGAGCTGCTTCTTTCTCCTTCAACTTCTGCATATGAAGGAATCAAAGCTCAAATAATACACGAGGTATCTGCTTTATGAGAAATACTTAATCCATGAACAGGGACTGAATACCGTACCTCATCCAAACTTTTGCAGGTGGCCTGTGTGTCCAAGATGGTGCGGACATGCTGTCTGATTTTACCCAAGGCGAACTCTAACTGATGAGCGAGGGGTAAACTCGGGTCTGGTAGGAATCCCGCACTGTCCTCATACTGAAAACCAAAAATACAGTAAGACGAAGCCCAATCCTTGACTTGATGAGCAAATTTAAAATGTGACAGCCTGAACAGCTGCATGTAAACGGCTGTAAACAAGAGTTTACCTTTTCAGTGCTGCTTAGAATTTCATCCTGGTGTTTCTCGTACTGGTCCAGTTGGCGCTCCAGCTCCAGCTCACGCTGATCCCATGCAAGCTGGCGTTCGTCTTGAAGCTTGGCGCGGTAAAGGGAAGAGCTTTCTGCATTATCCCGACATTTACATTAAATACTACAAAACTACCGACACACTTCTGTACTTAAAACCTTGTGAACAAGTGAGGTAGTTATAACTGTGATGTCTTCGTAGCTACACTCCTCCACTAATGGTTACTGAGTCACAGCACAATAATCCTTTCATGTATAACCCTGATGTGTTTATCGAGTGCTTGTCTACTCATCGTTAACACAGTGACACACAAATCTGTGAGTATGTGTGTGCATATAAGTAAATGTTTGAGCGTGTCTTTATACAGCTCCTGGAGTTTTTCTCTCACCATGTTTTGCTGAACGATATCCTCTTCCAGCGAGCGGATGGTTCGCTCCTGTTCTTCCACCAGGCTCTTAAGGTACCTGATCTCCTCCTTCTGGACCCCCAGCTCCCTGCCTTTCCTCAGCTCCTGCAGACGAGCTTCTTCCATCTTCTTGTGCCACTCGGTTACCTGTTTGAAGTTTCGGTAAGAGGTAAGAGCAGTGTATGACTGAGATGCTGCACAAAAAAATGAATACCCAAGACTTACAGTGTGTTATTCTACTTTTTTTTAAAGAGCTGTAGTAACATTTTTAACTGTCAATCAACCAGAAAGACCTTGGTGACCCCTTTCACATCCTTCAGTGCTGAGACGAGCTCCTCTAGGCCCTGAAGTCTCATCTCCAGCTCCTTCGCCCTGCCCTCTGCCCTCCTCCTCTCCTCTTCAGCCTTCCTCTTCTCCTCCTGGGCTTTTGCTCTGTCCTCCTGCAGGCTCATCATGGTCACAGAGAACTTTTCTTGCTGGGGAAGAGGCAGAGCTCCGGCAAACTGCCGACGCAGTGACTGGATGGTCTGCCGCAGGTGCTTGGAGCGGTTTCTGCCCTCCTGGCGGGCGAGGAACAGAGTGCGCTCGCTGCCGTCCAGCCGCTGTTCAGCACGCAGCTTGTGGGCCTCCAGCTGCTTGATGTGAGAGGTGGAGGCCTCCAGCTTGGCCAAAGCAGCTGACTCACTGAGCTGCAAAGCAACAATGTGCTGGTGGAGCTTTGCAATGAGGGCCTTCTCATCTGACTGCGACTGAGAGAGAAAGATGAAGACACTCACTACACAACCAGGGTTGTTTCTGTTTTGATTCGAAAATTTCAAAATACTTTCCACTAATTCAATATTTAGAGGATGGTGATGAATAAAAGGAATAAGGGCCAGTTGTCAACCTTTAAAACCATCTGACTTAAAGAACAAATCTTTAAATGTAGTGTTCTGGAAAAGTTAATGATTAAACCTTCCTGGGCTCAACGAAGTTTAAGAAAATGAAAATACACGTGACCAAATTACCTGGTAGTCCAGTATTTGTCTCCTCAAAGCTTCTGCTTCCTTCTCTCTGGACTGCTGTCTGGCCTGCAGAGCAGACGCCTGCATCACGGCCACATCTGACACCTCTTGAAGCCTGTACAAGAAAACAATGAACAAATAACTCGCATTACATTTCTTACCTGAACATTTTAACAGGAGAATGGGCTTAAATGTTTTTATTACAAACATTATAAGCAACAGTTCAAGGGAAAGTGTCACAGCTTACAATGGCAAGTTTACATTTCACAACCATTTGGCTGTTTCTTATCAGATTTATTCTATATTACACTGCCGTGGCCTCAAAAATATTTATATCATTAATTTTTCAAAATCACCATGATTGCAAATGCAATCTAATAAAATGTATACTTCGTGATAACATGTAAATAATTATCTCAGGCCTGCAAGTTCTAAAACATACTTTGAAACCTCAGTTCGAAGCTCAGCCTCAGACTTCTCCAACTCTGCAATCCTGGATCTGTCAGCATCGCTGACAGCTTTGCTGACGCTGGCTGCCAGCTCATCTCTCAGCTCCCGCTCCACCCTCTGGGCCTCTGCGTTTATCTTGGTCAACTGAGGAAAAACACAGGTAACGCTGCTTGATAAGCTTCTTTGAATAGACACATAAAATAGCCCAAACTGATGAGAATCTGGCAAAGACAGACAAGAGTTAAAAAACTTAAAAAAGCTGAGGCGTATGCTGTTTTAAGGGATCATGAACCTAAATGTTTAGATAGAGAGATAAAAAAGAATTTGCAAACAGGCTCTGAAAAGCATCTGTACAAGTCAACTCAATTTTACTTCTTTACTGTAAGACTGTTATGTCTGTCAGAGGAACCGAATGGCCTTTTACACTTGGCACAATTTATTTTAAAATCAGTCGAAGAAAAATCCTGTGCATATTGAAGTCTCGGGTGCGTGACAGAAAAGAACTTATCTGTTGTTTGTTTTTTTTGTCTGTTGGACTCGTACCTCTGCAAACTTGGACTCCAGCTCTAAGTTCCGTTCCTCCACCTGCCTGAGGGAGTTCCTCGTTTGTTAATACATTTTGTGGGCATGCTCAGCTCTCTGCCTCTCATTCAGCTCTTTCATCTCGAGAGTGGTGATCCGCCTGGCGGCAGATACCATCTCATTGTTGGCCAACGCCTTGTCCGCCTTATCCATGCTATTTTCACCTCCTGATGTTGAGAAAATTAAAAAAAAACACAGCTGTGGATGAGGATTTGAAATCTTCGGTGGGGTGCACAAACTAGGATTGACTCCTTAGTTAAATTATGGTCTAACATATCACTTCAAAGATATAAGACTAAGAGTTCAGACTAAAATGTCTTCATACTAATGTGCTAATTGTAACTGGTAACTTTTGTGCTGTATGCGGTTCCTGGTGGTTTAACCACGTCCCTGCAAATGTTATGCTGATCAGACTGACGGCCAGAAAACAAATGAACTTCTCCTTTGGTGTAGTCAGTCTGTGTAGCTTTTTTTTTTGTTGATGTACTAATTGAACAGAACTGATCCCTTAGATCTGCACTCTTCTTCGTTTTAGCAGCTGTGTAGCATAGTTTAACTGAAACTATAAGACATTTTAAGGAAAACGTTGCAGAGTCACCTAGCTGTCGGTTTGCAGTGTTTTTATATTGGAAAGAAAAACAACGACAAAGTTGCCAGTTTTGATCCTGAAAGATAAAAAAATAACTGATCTGAATACCAATTGCACTGATGTTGTCCCACGCTTGCTCTAAAGTATTCAGTTTCTCCTTTGTGATCTCCAGTTCTTTATTCATGGACGAGATTTGCCCCCGAAGAGACTCATTCTCACTCTGAAAGAAAAAGTGGTGTGTTAACAGCTACAAATACTAAAAAGGTGTGTGCATCGGAGGTGTAATGAAAATATTTGGGCAGATAATGTGTTCTAATACCTCCAAATGTTCAAGATTGGTGGTTCTCTGTATCAGGCTGCTGTCCCTCTGCAGCATGTCTCTGTACTTGACTGTTAGCTCTGTGTACTGTCTGTTCGCCCTCTCCAGGTCAGATGAGGACACACTATCATCCAAGGCCTTCTGCAGTGCTGCTATATTGTACGCAGCCATTTCCTAAAGACAAAACACAGTGCAGTTACACTGCATGGCGGTAATACTGACTGTACTTGGCAATTTGGGTGTTAATTTTACATTGTGGCCCATGTTTGTTGCAAAAGAAGTTCCTCCTACACTGTCTAAAATGCTGGATTGAATATCAGTGAGGACACGAGGTTTTGCAACAATCCGATTCCACGTCATTTCTTTACTTTGCTACGTCCCAGCAATATCCTGCAGACCTGTATGCAACTTAACTTAACTGCACAAGTGGGAAATATCCATAAATGGTGAGCGACTTGTGTAACTTCAAGCACACCCGTAACATAATATCCATACATGCAAACGGAGTTAGTAGTATACAGCTGTTGAGAAATAATAATATAATAATATGTATATATATTTTTAACGCAGCATCATTCTTGCCACAGTCTGCATTTCTCAAATCTCTACATCCAAGGTGGTGATTAAAATGTTACCACAGACAATAGTGACCATGATATCTCATAAAAGTATTAGAATAAGACACAATCTGCACAGTAGTAGTCTTTAATATCCAGGAACGGTCAACCAGCATAAATCCATCTAGTCACTTTTTATTTTTGGATCTAATACCTTTGCACGTTTCTTATTTCTGTGTGATGTTGCTCAGTATCGTAACAATGGTACATCTTATGTACTCCTAAAAAAATACATCAGCGTCTTTCACTATCAGTCCAGATAAGTGTAAAATAGAAAACCTTGTTTTCTGGTGTTTTTCCACTCAAATTATTTAAGAAAGTAGCACCAGTAATTATTTTATGCACGGTCTTTGTAAAGACGTGGGTGATCTACTCGAACACTTTACCTCTCTTCTCTGGAAAGCAGATATTAGAATCGGTTTTGTTACAGAGTCTGTTGGGGAACAACATTTCTTGTACCTTGTATCGTTGAAGGTAGCCTATCCTCTGTGCGACAGAGGCCTGCATGTGGCTGCTCTCGTCCCTCAGCCTGCTGTTCTGCTTGCGGAGGTGCTGTTCTTGCTCCAGCAGGGTGGCGTAGCGCCGTGTTAGTTTCTTCTCATTAACCTTCAGCACCGTCAGCTGGCGCACTGCCTCGCTCAACTGCC
>JAQQZW010000021.1:24470156-24482541 GCA_029814745.1 Zanclus cornutus | reverse complement strand
CGGTCTGCAGAGTACTTTCTGAATGGACTGCTGAAATCAAATGAATACTTGATGAAGACAGATGGATTGGTCTCTCCTCTCTCTTGGTCTCTTCTTATCTACCGACATGCTTTGTTGGCCTCATCTGTTTATCTATGTTTTTATTTTTGCGTGGTTTATATTGCTTGACGCTAACGTCAGAATCCTGTCAGTTTATAATCAAAAAGTTTGCCATTTTAAATACGGTGTCTTTGCCATTGAAAGTCATGCCAAAATAAATGACCTGGAAGCCTTTATAGAGCCTAAATAAAAACCTTCTGGTCAGTGTCAAAAAAAGTTGTGATATGTCTTTAAGAACTGTACTATATATGTTACAATATCATTGCTTTGTGTGTTTGTGTGTCCAGTGTTTTGCAGTGCGCTCTTTAGGGTGGGTGGAGATGGCTGAGGAGGACTTGGCTCCTGGAAAGAGCAGTGTTGCTGTTAACAACTGCATCCGACAGCTGTCCTACTGCAAGAACGACATCCGAGACACTGTCGGCATCTGGGGAGAGGTGAGGAAGAGAGTGTAGTTGTACAGTATATGTGTGTTTTATTTTAAGTGTAAAATAAAGCGTAAGTAGTTGTTGGAAATAAAGGTTTTGGAGATTAGGAGTGTTTGTCTAAGCCAGGAAGATGAATTAAAAGATAAGGGCAGAGCAAATAAAAGAGCAACAGAAGTTAGTCAGGGCAACAGTTTTCTGAAATTTTTGTCAAAAGGTGGAGGGAGGAGGGGAGAATGAAGAGAGGAAAGTAGAGCAATGTTACGAAATCTTTCCATCTCTCTTCAGTGGTTGTGTTTAATGTGAAGCGACAGAACAGAGAGAGAGAGAGAGAGCTTCATCCTTTTTTCAATAACCTTTCATCTCCCACCCCCTCTTTTTAAGGTTTGATAATTTATTTAGAGACATGCACAGACACACACAATTGTGTGCACACACAGGCAAATACACTTTACAGTCAAGTAAAAGAAAGCACTTGACCTTTAAAGGAATACTTGTTTGCAATGTCTTGAGCTTCAGGAAATAAGAATTGCATGTTTTTGTGATGAGATTTGAACAGTTTGTGTGTGTGTGTTTGTTTGTTTAGGGGAAGGACATGTACCTGCTGCTGGAGAATAATATGTTGAACCTGGTTGACCCCATGGACCGCAGTGTGCTTCACTCTCAGCCAATCGCAAGTATCCGGGTCTGGGGCGTTGGCCGGGACAATGGCAGGTTAGTCACTATGGCAACCACTTTGCCTTTTTCCTATAAAAATTGATGAATCCTCTTTTGCTTGTCTTCAAGATTAATCATGAGTGTGTAAGATGTCATGGTTTAGTTTTCTCAGAATGCTCAATGTGCTCTAAATCATCTTTAACATTTCTGTAGTGTAAATATTCTTAGAGTTTTAAGTGTGAACCACTAATCTGGGCTTATTGAGGCTTCTGTTGTTTATGTGTAAGTTTTAGAATACTTAAATTGACAGATTAATCACCAGTGTAAATGAAGTCGATTTTGCATCGCACACACTCAGTAAAAGGTCAGGGTAACAATTGAGGGTAGCAGACGGGTAGTGATGGTGACAGGCATAGGAGAGGAGAAAATGATTGATGATGAAGGAATGCTAATGAAAGATTAATTCATCAGCACAAAGTTGAGGATGAGAGGGAGAATGGACTTTGATTCTCTTTCACCACAAAGCCCCACCTGACTGATCTGTCCCCTCCCTTACCTCCACTGAGCTTAGCTCAGCTGGCTTCACAAAAAAAAAAAGACGAACTCACTCCTGAAGCCGTGCTTCAAAACTGTTTGCTGCATACATGAAGGTTAAAATGAAACTTTAGACAGAGAGTGGTAATGCTGCTAGGCGACCAGTGAAGGGCGCTCTGCACTGCTGCTGAATGCACAAGAGGACACTGCATGTAGGTTATCAAGCACAGCCGGGTGATGTGGACTGGAGAGGTCTGTAGCTGCTGTTTAATTTGAGCTGGCACGTGTGTGCACACACACATTCATACAAGCTTTAGTGCACTCAGGAAAAGAGGCAAGGCTAAAAGCTCTTGGCATATGCAGAACTGCAGAATTCTGTTGCCTCAGGCATCTGTCTCTTCTTTCATTCATTCACACACACAAACACACACATGCAGCTGTGTATGATACAGTAAATTAATAATGTAATGTCACCCTATCATGAAACAAATGTGTGTTTTTGGAGTACTTAGCCTTAATTTCTACCATCCACATCTACATATAGGCGGAGAGTAAGAGCAGTGGGAATACATCGGCTGCAGCAGAGGGAAGAGAGGAGAGGAGATGGTTAGCGGGAGGAGGAGGAGGAGAGGGGGGTTTTGGCAGGCGAGATGGAGAGAGGTGGATGGAACTGCCAGAGTGGGAGGTATGGTTAGTGCTCACACTGGGTGTGGAGCGGACAGGTTGAGGAGTGTGCGTGTATGCCTGCAGCATCACCAGGAATAGATAGTGTGAGTGTCTAAAGAGGCTGTACACAGGATTACCTGCCAGAACAGGATAACAAACCACTGTAAGTACATTTATATATCTTTTTATATAACTTTTGGAACCATCACTTCTGCTGTTTTGTTTCAATTTAAAGTAGCAGGTAAAGAAAGAGAAGCTACAGACATAAACGATCAGGCCTAAGTCTAAAGGGGGATTTTGCTGAGCAGGTAGTTTGTGGGTTGATGTATGCAGCCAGTTTGAGGTGTGCATGTCACAATTTTTCAAGAACTCTGGTGAAGTGTAAAAATGAGACGCGGGTGCATACAGTGCTGGTTTGCTTGTGGGAGGGTATTAAAATGAGAGTGGCTGGTGCTAACTACAAAAGGAATACATGACAAAAAAGTCATGTTAATCTGAACCTTGTCTTTGGACGAAGGAATGGTATCTTTAATGCTGAAAAGCTTTTAATAGTGAAACATGCAGCAGTTCAGGATTAAAACAAAACATCTGAACAGTTACTGGTACGCTTCTCTACATCAATAAACTCCACTGATTTAAGATACGCATCAAACATGAAGGTTTTATCTCTCGTTGATCTTGGATCTGGCGTTTTCCATCACAGGATGGCTGACGGCACAATTAAGCCATGACAAACAGAGAGATCCTTCAAATGTTTGGCCACCGCTGCTACCTGTATGACCCGTGTTTGTTGCTGTCTGCTAGAAGCTTTTATTTCATGCAAGGCATGAAATGAAAAACGCTTCATCTACCTCCAAGATGGACAAACAGCAAACATTTACCAGCAATGCCCTGATAGAGAACTCTTATCTTCCTCCGCATGTAACTGACGAGAGATGGGAGAGAGATCAAAGGCTGGGGGAAAGGGTGTGTGTGTGTGTGGGTGTGTGTGTGTTTGTCTCTAACCTCTGCTACAAAGGTCTGACACATGTAAAGGCACATACAGTGACAGCAATGAAGGAAGTGGATTTTTAACATGCTTTGCAGTTATGTTGAGCTCCGACTTTGGACTTTGTGTTGCTGTCTGTGCCGGTCGTTCATTGATGTTAGCGGGCTCCATTTCTAAGCTAATGTTAGCTGGTGTTGCACACTGTGGTGCTGCAGGGGAGCAGAAGAGAAGCAAGACAGCTTGCGGAACATCACGTTCTCTCAATCAGTCCACAGGCCGTCTTGGGCAACCGAGATGTTATGTTACAGTCTGTTCACACATTGGGCAATTCAAGGCCATTATCACATGAAAATTGCTTCACGTTCTTGGGTAGAAGGTGTGATCAAAAAGTTCAGAGACTGTTCCTGTCGTGCACGAATGGAGCGCTGCAAAGTAATGTGCATGCAGCAGAAGCAAGACATAACTTTGGTGAGTAAGTAATCCAAGATACATCGCTCGATCTCTGGTACATGCACATTTGCAGTGAACCTGAAACTTGAGCAATGAACGATCATCAGATTTTCCTCCGTCAACAGGCACGGGATGACTCAGACCTCGTGTTGAGGATCAACACCAGTGAGCGGTGATGAGAGTTGTGTCTTCGGCTACGACCCAGACACCAAACAGCAGTCTTCACGGAGGAAGAGTCCAAAGTCTCCGAGGTCAGGAGCTCGACCAAGAGCATGCTGGTGGTGAATTCTTCCCTCAAGGTCATACTGTTAACGCCAAGTACTACTGTGACGTTCTAAGGCGGAGAACACATGGCGCAATGGCAAATTGGTTTTCCATGCTAGTTAAGATTTCTTGCTAGCAACAAGACAGTCTTGCTCCCCACTCCAGCTACTCGGCCAGTTCGGCTCCCTGCGTTTTCTTTCTGTTTGCCAAAATGAAGTTGAAGCTGAAGGGTTGCCGTTTTGACACTGTGGAGGAAATCCAGGGCAAATCTCAGATGGAGCATGATGTGCTTTCACAATAGGACTTCCAGAGAGTGTTTAAACATGACAAGAGCGCTGGGAGCGGTGCATCACCACACAAAGGGAATACTGTGAAGGGGACAGCAGCCAGATTAAATCAGGTACGGCTTTTGCTTTTTATAGAAACAGTCTCTGCAGTTTTTGATTGCATCTCGTACGTTATTTTATCTCTAAAATGCAAATTAACAGTTTTGTCAAATTAAAAAGTTTTGCAGAAAAGCATGTTCTTCATATTAAGGTGTCAAAAAAAGTGTTGGAATCAGTATTGAAACTTAGGTATCATATTAACTCTTGCATTAAAGAACTAGAAATGACACCCAGCCCTGGCAAAGGCACACATGCATACGATGATACCAGTGTGTGTGCGTGCTTGAGAGAATGTGTGTGTGTGTGTGTGTGTGTGTGTGCGTGTGTGTGTGTGTGTGTGTGTGTCTTCCTGTCCAGCAGTTAAGTTGAGCGTGCCTAACAAGGTTAATGAGGAGAACGCTGAGAGAACACGACACCAGAGAGAGATAACTTCTGTGTAATTGTTTGAAATTAGCCCTCTGACATTGACAATAAGGAGCTTCTGACGTGGCCTCGACGTGCCGTGATAATGCTGTGTGACACGGCCGTGGCCCGGCTGGGAGGTCCGAATACCACACGGCTGATTAGAGGCCCCGACATGAAACGGACTAAGTCGAAGGATCAGCCTCGCGGGTTAAACCTAAGGGCATGGGAGAGGAACATCAGGCCGCCAGGTCCTGATGATCCTCCAGCGGCAATAAAAAAAAAAAGATCGTGACTTGTTGTAACACGTCTGTATCTCTTCACTGGAGATTCAGACTTATTTTAGCTGCTAAGACACATCTGATTTGACAGGATGCTTTTGTTCAGAGCTCACATCTTACACAGGAGGCGGCAGGTTGCTTATTGCCACTCAATCATTTTGATCTCTGTTGCTGATATTTGCACTTATTAATCACTGCATGGGAGGAGTCATTCGTCACACTCTTCATAACATTTATTTTATACTACAACCCCCCCAAGAAATGTGAGCGTGTCTTCTTTTGACTTTGAAAAGCTCAATAAATCAAGTCTCTTCTTCTGCAAACGATCGGAGAAGATAAACAGCGCTAATGACCTGACGAGGGTCTTGAAAGTGGAGGGATTACTTCAGTTTGGAAAAGGACTAAATTTCTACCATCTCTCATTTGAACGAGCTGAGCGGAGAGTGATTCCCCGACCGAGACAGTAGCTGAAGTGGATCTAACATAAACATAAACGTCATTATGAAACAGAATCGAGTTTTGCTTAATTAGTTATTAATATGACTGCCACATTTTTTTGAATGTACTGGATCATCTGCCTCGTCTATAAAATGTCAGAAAATAGAGAAAATGACCATCGCTGTTCTGCACAGTTCAACACGACGTCTCCGGATTGCTTGCTTTGTTCGACCAACAGTCCAAAAGCCAAACATATCTGATAAAAATGATGTATAACAGGGAAAATCAGAAAATCCTTACATCTGGAGGCCGGAAACATCAAATATTATACAGTATTTATTCAGTTTTTTTGTTTGATGAGGGACTTACATGATTTTTATGTTTTCAAAAGACTTTCAGATAGTTTTTTCTTCCATTGACAAATATTTTCAGCACTAAATCTGCATACAAGAAGTCATAATGTTGCTATAACAGAGGACTGAGAAGCGTGTTAGCCCCAACGTGAGAACAGACTGACAGACAGAGAAACCCTGCGGATGCACGGACGTGATGAATGTACAGCTGTAAAGTGAGAGTAGGTGTGCAATGTGATCCAACCTCCGTGAAACAGAGAACATACCTGCATGGGAACTATCCATTTCCCAGAAAGCCTCAGTGTTGCAGTAAATCTACTCAACCAACCAATTGTTTGGAACTGTCAGCATTACTTTCAGACATATGGTCCAACGTGATCGTCACTGCAAACAGATCGGTGTGCTGAAACACAACCCAGCGTTCTGAGCGCTGTCGTGCAGTGTTTAGGGCACCTGACGGCCCCCGAGGTCATTTCACGAATACGATGCTTTACACACACTTCGAACCCCATCCCTGCATCTTATATGATTTACTGCGGGGTTGAGCGATATGGACAAACATAATTTAGATATAATTATCACAGCATTGCCTCAACACTGACATGCTGACGACATTTACCGAAGTACTCAAAATCAAATGAATTAAATTAAATTTAACTTACTGATTTAGAGATGATGACTTTAAAACACAATATATGAACATGAGAATTTTCCAACAATACGACTGAAGATAGAAAGTAGTGATAATTTAACAGCCTTCATTTAAAGTAACTTCCATCTGATGTCTACAGACATACTTCATGGGGACAAAGTGAAGCAGGTGTTTAGGATGGACGTTATATTATTTGGTCCAGGTAACAAACTAAACCATTAAATCCTACTGGGCAAACTAGCCCTGAATGAAGTTACTCTCTACTGCAGAACAGCAGCCCTGGAGCTGAGACAGGCTCAGTGACTTGCTCAAGGACACTTCAGCAGGCAGGATGTTTGCTGGACATGAAGGTTTGATTTCAGGTCCTCTGGATCAAGGACTGTGTCCATCTGCTCTGTCACAGTTTCCAGGATCATCATTTTTGAAGCCTCTATTAGTTTCAAATTAAACTTTCTTATGCTAAAGTAAGTTGAGCGTCCCCTCCCTGTTCTACCACTCCCTTCACTCACTGCGTAGCAGCAGGCGTCCGAACAGGTTGTGGTCCCTGGCCGTGGTGTTGCAGTTCCAGCGGTGGTTGCGGAATTGGTGCTGGCACTCTGAGATCCAGTCCTTGATCCCGGCCCCGATAGCCTGCATCACTTTTGGGTGCTGGCGGCACAGCTGGCGCTGCTTGTTCACCAGACCAGGGATGTTGTCACACATCACCTGGGAGCCCAGGGTGCCCATGTACCTGCAGAGTGGAGGGGCAGACAGAGAAAAAGCTGAACACCTGTGATCATCTGGGAAAACTTCAATCAACTGAGGAATGTGCAAAAACATCTGGATAAGAAGAGGTTGATAGACTAGCAAACAATATGATCGATTGATTCTCTCAGTGATCACAGACAGACGTGAAAGAAAATGTTCAAACTTTTCTATCAATGAAAGTGCAAATAATTCAATATCTGCCTGCATTTCCAAGTAGCTGCAGTAAAGTGATATCAAAGCTTTGTAGGCTAGTTGGACACTTAACTTTTGCAATAACAGAAAAGGGGAGGACAAGATAATGAAATAAGAAAGAAAAAAGTTTCCTTCTAAAGAAACGCCTTGAAATCACTCAAACAAGTCCACACTCCCATGTACCTGCAGAACAAGGTGATGAAAGACTGGCAGGGAATTTGAACACTTGCAGGCTGCAGGGATTTTCTCCAACGATTTAAGAAAGACCAGAGCAGCAAGAAAAAAGGAACTGAGGGAAATTATCTGTCCAAACAGCATCTCGGTATCACAGGCAGTATGAAGTTTGGAATTTGGAAACAGAACCTTTGCAAATATTCATTAAAGATTCAAGGAAAGACAGCAAATAAAGAGAAATTAAATTATATCAAATGACTTTTTTTTCCCCGGGAAACTTATCTCTCTAAATATTCAGTCTTCAACTTCAGTATTTAAAAAATAACAGTTATGAAATCCATGGAGGGAATTTCACTCGATTTTCGGGAGATTTCTGATTGACAAAAGGAAAACGTTTTTTTAAGAAACCGTTTTGGAAGCAATTTAAACATTTCTTTTAAACAATAATCAAACGGAGGAGGGAAACAATATTCAGACAATTTCACACAAGTCAGATGGGCTATTTTACAGATGGTCTGACTTACAGAAGCAATGACGTTTTTCGGTTTTAGAGCGCAATTTGCGCGTCGCGGTAAACTTACTGCTTTAAGAAAACTCTGCATTCAGCGCATTGGCTTTAGCAATTCCATTTATATATAAAGATGGGAAAAAAAACAATGCACAGTACTCACCACCAGGACGCATCGACCTCGGCCGTCAGCCAGCAGATTGCTACAGATAAATAAAAACATATTCCACTTGGCAATAAGTTCATATTAACCAAACTTTGGTCCTTTATGGATCTGGACGGAGCATTTCCACGGATGAAAGAAAAATATAAAACATTACAGCAGTAAGAACTTGTTGAATCTCTAAATCAAGCTCGGATTAAAAATAGATCATCACAGGACAGACGGAGGACGGAGGTTTGCGCGTAAAAGTCATGACTGGCTCAGGTTGTGCACGGTGGCAAAGTGCTTATGAGAAAAAGTACAGAGCGTCTCTCTAATAGTCCAGCAAATATTTTCAGTGGAGATGATGAGCTATCAGGTTTAAATTGCTTTACACAAGGGGTGGGCAGAGTCCCGTCTCAGGAATGAGGTGAAGAAATGAGATGTCTGAGAGTATCTGTTCAGGCTGGTTTGACACCAGACAGGCTTGGCCCGCGTCCAGACCGGAGCTCCGCTGCTCTGAGATGAGGTCCAAGATGATGGGCTCTTCACTCAAACTGCACCGACGCGTTCAGGGAAGGAGTCGGCTGAGGGAGAATCCAGCCGGCGCACTCAGCCGGTGTCAGTCACCAGAAAAAAAACAAAAACAACCGAACGAACCCGCTTAGATTCAATTTCGGGGGGGAAAAAACGGAGCAGATGATGAAGATGGTCCGAGGTTTTTGACTTTTGGGTTGCAGAATCCATGAGTTTCGCGCACAAGACCTATAAAAATGTTCTCAGGAGTTCGGAGGGTGCATATGGTCACAGAGACTAACATTTTATTTAATGATCTGATAAATACTTAGACATGAAACTACACACTCAAATCACTGAACGACCCTCCTGCAACCGCTGGGCGCGCACATGCAGCTTGTGGGCATTCGTTTTTCTGACTTTTTACACATTTAGCAAATTTCTGTGAAGGCCTAAAACTCGAGTAAAATTTGCATTCACTTAGAGGTGAGTCCACTGCCGTACGCCACCAACGCATAGGTACCAAATATTTCTAATCCCCAAAGCATGACGCACTGTTATTTCACAGTCTTATACAAATCATCCCTCAGTCCGACTAATAACTCAGGAATGGTGGGTTTAAAAAAGAGGGGAAAAGAAAAAATTACGCACCGATTCTCTCGAACCCGCACCTAAAGGTGATGTGTCCATTTCGATTGGATTATCTATCACAGTCTTTTTTGAAGTCTCTCGGGGAAATCTGTACCACTGTCACACGGTATTTCCTCCATCTTTGATCTGGCCCTGGTGTATGTGGAGGTCCGGAGACCCTGACCAGATGAGATTAATGGGCAAATTGGATTTTTCCCATGATCCCCGTGGAAGAAAACCATAAAACAACAAGGAGCTTTAGCGCGCTCTCCCTGCTCCTTTCAGCCCATTGAACACGACTTTGTTGTTGCAGCAGCAGTAGTTGTAATAAGTCTGTAATATAAATCCAATTTAATTGGAGCAATTCGTTCACTTCCATAATAAATCGCATTAACTCTGGTCACTGCATTTCAAGACATGTTTTATGAAGACACACTGGTCATTTCTGGCAACTTAACACCACCAGTGTAAAGTCAGGTCATTGCGTGAAAAGACTGACTCTAACTGACCCGGAATGGAGTTTATGAAAGATGCAAAATGAAGCATGAAGTACAGAAAGTCATCTGAGCTAAAGTCACTTAAACCACCGGGACTCTAACAACTTAACGTTCTCAGTTTCTGTCTCTAGATATTTAAAATCTTTTCTTTACTGAATTTGAATCACGTGGTGACCAAAATGATAAGTGATCCTTCACAACAATCACTGCAATCTGAAAACAAACAAACAAACAAACAAAAAACATTTCAATAAACATTTTTGTAAATACACTAATCGGAAAATAAGCCATTAGTGTAGATAAGATTTCTGTCACTCAGTCTGAGTTAAACTCACAATGTTAACATTTCCACATTAAAATGTCTAAAAACGTCTCTATCTTTGTTGTTTGTTTTGCTGAGTTGTGTTCTTACATTATCCCAAATGTTGCCAACAATGTTTTGAGAAATGCGTAATTTCACTCGAGGTAAAGGTGCGTTTCATTTAGTCGCCTGTCGCTACCTTCCTTTTGTTTTCACTGTTCTGATAGAGCGACCTCTAGTGGCTGAAATTGCATTTCGTGCATTTAAATCCGCAACTACAACTTCAAATCCTGAAAATTATATACCAGTAAATATGTGTATATTTTTAAACAGCTTTATACGTCTGAATCATATTTAAATCAGAAATTACATTCTAAAAATCAAATTTTTTTTTGCACTGAAAACAGAAAACAAAATTCTGATTCAAATCTTATTTCAACTATGAAAGAAATCGTTCCTCGGAGGAAACTTTAACTCTCATTAAACCCTTAAAACATAAAAACTTAAAAGAATTTAAAACTAAACTCAAAGACGAGTCAAAGTGGGAAACAAGTGTTACAGCAGCAAAAATAAAAATGACCTGTCTCGTCAAACCGCGTCATAGAACATATTAGTCTTTCCATTATCCAACTTATCACCAACAGTCATTGAAAACTAAATATTATTATGAACTCCATGACTGATTTACACATCTGTCCTGATGTTTAGCAGACATTCCTGTACATCTGCAGGTAAAACTTGCCACTGGCGGCTTTGTAAACGAGCATGAGGAAGGCGGCTCCGAGCGCGCTCAGTGCAACTCTGGTCAGGGACCGAATCCTCCAGCCGCCGTGAGAACCAGGATGAGGAGGCTGACACCAATCTTCGGTCTCGTTTATCTGAAGGAGAAGGAAGGGATGTTCACATGAGAAACACGCAGGAATGCGGAAACACGGACAACCTTGTGGTTAGAGCAACGTGACCTCGTGCAGGAAGTAGAAGGGATGCAGGTCATTTTAACTTAATCCAGGCTGCATTTCAGCAGTTTACCGGTGAGACAGTTTCGGGCCAGTTAAACCTCGACAGGGTGGGAAACATCGGCTTAGTTACTGCTGGGTGGGAATCAAAGGGAGACCAGCTCATTTTGAGGATGAGGGCACGTCTGGTCCCGTCGCACCGCCACAGCGTGACTCGTAAACCTGAGTCACTGAAACTTCCTGTATCAAATCCTCTAGGATTCATCAGCCAAGCGCAGAGTCGGGTCTTGGTCATGGTCAAGTCATGGAGGAATAATGCTGCTCATGAATTCTCAGATCAGAGGGTGATGTAGTGCCACACTGAATCCCTGTCATGTGAGGAAGGTTGACACAAGTTCAAGTCCCACTTTCTTTTGGTAAATATGACTTGCGGTTTGGCAGTGAACTCAGATTTCCGTAACTTCCAGAATTCTGACATCACCGGCAGGGAAACTGTTGTACTAAGTGGCAGGAAGGTGTTATTCCCACCGGATAAATTAGAACCATAGTCTTATTTTCAACTTCTCTATTGTTGATCTATATGTTGAGCATGTTCCAAACACACAGCTGGACCTGCCATCACTGAAGCTTCACTGAGAGCAGCGTACTTAGCAATTTACGAAGGTGACTGATAAGTTTGTGGCCTAACGCAGAAGGAAATGAGTTACACAGCTCTTATTACAAGTGCAGTGCAGTTTCTTGATTGATTCTGCAGAAAGTCTGAAGTTATTAAATTCTATGGTATTTCTGTTTTGGGTAACTGAAAATTGCAAGTCAGCACTGTCTTAGAAAATGGACAACATCAGCTTTAATGCTGTCATCTCTCTCTCTGCCATATTTGACTTCAGCATCCCTCTTCTTCACCATGCTGAAAGAATGGACACCCTCCCTTGGTGCTCCCTGCACGTCCTTGTGGACCTCCTTGGGTGAACCTTTGAGACCGAGGTAGCGGATGACTGTACAATTTGAACATTTTTGACTTTGGCGCCTCCTGGTGTATCAAAAAAGACACATTTGCAGACAGAAATGCTGAGGTTTTTCCCCCAAAAAGCTGTTATAACATACGAAGTCTACACATAACGGCTTCAAGA
>JAQQZW010000021.1:23477933-23488184 GCA_029814745.1 Zanclus cornutus | reverse complement strand
GGTTGAATTTCCAGGCAGTAGTCTAAAAGCCAAGGACTCTAAAAGCCACCGTTTCAATCCCATGAGCACCGTTCACACTCTGCGGCTCTCGATGACCCGTCTGAACACGTTCCAGATGTCTGCAGAACCAGTTATTCTGTTTCCTCTCCTTTTTTTTTGTACCCCCCTCTCTTCCCTCCATTCCTCTGCTCCACACGCCCTGCCACTCATCTGCAGATGGCAGATCTGACACCTGGACGATGCTGTGTAATCAGAGAGACAGCTGGCTGCCCAGTAGAAGAGAGTTGCTGCAAAATGCACATGCTCACACACACACAGACACACATATTCAGCCTTGTGTGCAGGCGCACACTCACATTCACATTGACATGCGTAAATTCTGCACAAAACAACCCATGCGTTTCTGCAAACGCTGACATGAACATACATGTAAATACTGTCTATATAAACTACTGCATTTGAATGGTGCACTTCCACTGTGGTAACACACACACATTTTAGTGTCTTGCATGGTGAGATGAGGAAAAAACATTCTTAAATTATAATATAAACTAACTGTGTGCTGGAGGGATATGGAGAGATATATAGATTTCAATATCTGCCCCTGTAGATTTTTTTCATGTCGCTACTTGTGAATATTAACCCTCTGCGAACTGTAACTTCCTTAAATGTGAGGTAAAGACAAATTTTCTTCTTTATTTTTAGAACTGCGGTCTAAAAATGATCCTTTCAGATAGAGAGAAATGGACAAAGTACGCTCAGACAATAATTCAGAGTTGTCATCTTTTCACTTCAAGTGGATCATATCATTAAATCATGATCATGTTGTGAATTCAAGCATTCAATGTAATTGCAAAGTCAGCTGTGAAAGTTTATGTTTTACACATGCAAGTAGTTTTTTTTTTTTTCTGATGTGAAACATGTGACAGTTCTGTAAATCTGTTCTCAAATTGAACATCTCAAAAAAGAACTTCCCCATGTTTGAGCCTGTGCATTCTGTTCAGTTATGTGATTTTGCAGAACATTTGCCATAGAGTGAGAAACAATGATTTCAGAAGAAGATTTGTCCTCTGGACGTAAATAGTTCTTTGAGTTACTGGAACCATTAAACACTAAAACAGACCCGTGTAGACAAGCTGACACACACTCTCAGAAAACAAGCCCACGTTAACTATTTCTGCTTGTTTAAGTGTTGCTTTTGTTCTTTTCCTTTGCATTCACCCTCTTAAAAATGCATATTTAGTTTTCTGTATTTTTCATCCTCACTTTCTTGTTCAAGCTCTCCTACATGCTCAATCCAAGCCACTGCATTTCGCTGCTCTTCTGAGGGGGAGCTGACATAGGAAACCCTGGCTATAAAGCCATTCCAGGCTCCTCCTGACAACTGCAGGAAGTAACAGCTACCTTTTTGGCCCACTGTCCAACAGCTGTAAAATGGCACATGTTACTCTACCGTTGAACCAGCGGCAAAAAAAAGGCACCTGTCTGGAAAAGAAAAATAGAGCAGCAAAACAAAAGGCCCGAGATTTGCTTTTGCTTTTGCTTTGCCGTGACATCACAGCGTTACAGATAGTAACAAGAGAGGTAAGAGATATGATGCATGACGAGGGGATACACTGTATTACATTAACAGCGATGCCTGCACCTGCACAATGAATGCACACATTCATGCAACAAAATATGCACAGTCCCAAATGTTGTCTTGATGCAGCTGTCAATGCCACTTGTGCAGACGCGGACACACTAGAGTAAGAACAATGGAACTCTATGAGACAGAAGCTCTCTCAATGAGCTTAGCACCACATGAGGCTCTGTGCTGCCACTTCCATGTCTGCACCATAGGAAACAGAGAATGGTTCCAACTAATCATATGGGCAATTAAACCAGAATGAGGTTCACTTGACCCATAAATGATGAGCTTATAGCACACGTTGATTCACAGAGGAGCGCTGATCGGGTTGTACAGGCCTTGCAATGTTTCTCTTGTTGTTTCTCTGTGTTTTCTCTCGAGGACTGCGAGCAGGCTGCTTATCTTTATATAATCACTGGGGTATCATTATACTGCATTTCACACTTAGAAGTTGTGACTGATAGACTGACAAACTTGAGAATTCTGGGGTTTCTCGCTAGATCAAGTATTTTTGCCCAAAGCTTGCACTTGGATCAGAGTTCAGATAACAATCCTGCTTCCTACAAAATACGATTATACAAGCCTAGTACCAGTTTGCTTTGACAAATATGTATTGTCTTTTATTATTTTTTGTTATCCTAAAGAACACTCTTGCAATTACATGCTATTTTTAGCATATTTATGCGAGTGCGGATGATCTATAATATGTTTTGTGCATGTATGTGTGTTGTGACATGACACAACTTGGAACCAAAGACATATTTTCCTCAGCTAAAATGAAGTATACGTTACCTTAAAAAAATAGCAATCAGTAGCAATGTGTTTTTTTTCAATCACTCATGTGTGACATCCCAAAGGCCGAGCTATGTTTGAAACAAACTAGCTGGTACGACGTGCCGTCCGACCACGTTTAAAGGGAAAAGTGTTTTTAGTTTCCTACTCAAAAGTGTTAAGCAGCAATAACTGTTTAAATGTGTATGATGGCGATCTCCATCAGACGGTCTTTTCCCGACGACATTCACGGTATTGCACTCTGTCGTATATATGAAAGTGGACAGAAAGGTAAGTTTGAGAGATAACTTCAAACTCAACCTATTTTCTCCCCTCCACACACACACACACACACACACACACACACACACACACACACACAGGATAGTCGGATTCGGAAAGTTTTAAAAAAATTTCGCCGCAGCCTCTTAAACTCCAGTATCGGAAAGGTGTGGAAGTCGGGGTTTAGGACACTGTCTGACAATCCAATAAGCACACTCAGGTTAAGGCACATACTGAACAGAGGTCAGAGGGCAGTTGATTGGTTGGGTGCACAGAGCGCAGGACTTTGATCCTATGTGTGGTTGGGTGTGGGCTGCTTAAGCACTTGCTGAAGGAGGGAGACAGATAATGTTTCAATATAAATATTTTGCGGTTCTGTTGATAAAAACGACAGGGCTGCTGATATGCGTGTGGGTGGGCATGCTGCTACTCAGAACACCTTTATAAGTGGAATGAGGGAAGGGGATGTTTGCGTGAGTAAAAAGCCTTTGTGTTCCCTTCACAAAAGACCTAGGTGAACATTACAGAGGCTTAAGTGACAACATGTATTCTCTTCCAAGTCGCTGTTAACATGAAATATTGCTAAAGTAAAGGGCAGGAGGGAGGGAGAGGTTGGTAGGGGCAAGCGCCAGCACATACATCTCAACCTCGCCCCTCTGCTCGCAACCCTTAGGAGATTACATTATGGCGCACGCCATTGTCCCGCTTCTTCAAGACAAAGCCTGTTCCACTGTGCAAACAGCGCGCCTTGGAAAGATTGTAAAAACAAGAGGTGAATGTCAAAGGCAGAAGTGAATAGGATCTCTCTACTCTTTTGTCAAGCTGGTAAGGTATGCACAAACACATCGCTGCGTGACAGAGAAGAAAGAAGGGCCTTGTGAGAGAAGGAGCCGGAAAAAGTTGAAGCTTCTTCACATGAAAAGGCCAATACCGTGAGAAGTCTCCTGCCTGACTCCAGGATCTATAGAAAAATCCCTCCACAAGTATTTGGATGAAAGACCCCCAAAACACACAGAACGCATTATGCTAAAGACAAAACACAAGGCCTGGAATGATGACATGTGGCTGCAAAAAGAAAAAGGCTTGCTGAAATGCAGAACATTAAGGTTGCAAGAAAAAAGTAATCGTATAAAATAACAGATTCATCAAGAAAGTAAATTTTCTTCATTTGCTGCAAAGTGATATCAGATGTATGAAGACCAGCCAACCACTGCTAAGCTTGCACTGTCCCAGCCTGAAGTCAACCTTGTCACGACCCAAACAAGGCTTTAACTGTCAGGGGCAATAATGAGGGCGACCTCGGTTCCCTCTAATTTACAAGGCCAGCGCCAGCCTGTAATTAATTGCTGCGTGCATAAATGTAAATGAGTCCACTGGGGAAGCAGAGGGAGGAAAAAAAACGGCTGTCAGGCCAATATTCCAGCAGGGAGCAATCTGCGAGAGAGGGAAATGATTTAGAGGACAGCGCACAAATCTGCTGCTTCGTAAAACACATAGGAGCTGAATGTGAGGGGAGGCTTGTTGAGATGGAGGAGGTGGTCGGGACGGTTAAAAAAAAACGAACAGAAAAAACTGTGGTGGCAATAAATTTCAAATGTTTTACTTCAATCTTCTCCTCCCCCATATGTCTACAATTTGTATTCATAAGAGAAATCAAACATACAGTTTATCTCATCCGCGAGGCCCAAACTCCCCCACCCGACGCTGCTCTTACTTGTTGCACGGGGGTGACATGTTTTTCTAAAAATTAATGCACATATTTTATTTCATAGAAACCTTTTAGCATGATGCAAACGTTTATTGAGGATCAAAACTTTTTTCCTATACGTAATTTTTCCACAGATTTCTTTTATGGCAGTGCATTTTTGTTGCTGAAACAGACTTCTTGCCTGCGGGAGCTCAGTGAGAATCAGTCCGAGAGAGCGATAACACGGCTAACAGTTATTGATCTGGTGCCCACTGGGCTGCTTTTTCAGTCCTTGGCATTTTATGATGCTACTTACATTATGTGTCCCACCTAAACTTGGAGGTGTTAATCATGAAAGGTTGTTATTTCTGAGCTAAAATAATCCAGAGAATGAAGATGGGGTATGTATTACACTTTAAGCAACATTTACACATTTACACACATTTGCAGCTGGAAATTTACCAGTACAACTCTGTGGGCCGGCAGCAACTCTACAGGTGAAACTGGGCACTTGAGCAGATTTTAATTAGGTTTATCAATATGTGATAAGAAAGTTTTAAAACTATTAATTGCGTGGGTGCTGATTCAGTGCGTATTAGTCAGGCAGGTCTCTTAACCCAATTCTTTTCAAGTGCCAGTGTTTAGGTTATGTCAAATTGGTCAGAGGCTTTGTTCCCGTCAAGCTGATACACACCATGACTCTCTCCATCATCGCTGTTATTATCTCGTATTTTATCCTCCACCAGCAAAAGTCATGGAGTTGCACAACAACAAAGAGCACCTAAAATCAAAGAAAGGCAGGCAGAATAAATATGTAATCATTTATGGCAGCTACAATAGCAGCTCTCATTCATAAATCTCCTGCACAAAAGGCTGCCGCTTAACTCCCTTTGTGTGCACCATGAACAAACAGGCACAGAAACTATTGTTCATTGAAACCTGCACAAATGTGAGGAAAACACACGTGAAACCCACAATGTATGGGTCAAAGTAGTGACACTTAAGACACACACATACATACATACATGCACCCAGCGGGCCCCGCAGCAGCCACAATAGTGTCTTTATGACATAAGCTCCTTTTCACTACAGTGCTTTACAAAGGAAAATGAGATTTTTCCTATAGCAGGCCTCCAGTAATAACAATTGACATCACAGGCCAGCCTACGTATGTTTCCCATATTAAACAGGGAGACACGGCGTAAGCTCCTTGAGAATGAGACTAAACAGCTTGCTGAGGCAGCGATTTTCCCTCCTGCAGCGGCAGGCCCTCCTACAGGGAACCATCGACGTGAGGGACTGTGGCAAAGGGCCATTTTATTTGGTTACACTCCGACTGCTTGCCAAGACAAATTAACTACCTCTCACAATACAGTAGTGTGATTGACCAGATAGGTTGTTTCCAATGTAGTGTCATGTCAGGCTGCACGGTAGAACAAAGTTTGCTGCCCAAAACATGCGGTTAGCGTTAGACACTTGAAAAAGCCCAACAGGTGGGTCCCATGGAGAGCTTCGATTCTCTTCAGATGGCTCGCACACATGCACGGCGCCGCTGTATCCGTATGTGTATCTTGCGTACTCTTGTGTGTGAAACGCTGTGGCACAAATGTCAGCCGGCCGCGATGCTGCCGTCCGTCCTACCATCTAAAGTGTGTTGGATTACGTGGTGGAAACCTGAGGCCTGAGCCTCGTCAGCTCGATACCCGAGCCAGTGCCACTCCTCTGCACACCCCGTCATCACTTAACATCACACTCCACACTTCTGCTAATCCAACAGCATGTACAGAACATTGTATACCATATAAAAATATACATGAGCCAGAAGCGTGTCAGGAGCATGTCATTTATGAATACATTCCCAGGCGCTATCTTGCCCTGGGAACGTCATGACACAAGGCATGAACCTGATGTGTGTTTCTCACGAAAGACAGCTCTGAAAGCTGTGGTATATTTCTATTCTGAGCCACACAGTGGATACCCAGCCTCCCTCATTCTCTCTCTCTGTCTTTTTTCTTTCACTGTTGCCTCCATCTCTCCACTGCGAGCCCAAACACACACCACCATCTCATGATTACAACTGCTCGATTAAAGACTTCTTTACAGCCTGGAAACCATGACAACGCCCTGCGTAGACAAGCTGGCCAACGACCAATTGGATCTGGGTTTCAGTGGGTGGGACCACGTTATCCTGGCCCTCGCTACTTTACCACAGGGTCATTTCGGAGGCCTCGCACCCCGAACCCCGCTGCCACGCCCCATTACTCCAAACCACTGCGAGTGGTAAAGTGAAGGTTAGCCAGCCCGCTTTTAGAGGAGCATGACGCTTCTACAGATGAGAGGAGCGGAACAGAACTAAAAGCAATGTAAACATAAGTTCAGAGTTCAGGCACACCAGGTTGTTTGCAGTTGTTTTGTATCACTTTAGTAATTATTAATCCATTTAACTGTGTTAGGTAAGTTGAGAACAATGCTGTGAACTTGTTTTTTCGCCAAATAATCAGAGATTCCTCAAAGGGCGAGTCTCAGTCTTCTGCCAAGAAAACTGCAGTGCTCTCTGTTCAAAGTAAAAACTTTATTGTTACTCTTTTTCAACGATGAGCTCTGTTCTTAACTGGCTTGAACAGCACAGAAGTTGAAATATGAGTAGAGAAGAGATTAATTGATCATACTTGGAGATACCGGAGTCACCAAACATGTTACTCATGACCACTTTAACATGGCAATAAAATGGCACCTGGCAGGAATTTATTAAGTGCATCATAAATGACTTGTACAGAGGAAAAATGTTATTAAAGAGTGCACCTAGTTTATATATACTAAAAACTTTTGCACCTCATCAGAATGCAAAATAATTTTTAAACATCGGTGGATATTTAAAGGTGCGCTCTACCAACTTTACAGACAAAATTCAAATTAACAGATCGTGCAGAGGAGGGACTTTGTCACATCCAAGAGCAAAAAACCCTGATGGTGTCATAGTGATGTCATCAAGGTTACCAGGCGTAAACGCTACGAGCTTTAAACAAAAAAAAGCGGCGTTACAAATTGGATACATGAAGAATGAACATTTTGGGCATTTACAAGGTTCTAACAAAGAGACACTATTTAGTTGCATCATGAGAAAGTTTGATTTGAGCATTTTTGGAGCTTGATGCCAAACTCAGAGACCCAGAGTCAGCAGATCTGTCGCTCACAAGCCGCCAACATTATGGAAGCGCAACATTAAATTGTCGGAGTAACCCTTTAAATAGTGCTTCGGCCCGTTTGTTTTTCCATTATGCTTGCATTCTTGCATTCAAACAAAACACGATACTTGTCATTCAGACAACTGCCATTGTGAAGGTTACAGACTGTTTTTTTTTCTTCCCAGGCCTTTATATCATCCTAGCAATTCTTATTACTGCTCAACCTTGTTTACACAACACATCAATATCAGGCTGTTTCTTAAATTAAATGAGTCTTGTATAATAGAAAGCAAAGTAAATTCCCCTTTTGCAGTTTGGAGCAAAGCTACGTGTGACCGTACATTCTGCTCAGTGTCTATATGTCATGAACATGTGTGTACCTTAGAACGTGTGTGCGTGTGTTTGTGTATAGTATGCATTTGTGTGTTTGTGTATAGTATGCATGTGTGTGTTTGTGTCTAGAGAGCCTATGCATGTGTGCGCGCACTGTCCAAGCCTAAGTATGCATGCACTGTAATGTGTGGTTCTGATTTGTTGGTCAGAGCAGCGTTTGCCACTTTCAGCAGCTCCCTCAAAACAGACACATAGAGGCTCATGGGAGCAGCACAGGAGGCCTTTTCCTCACCACAAACATTTCAGCACATTTCATTTTTTTTTCCATCCTCGAACAGACAAATTTAAAGTGAAAGTTCGGAAAGAAACCAGCAGTGTTGTACTGCCGTGGCTCTGGGAACAACAGCAGATAAAGAAAGACACGACAAATTCACAGGCAGACACCTGAGAGGGATTCGTGCAACATTAAAAACAGACTTCCATCAAAAGGTTATGCACTTGATTTCTTTTGTTTAATCTGTTCTGCAGGGAGTGCCAGAGGGGTGGGGTTTATGTATGATAAACTCTGTCATTCACACAAAAGATGAGTAAATGTATCTTCAAACTTTTTCATTTGATTGTCAAAACTTTCAAGCACTTGTATTGTCTTATATATCAAGCCAAACCCATCTGGTTCTTAAGCAGGATAAACAAAACCGGGAGATGTTTGCTAATGACACTCACTTTCCCATATTGACTCCTTGCAGTATGTTAGACACTGCAGGCTGTTATTCAAGTTAGTGGACATCTTAGAATATTCATATTTTTGAGGAGAGAATCTTTTGCTGTCTCTAATATTTTCTGCTAAACCTCTCAGCGGAGAAACAAAACATTTCTGTAGATTCAGGAAAGATACACTGCAAATCACCATTTGAAGACAGACTGAAAGGAAAAGGAGAGACAGAAGGAAATTGGAAGGAGGGGGAATGACTAAAACTCTAAAGCTCCTGGACATGCAGACATGCTTGCACGTGATTTCCCCTTTTCTGTAAAATCATCAGGAGCTGTGTAATTGCCAAAGCATCTGCTGCTGCTGCAATCCAAGGCCGCGGCCACTGAATGACAAGATAAAGAGCCACTTGAGCACCAGTGTCAGTCACCTGGTCACCCTATAGTCTTGTTAGAAATACCAAAAGCCTGCAATCTTGATTGGCTGAAACAAAGAGACCAGCCACAACACTTTAATCTTGTAATTTATGTCCACGTGTTAGCAAAGAATCAACTGCGGTGGACATTTTTCCAGAACTTTTTTAAAATTTATTTTTGGCCGCTTCTCCTGGCAAAACTTTGACATCGGTCAAGTGCAACAGAGAAAAAAATAGTCTGAATTATGACTTTTGACAATGATTCGGCTTCCTTAAAGTGAAATAATAAAGCTGCAGTGATGGGATTTCCATGACCGAGCAGCAATGAATAATAACTTTTGAGGATAATTGATTTTGCAAGCAACATCAGAGCATCTAAGGAGCTTTGTTCTTTGATTTTCTTAAATGCTGTATGTTCCTGTAGCAAAAAAAAAAAAACATTTAAACAAAGGTCAACAATCCGTATTCAGATCAAGAGAAGAGTCAGAGTGTTAAATCTACTTTCTGTCTTAATTTTAGTTTCATTTTAAGCACCTTCATTTGAATGTTTCTACACATCAGGATCTGATATTGTTCATGGGTTCGATGTTTAACTTAGGAAGTTAAAAACTCAACAGCTGTAACTTTTTGGCCTTTTCTCCACTTTAGTCTTTGCAATTTCTGGCCTCTTTACATAACTGGTTTTAGTTTCACAAAGCATCATCTTTATTCCACTACAGGCCAACAGAAAGAAAGAAGTTTATGGCATAATTTTGGGAAATTAGTTTAAATCCATATGCTTCCCTTCCTTTGTGCGTCCTATTCTTAAAAGCATCGCATGGCTTTTTGGAACAGATCAGCGGGGTCCTATCTGCAGAGCCAGATCGATGTGAAAATGTTCGCTGAGTGCTTCAAAAACTGGAGGACTCTGAAGTTGAAGTTACTGTGACCACATTAAAGATAAAGCATAGGTCATTTCGCTGCTCACGATTTCAGTTTCACAAAGTGATTCACAGTGACTGTCGCTTCCTCCGAGGATGTAAGAAATAACCTGGCTTTCCAAAAGTACTTGAGCATTAAAGGAACCTCCCACCCTGCAGCACCTCGTATTTACATATGTCCTGAGTTCCTACATGTCCAAAAATGACTTTCAGCAATCCAGAGAAACGGCAGCCCTCTGCGATGTGTGACTGGAGAGTGTGATGTCGAGTTTTTCCACTTGAGAAAAACTGAGAGAGCAGAGAGAACGATGCTGCGGTT
>JAQQZW010000021.1:23152334-23169648 GCA_029814745.1 Zanclus cornutus | reverse complement strand
TGAATCTCTCTTTTCTGTGTGTATGCTTGCCTTCATCTACTTGGGCCCAATAGTAAACATTAGACCAAAACACCCACTGTTTCCTAGAAAGACACAGCCTACGAGTTGGAATGGAAAGCCACAAGGCAGATGGGAGGGGACATCAAACAAATTAAAAGGACCTGTGTGTATACAATAGACACACACACATACACACAAACAGAGAACCAAGTGGAAAAGATGGGGGCCGTGATAGACCCAAGGTAAATGCTTTGGAAGGTGTTATTATTGTATTGACATGCTTTAAAAAAGGACAAGGCAGAGAGGTTGGAGCTCAATGGGCCGAATAGAAGGAGATTTTCATTTCGTTATCAAGACTAACATTTCCGCTTAAACAGGCCAACTGACTCGTGTGTTTATGTTATTATGGAGGAGGAAAGAGGACAGCACACTGTTTTTCCATGGTTGGAGTGTCTTAGTCACACCCAGGATCTCTCTCTCTCACTCTCTTACTCTGTCGTCAGCCTTGGCACTGACCCCTGAATGCTGCGTGACTTCAATTGGTGCTGATGACGTCTTCTATGATACATTTCTCCCCATGTGGGTCCCCCGCCTTATCCTGCTATCACACATGTCTGAGTCCCATAAACTTGTGCATGCACTTGCAACGCTTGTTTACTTGTTATTGTTTCATTTTTCTCGTTTTTTTCTTATTTACTGTGATTCCTTTATTGACTCCTGTAAGGTCAAAGGTCAGCAGCAGTTGCAGAGCCTCCTTGAAATCGCAGGACTTCAATGGCAGTCCCGCAGGCCAGGCGTTTGCTTGAAACCCAGAAAAGACATCCACTGGTTCAACCTGCCACATTTAAGTCACAGTAACCTGGTTATTGGTACGTTCACGTAATGCGACATAGACAGAACATCTTTGCTCTCTGTTGTTGATTACACACTTCCTCCTCCTCCCAAATAGCACTATCACCATTTTTTGTTGCGTCTGGAACAACAACAACAATTCTCACATCAAAAACCTGAAAGGTATAGTGATAAATGGCGACCAGACATGAGATGGGGCATCCTACAACATTTGAAGTGTGTGTCTCTCAATTCAAGAGGATGAATCATAAGGCCTAATTCAGTCCTAATGGTGAAGTATTTTTGCCATAATCTCTCTACTTGTCTCTCTTTATACCCCTGTGCGTATTTCTTCAGCTCTCTTCTTCACTCTTTTCTCCTCCCTCTTTCCTTTTACATCACACATAGAAACACAGTCTCACTTACTGTCTGCATGCCTGGAAAAATACAAATGGCAACCCAGAGACTAAAGTAGGTTGGGCAACTTTTAAAAGAAGCCAGCCTAAAAATTCATAAACAGGTTAACAGGTTCCAAATCAATAGCCAACATCTGCATGTAAGGTGCACATGTGTGTATTAGTGTTTGTTTGTGTATGTTTTCACAGCCTTGCATGTATCTACAATGATGTGTGTCTTGGAGAAGAGTGCAGGCAGCTATTTTATAAAACAACACAGCTCTTAGTTGTATTAAACTTGAAGACAGAAATAACTGATTTTGCTCATGCATTCTGAATATAAAGATAGCAACCTTTAATTTCACAAAATGTCATTTCTTCATCATAAATGAAATAACACTCTACAGACAGCTGAATCCAATGTGTAAAATGTTTATGGAATTTTCTGATGATGCTTACCGGCAAATTCTCTTTTTGCTTTCTTACATTTGCAGGTAGGTCGAAGGTCAGTGTAAGAACAGAACAGCATCCATAGAACTCCAAATTGTTCAGTGAACAAGATAAGTACATGCTGATAGTGGGAATGGAACCAATGACCAGTGGATCAAGGATTGTCTCTTTGAGCACTAACGTATAGTGATGCATGTGAGTAAACCATAACCTTTTAAGTTAAACAACAAACAATAATCAGTCATACTTTCTGAGAAACATTAATTTACATGTCAGTTTTGTTTTCTTTGATAGACACTGAAACACTCTGGGCAGTGAGTCCTCCAACTGCTTGGACAGGTCCATCTCTACTGCAGTGGCCAATAAAGTAAATAGATTTCTTGAATTTTCCTCCTTTATCACTAATTTTTATGGGTTTAGCAGTACCTCAAATATTATGAGTTGTAAATTGACATTTGCAACAATATGTTTTCTGATAATCCTATGGGATATTGAACCTGGAGATCGGGGGTTATCTAATCCCCTAAAGAAAGTTCCTTTATGGATCTATCTTTTCAGAACAATTTTTTAAAAAGTTCTTTACAGCAGCACTCTGTACTAACTTAACAGATAAAGATACTTGGACTCAGATGCATCACTCAGAGACAAGCAGGCAGGGAAAGCATTTACATTTCTTCATAATAAAGTATTAGGTAAAAGTTTAAAAACTAGGCAAGCAGATAAAATAGGCAAATTTATCCAGAGGGGCAAAGGTCTGATAAGCAGGCTGGGGATCAAGTTGGCAAGTCAGGTAGGCCGAACATAGGCGGAAAAGCTTAAGTGTAAGCAGGAGAGACAATCTGGCAAAAATAAATGGGAATGGACTGGTATGTATTCTGAACTGGTGGAGAAAGTGGGAACAGGTGAGCAGGTGGGCGGGGAGGTCAGGTGATGGGGTTACTGCAGGGCAGGAGGGTGTGGCTGGAGCTGAAGTAACAGGGGAGTTAGTATGAAGCACAGCAGCAAGTCAGACATGAGAATGTGTAACTAAGAGTTGGGTGACATTGTGACACACTTGACAAATTAGAAATAATGCAGTCAACACAGTCAGAGGAAAAACAGGAAACTCTAGAGGGTCTTTAGCTTGTAATTATATTTCAGCACCATTGACAGCTCCTGATGGCAAACTCCATCACACAACAGTTAACTCGTACTTCAAATCTAAATACACTTGCCTCTTTCTTCCAGACATTCTGTAACCTGACACTAAAACCACCACTTTCATGTTTATTAAACCTCAACAGAATAACACCTGGACAAAATAATTTTCAGTTTGTTTTCACTTTAATTTACATGCTGTGGGGATAGTCCATCCCCTTGAGTTTCACCATTTAACCATTTCAAAGTTAAAACACGTTCCAAAGCAGCAGTATTAACTTATGTTTTAATCAAGAACAGTGCTGTGTTCTGTATATTGATTTGTCTGTTTTGTATTTGTAGGAATCAAAGGGTTTTTGGGGGTCATTACAGGTCTTCTGTCTTAACTAAAACTCCCTGAAGAACCCAACATCCCAGCACACTGACTGTCTGCTTCTCAGTCTGTCTCTCTGTCTGCGTGGTGTTCGGCTTCTTGGCTTTAAGAGCTGCGGGTTAAATGGGGAAATTGTTTTCAACATAGTCAGCTGGAGGCTGGAGGATATTTTTAGACTGAAAGAGCAAGACAGAAACAGAGAGACAGAGACACAGAGAGAGAAACCAATTCTGACCTGTTTTTTTTAATCATTACATTAATCAGTGTTTTCTGTATTTATGTTCTCATTTGTAATTGTTTGTGTGTTTCTATACTTGATTTGGCAACAATGACCAATATGAATATGTGAAATTTAATCTGATTTTGAGTTATTTTTGTTCTCTCTCCGGTGGCACAACACAGTGAGCACTGGGTCTGTAGGCTTCTGATATCGATGTGTCTGGTCTAGCTCTCCACCCAAGTCGGCTTAAAAAAATGGTGTTGGTGCCGGGAGACATGAAGGGTTGTTGGGGATAAAAAAAAAAAAATCAGAATAAAACATGCTATCCCCCACTCCTCACCCATACCTACCCCAACCCCAAACACTCATAAGCCCCACCCCTCTCTCCTTGCCAGCTGAATTAATTTGATACTATTTTTGAAAGTCAGTGTTTCTAAGGGAAACCTAATGACGCAATGACGTCAATGCAGGTCAATAGCACACTGCTGGAGAAGAGGACCAGGGAGGGAGAGAGATAGATAGAGAGACAAACACACAAAGAGAGCGAGAGAGAGAGCGAGAAAAGAAAGAGAGGTGGTTCGTGTGTGTCGTCGAGACACTTATCCAAAGCCCTTCCCTGTGTTGTGACATGAACAGTTCTCTTCTGCCGGTTATTTCTTTTGTATGAATTACCAATGACTTCCCGCGAGCTGCTTTTGCCTCGCCTTGGTCCTCGTGCCTTTTTAATTGCGCCCGATTTACTCGTTTCCCGGCGGGTTTGCGCCGATTATAGCGCAGACTCTCAGTCTCGCTTCTCATGCCCCATTCATGCTTTCCGTCTCTGTCTCGGAGTCATTCTCACACACACACACACATACAGACACACACACACACACACACACACACACACACACACACATGCACACACGCGCGCACAGACAGTGAGAGAGAACGAGTGAGAGTCTATGTAGTGAGGTGAATCGTGTGGCGCGCCTCCCCAATTGCGTAAAGTCCCCCTGATTTGGCGGGCTCTTTCTATCAGCTGGCTCATATTTGTAACTCTGTGTACTCTCCCCCTCCTCTCCAAACACCAGCGCCACCTTTCCACTCCTAAACCCTTTACCCCTCCCAACACCACGACCCAACCAACCCACCTTTCTTTTGAGCTGGCTCCCTGAATCCTGAATGGCAACACCAAATATTTTAGTCTCCGACAGACCAGAGAGGCGACGCACATCGGACTGACCTGCTTTCTCCATCCTGACGCAGGAGCAGGGACTGTAGGCTGCCCTGCTTATTACTCTCTCTGTGTCTCCTCTCTCTGTCTCAGCCTGCACAAAGACATTCTTAAAAAAGATTTTAAAAAGAGAAAAAAGTCTTAATCCAAAAGGTAAGTGATTTCTTTTGTAGATGGCGCGAATCCCGACCCAGAATGATCTGTAGTCTGCTACGAAGTTTGCACTTAGACCATGCGTAGATATTTTGGGTCTCGGTGATTACCGGATGATCGTAGGACGAGGGAAGTAGCACCCCAACGAGCAGTAATGTAGTGACGGGGGTCGCCATCCAAAGTGAGGTTACCTGCCGTTCCTAGTCTGAATACATCTTTTTGACACAATGATCTAAATTAGGTGAGGATGTCGGTCTTTAAAGGGGAGAAGCACACGTTTGTACGTTTTTGTAAAACATTTTGCTTATAATCATAGATTCTTGCCTTTTAGCGATATCTGACAGAAGCTCATAATTAACCATCTTTCTTATTTGCTGCACATGAAACATCCAGGGTGACTTTATTTTGGTTCATCGCAGGGCATGACAGCATTGCTATCTTCGGGAATGATCAGACTAAGGCTATTAACACAGCAATGAAACCGTATTCAGGGATGTTGTTTTATGGTTTCTGTGTGTATGTACAGTACATATTATCAACGGATGGGATTTTGCAGACACTCAAAGAGAGCGGGCTGCGGTAATGCGTAGGAGTATTCACGTGTTGGGGATCCTCTGCTTTAGGCTGCCTGCTCTGCTGAGATGCCTAGTAACAACTAAGAGAGAGAGACAGAGAGAGAGAGGGAAACTTTTTGAAAATATCATTTTGCTGACCCTGTTTCTTACGTTTCCAATATGTGTAATATATTTAACTGCTGTGGCAACAGTAGTTTCGTCTCTCGCGTGACAGTAAAGCAAATGTTAATGTCTAGAGAGAAAGAGAGAGGGAGAGAGAGCGTGACAGCTCCTCATTCGTTTCTATTTGTTATAGACAAAGGTGAGCTTAGAAGTAATGCCCCTCCAGTTCTCCACTTGTAAACAACTTTCCGCAGCGGACTTGCGTCAGTTCACACGTGTTGACAGCCAACTCAGACTTAACATCTTGTCGTGTTCTTTTTCATGGCAGTAGTGAAACTGCATTTGCAAAGCCTGCATGTTCTCTAACTTTGCACTTGTATTCGCTGAAGCAACATAAAGAAGCATCAATTTCAGCTGTCCGTGAAGTGTGTTGTTTAAATTGCAGAGGCTTGTGTATATCAGCAAGGAGGTCGTTCGACACGACAATGCTGTTCAGCACCATGGACAGCACCTGGCTCATTTTAGTCGTGTTCAGCACAGATTTAAGCTACACCCACATTTAACCACCAAAGGTAAAGGTGATTTATGGCTAGAAAACAGTGCTGTGGTGGTAAATAACGTAAAGAAACACCAAAATCAATTGCACTTTAATGAAAGTGGCAGTACAAAGGTTTTCCTATAGAGTTGAACGAGTTTGACACCATGATACACGCTAAAAAATTAATAATCTTTAATATCGTGAAGATTTAAACCCCCCTCGGAAGTCATTTTAAAGTGGATAGTTTAAATGTACGTGGTCATGGATACCCACTTCTGGCTACGTCTTATTGTGGCAGGTGGTGTGCGGTCGTTTTTAAAGTGAGGAAAGCACACCACCTGTAATTAATTTCTTCTGGCAGTGACAGCTGCATCACGTTCCGTCCCTCAGCGTTGTGAGTTGAAGTCGGACAAAGGCTGCACATAAGAAAGGAAATAGAGAAGTCTGCTGCTTGCAACTTGCAGGAGTCAGGAGTGCATACTTTTTTAAGGGGGAGGACGGTTCGGGGTGGATCTCTGGCTGAGTTTGTCGACATCACGCGGTGATCTTGGCGCACTGCACTCAGGGACCTCGGCTGCAACTCCCATTGATACTGCTCCCTCTTTGATTGAATGATTGTGGACTACAGGGAACTGTGTGCGTACATGTGTGTCTTTGTATTTAGGATGACTTGTGGTGATGGCTTGTGTGTTAGGTAGATGGAATACTTGACTATTGTCTCATATCTTCTCAATATGGCTTGATTTTGTGAAAAAAGAGAGCTAGACTGTAACGAATACCAAAATATCCAGACCATAAAAACTGACCGTGTTCTTCCTTTTCTTTATTATTCTATGATTCCTTATGCTGGTTTTCATAGTGTAGATTGCATGCTAAATCCGCTCCGTGTGTCTGTCCCCATACATGCACTCGCCAGCAGTCACGGACATACAGTTGGCCTACAGGCAGGGATAAAAATAGCACAAACCGATGCGACGGGCGCAGCCCTTTTCCCTTCTCAGAGCAGACTCTTCTCGGTAGCTGCCATTCAGTGGATATTAACCACCTCCAACTCTAAACCCCCAACACCATCCCCCTTAGCCCACCCCATCCCATCCCGTGAAGTCTCGTGAATCTCCACGCGGCATGAGCGCAGATGGACGGCGTGGGGTGTGTAGAGAAGGTCTTACAGTAAAGGTGTTACAGATATTGAAGGGGAGGCAGGGTGAGAGACAAAGCATACTGTGAAGGGAGGTTTGTTTGTGCGCCTTTGCATGGACAAGTGTGCGCTCCCCTTGGGTCTATTCCGTGGGTGAGCGGGGTCTGGTGCGTGGGCACGACCAGTGAATATAGGAGATGGAGGAGGCAGCGGCTGAGCTCGCTGTGTTTTCCTCTCCCTCGGCTTAGAGATACAGTGTTTTGCCCGCCAACTGCACTGGATGGTGGGACCAAAATTCTCCAAGACCAAAACAGCACCAACGCTTGGTGGGGTATATATAGAGACAAGGGAAGGAGGGAGGAAGAGAGAAGGAGGGAGGGGGGGAAGTTGGATGGAAACCCAGATGCTCCAGCATTAGAGGAGGGTTTTTACCAGGAGATAACCTTCTCCAAAGCTGCAGTTTCCACGAGTCCACACATTATTCACCTGTAATATTTTCGTATATGTCACTCATTTTTTCCATGGCACATTTGCGAGAAGCTGATCACAGAGCGGCAGTGTCTTTAATCAGGCTCTACGGGCTGTAAAGTGAGAGAATCTAAACGTGACGTCAATGCCTAGTAACTGACGCAGCCCTTCAACAAAAAAGGCTTTTTATTTATTATTTTTCTTATTCTCGTCAGCAAAGCTTAATTACAACATTTTTACAGTGCTTAGTCGACCTAAAGAAAAAAGAAAATCCCGTAGGAAGCGTCGGGTAAACCGCGTTCATCAGTATTTGGACCTATTTTGCGTTCATGAGTTTCAGCTGCTGAAGTGACACTGGTACTAGAAGCTTCTGAAGAGGGCGACAAGACATCAAATATTGTCGATGATATTGGCAGCGACGACGAGTTCCAGATTTTAGTTATTGAGGGTGAAAGTAGTGTGTTTTAAGGATGAGAAGGAGGTGGGGGTGCTGTTGAAGGCACATTGGGTTCCCAAAAAAAAAAAAAAAAAAAAAATCACTGCAATGATGCAACGGAGGGGAATCGGGGCTCTTGTGCAGAGTTGGAGAGGCAAAATTAATTTATATTACATGCACTTCACGTAACGTTCCTAAGCGATGCCTTTTGTGGGTGTTTTTTTTCTCCTTCCTCGTACTGTGACCTAAAAACAGCATCATAGTTTTGATCGTGCGCCAGAAATAGACTGACGGGTATCACTTGTATAAAAAGGGAGGCGATCCTGAGCAAACTTGGACGTGCCACTGTAAGCCTACATAATAACAAATGGAGGACTTAATCTGTTGCATTTCTTCCAGACTCTTGTTGCGACTTCTCCCTAAAATCTCAATCTTTCTGTGTCTTTCTTTCTCCAGTTTAAAACAAGGACGTGGCTGCACCACGGTGAGTGAGACATTTGCACATGCAGTGTTTAATATCGTGTACTTTTGTGTGTTTGGTAGTGCATGCTCCTGAGTGTCTGTGCTGTTTCCCTTCTCCCAATTTATCCTCCTCGTCTGTCTCATGCACGCAAAAACAACTGACTCCCGCTCGCAGGCATGGATTTTATTGGCATGCTTTACAAGCCATATTTGACTGTAGAGCCGAAGCATAGAACAACCCTTCCTGCAGAGTAGGAATCACCCCTTTTGGTAAATAAGCAAGTGCAAAAACTCCCTTTGTATGTTGGCGCTGTTGAGTCTCTATCACATATTTATTTTTTTCCCTCCCATCTCCCTGCTCAACCGCGATAGCGAGGGGAACCCCTCTCTGATGAGCGCTTAAGGACGCCTTTCCCTCCGTATTCTTGTTTTTAAGAGGAGTCTTACTGACAGAGAAGCGGCGATGGAGGAGGAAGAGGAGGAGAGGAGTGAGTGAAGTGAAGGAGCTGTTGCTGCAGCAGAGACCAGGAGCACCGCATGGGGAAACCCGGGAGCTGTCCAGCAGCAATGGTGCTGAAACCACACCAAGTGGCGGTAGTGGGCTGTTGCTGGTGTGTGTGTGTGTGTGTGTGTGTGTGTGTGTGTGTGTGTGTGTGTGTGTGTGCGTGTGCGTGTGTGTGTGCAAGGGGTGGCTGGTGTTGTTCCTGGCCACCAAAAGCTTTATTTACTCATGCTTGGAAACCAACAGCATCTACTCGTATTATGAGTGATTCCTCTTTCCTGAAGCGACCATGGAGGAGAACATACTGAAGCACCACCGCCTCCTTTAAACAGCCTCCGCTAACGGAGGGGAGAAATTTGGCTCAAAAAGATGTAATAACAGAGTTTTCCCGCCTGTATAGTTTGAACGGCTTTATCCGATGCCATAGGCAGGCCAGCTGCAGCTGGACCGACTTGGATCAGCTCTTCTTCTGCTCACGTCAGTCCCTTCATTTCCTCCCATACCTGACCACAGAGGAATCAGTCTGTTTGTATTTTTTTTACCAATCCAGCCTTTCTGTAGTGAAGCAACTTGCCGTCGTGTTAAATTTACCAGAACATGTGTAGCCAGTGTCAAGTTGGCAGTGCGCTTGCGAAATGTTTGAGAAAGTAGCAAAAATAGTAGAAACACTATTCTGTGTTTGAGATCAGCAAGACGCGCCTAACTGTAGTGCTGTTATGAGGTTTCGGTTCAAGATCTCTCGTCACAGTAACTTTGCATCCTAGCGACGACGAGGGCGCGCAGGAGGCAAAGGGAGCGTCGCTATTGTCGCCTTTACTCCAAGAAAGAGCTTGAAAGAATCATCCTTTCAATTAAGGTATCAGTGATGAATTAGCGACCCGGACCGGCAAGATGATGAACAGGCTATATGCGCCGGCACAGTTCTGCAGCCCGACTAGGAAACAAGAACCGCGCTCAATCCAGTCCCAGTCTGTGCCCGACTTTGGCCAATTTTCCCAGTATTTCGAATGCAGGCTACGAGGCTACCATGCCACAGATGCAAAAGCCCACATCGACCACCTGTCTTTGTCATGCAAAATCCCGATTGCACTTCACCTGCGATATTCCTCCACCTCCCCAAACACTCACAAAAAAAACAACTCTGTGATTCTTCGTCGGTCAAAATGCGCAAAAAAAACGACTTGAGGGGCCAAATCTTGGTCAATAATTCAATACCGAGCGTGTAATTTCGGTGGAAACAACACGGATTCCCGAGTCGTGACTGCTAAAGTGAGTAATGTGCGCGTTGGCTGCGTCAGGAGAGGCAGTCACTGTGCAGTGCAGACGGTGGGGGAGAATCGTGACTGACTGGGTTGCAAATGAAAAGACCACCCAATAAAAAAATACCCACACCAGGAGGGGGAAAGAGAAGAGGGGGGCATGGCGGGAGGGAAAGGGTGGGGGTCTGGGGTCTGGGTAGGTCTTTAGACTCTGGGTATGCACTAACCATTTCCCTAACCCCCCCTCCCCCCCAATCCCAAATACCTCCTTTCTCCCCAAAGCTTGTTTTTAGTGTGAGCCCTGCTGCTTGCTGGCATGCTGGCAGCCAACTTGAATGCAGACGAGTTTCATCAGTGATAGTGGGGCGGTGTGGATAGAGAGAGAGGAGGAGGAGGAGAAGGAGGGTGGTGGGGTGGTGGGGTGGTGGTGGTGGGGGTATGTGGTTCGGGATCAAACCTGGTACAAACAAGGGGGTCCGGATCCAGATCGTGACCCGGCCTCTACCTCGGTACAATAACTTGCAGCTCCATGGAGGGGAGGTGGAGGGTTGTTTAAGGGGGAGAGATATTGAAATGGCTTTTGAAAAGCTAATGGAACTGTTGCAGGAAAAAAAAGGTAAGTTATTTTATCTATTTGATTATTATTTTTGCTAAATTTTACAAAAAAACAAAACATATTAAAGATTGTTTGAACTCAGAGCGTGTGAGAATGAGTGGTTTACGGTCGTGATTAACCCTTGATGTGATGCTCAGCAATGTGTTGTTGTCTTTTAAGTTGTACCTTGTTGCTGTATAAGCTGTAAACTGCTGCAGTATATCGTAGCGGTGATATAATTGTTATACTGTTTGGTTTCAACCTTTAAACCGCTGTACATGACTGAACCATCGTGGCTCCGGACTGAATTTGCTGTTTGGAAACCCCCGTGTCGTTTTTGCAGTGGTACCCTCCGGTGAACTCTATAGGTGACCATGAGTCGCCTCAGATGCTTCTTGCTATGTTGTGATGCGATGTAGAGGGCTGTGCGAAGCTTCCCGCACGTTGACGACATTCAACCCTTATTTTATTAGCATATTATCGCTTAGTATGTTTGCATTTCCTATAATTTGATCCGGCTTGTAGCTGGCTCGTAAGGGGTGAAAAGGAGGGTGTTATTTTTGATGAGGTGAAAATGGCTCATCCTTGCTGTCTCATATATTGTTTATTATTATTATTGACACCCTAGTTTAATGTTACTTATCACGATATAACCCATTTAGAGTGACGGTCAGTTTCGCTGCTTCGCAAGACGCCCTGCAAACCCCAAAAACTGCGGAAAAAATTACAATGCAAATGCATAGTAACAAAATAGCTGCATCAAATGCTCATATCCCTACATCAATACATATAAGTGTACACTTTCTCTGGTATAGATCACAATTTGGTTAGCCCTGTCTATTTTTTTTTCAAAAAGGGGGGTCCCTATATGAGCGAGACACCGATTGGTTGATGACGAGGTTTAGTTTCTCCAATAAGATCCCTCCCTGCTCTCTATTTATTGCCAGCAGTTTACAGCCTTGCTCTCTCTCACCCAGAGCTCTGGAGCGGCTGCAGAGAGCCAGTGCTTCACTATACCGAGACACACCACGGACCAGGGAATATAATACAGAGAGAGAGAGAGCACTGACAACAAAACGCATCGATGCACAGCTCCCAGTGATCACACGGGCTTTGCACATCCGAGCGTTTGGATAAAAAAAAAAAAGGAAGAGAAAAGAAAGGAGAGGAAAATATGAGGGAGAGACAGAGTGGGAAAGGGGAGAAAGGAATGGATGAGGTAGGAAAGACGAGAGGGGAGATAGAGGAGAATTCAAACTGGAGAAGGAGTGGGGAATCAAAGCGAAAGGACCTTGGACAGCTCTCAGTTGCAGCAGCAGCCTTGGCATCCGGAGACCCCCCCTTTTTTCTCTCTCTCTTTCTCTCTTTCTCTCCATCCTCCATCCATCCTCCTAATGTGTGTGTGTGTGTTGGAGGGACACACTCGCCTCGGGTTGCCGATGGCTGGAGATACAATCAACCGAGCCGGGATGGGAGATAAATTCACGGAAGCGAAAAGAGAGAAGACTCCACGGGTGTCACGGAGTCTCCGTCGGATGGGAGCAACAGCAGAAAATGTCCTTCACGAATCTTTTTGCGGTCTGGGCTTGCTGTTCATAACTATTAATCTGGGAAGCCCTTACCCCAAAAAGCATTTGTGGAGGGCGCAATCGCCGCACCGAGACATCGACATCGGAAGACGGCTCCACTCGTGGAATTTTACAATCTTTATTTTTAAGGGCTTGTTTTCTTTTTCTGCTCGAATTTTCTTTTTGCATTATTGTTGTCCTCATTTGCTCCTGTTATTTTCGTCATTGCCAAAACAGTGGCGTTTTTGTCACGGTTGCTTTTCAGCCCTACGTGTGTCATTTTTATTCCTAGTCAACAGTTTTCGTCTTTGTTAGAAATTGTGGCGAAGCTCTGCAGCCACGTCGCACCCAAGTTTTTCTCAAACTCTTGCGTGCCTCAGTGTCCAGAAAAATATTTTTGTAATTATGTCAACAAACATGTCGTCGGACTCAAAACTTTGAGTCATGCAAGAAAAGTCATTATTTCAACCAAACACACCCCCATCCCCCGTCCCACTCTGAACAAGTGACAGTGGCCCCCAGCAGAGCAGAGTGTAAACACAGGGAGACCCATGCCATGAACAAGTTGCACGTGGGCAAAACAGTGGATGGTGATGTGTGTGTGCGTGAGTGTGAGTGTGTGTGTCTTTTGTTGGGTGGGGTGCCACTTTTTGCTTGTACGTCACCGAACCCCTAATCCCCTTAAAAAATAATATGGGAAACAGGCACACATGCACACACACACGCACCACTGTAAGCAAAGTGCATATGCAAGGGATTCCCCAACAAGGCCATCATAACATAGGGAGAAGCCCAGGTTGGCAGATGGAGAGGAATAAGGAACATCTGCAATCGTTGCCTCATACACTGGCCGTGTAGTGAGTGTGTGTGTGTGTGTGTGTGTGTGTGTGTGTGTGTGTGTGTGTGTGTGTGGCCTCCATGCGAACATCCACGCAGCTTCCCCTTTAACGCACACTGTGGAAACGCACACGTGTCTCCCTCCCAGTTTTGTGAATAGTAGTTAATCCACCTCAAGCATCGCCCACCACTGTCTTCTGTCCCCACAAAGAGAACACAGAGAACCGGACACGACAACGTCCTTATAGCCTGACCCACTAGACTCAAAGCAAAAACAAAAACAAGAAATGAGGGAGAAAAACCAACAAAACAATTTCTGCATTTTGACGATTCTGTCAATATACTCACATGTTCTGCAGCAAAGAAAAGTATGGCCCCCAAAACTATATGTGAATTATAAGTGATGTGTACACATAAAGTCATCACACCGATGGAAATAAAAGTCAGAGATGGGCATTCCTTTTCTTAAAAGATAGAGTAAAAGGAACAAAAGAAGGTGCAGTTCAATTTAGCCAAGAGAAGAAAAGCACACGCAACTTTACCGTGAGTTTGTCCTACGCAGTCCCATCACAGTTGAAGGGAGCCTCAGTGTGAATAATCATAATTTATACTACCATATATATATATTTATGTGTCTATATGCAATATCGGGCCAATTTGCAGCCATGTTAGTCTTAAGATGGATGAGGTGTAGGGCGGACTCATAAATGACGTGCAATATGAAATATCCGGCCTCTTACGCTGCAATATCTGAAAGTTAGAGGCCTGAAGCTTGGCAAGAAAACGTAGCCTATTGTCAGGATGGAAAAAGAGCACGTCAGAGGAGAGAAAGTGACGTAACTGAACTCAAAATGAAACCGTTTGGACGTCTGGTCTCTGTCTGTTGGCGACCAAGTAGCATTACAAGAAAAGGAAACTTAGAAGACACAGAAAGTTCATGGCGTGCAGCGAGCAAAGGAACACACCTTGCTAAAAATCCCGGGAGACAGCTCTGTAACTTCCTAGAGTAATGTGACCCAACCCATGAGCAAGGCTCCGAGATGGTGAGGCCCGTGCAGGCTGCGAAATTCTGCGCAGGAGATGTACTCGCATAAACATCCCCGTTCCTCTCCGACAAACGTAAAAACTCCTAGTTGCAGGTGACCTGCGTGGCCTGGAAAAGACAAAACTGAAAGAAATGACGTTATTTTTTTTTAAAGGGAAACTGCGTGACCTCTGACCTGTAGAGTCGCTTTGCGTTTCTCTCTATTGTTAGTACGTATTGTAACAAATACGTGAGGCTGCCTCTGGTGAGGATGTGATGAGGGCAAACTTGCACATGTATCTGTTAAGGGTGACGTCATTCTTGCATTTTATGGCATGGATTTATGTCAGTCTTGTGAGTTAAAACGGAGACATTTCTGAATTGTTTATGTTCGTGGCTGTGTTGCCCAGTCTGTTAGCAACCGGCTGCAGGTCATAAAGTTTCCGCACCTCTTTCCAAATCCCCACATCTTTTCCCTCTCTGTGTAGGTCTGCACGCACTTCCGCAGACTAACTTTATATACGCTTAAATCTCACTATGCCTGTCTTATCTTTCTGTCTGGCAGGAGAGAACAATGACAACAAAAACAAGAGCAAAGATGGAAATGAGACGACTTGTGTGCCCAGCGGACTCTGCCGCTGCTGTGGGAGCCTCCAGCTGTGCGCCGGAGAAAAAAAGGGGACCCACGTTTTGGAGGTTTTCACCGTGGAGCGCACAGAGACAGAGAGACAGCGACCGTCCGACCGACCTTCCTCCTTCTCGTCCTCCCCCTCTTCCTCATCCCAAGAAAGGTAATTGCACGGCCTGAGATGTGTTAGAGGATGAGGATGACGTCAAACCCAAATCACCCTTTAAATTGCATTTTGCATGAGGCTCGTTATGCTCGGTGCTTGTGAGCAGGAGTTGTGTCTGCGCAGGGCTTGTGGTGCTGGATTTCCTTCTCTTCTCTTTCTTCTCTCATTTCAATTAATTGTGGGCCTTGAGATTATACAAGTTAAGAATGGTTGTGTCGCATATATGTTGAATTACTGTCTCAAACGTAGGGGATTTTTGAGACAGCCAGTCAAACACAATGATGCGTAAAAGTAGCAGCCTGTAAATTTTATACCTGGTAACTTAATAAAAGCTTTACAAAATTCCTGTGACGTATCTATAGGAGAGTGTGTAGGCTCTTAGTGACTCAGTAGTTTGCCTGGTGTTTCACATGTCCGTTCATATCAGTATAATGTTCCTAATAAGGATTTCAGATTTGTTGTGATAGCCTAAATGAGATGACCACGGCGACATTTTGCTTGTTTTGTAATCTGGAATTTTGAATCGTGCTTTGCTGTTGTCCTGTGTCGTCAACATAACTTTTACAAGGATTATAAGAATATACAAGTTACATGCTCTCATTATACAGCAGAGATCTGTATACAGACCTAGCACTTTCCATTTAATTTGATATTGTAATTGTAACGGCTAAAATCAGCCATCTGGTAGCAGTTTAACTTTGGAGATGTACTTTTTTGTTGGGTTACCCTGAATACTGGGCTATTCAGCTGTGCATTGAGCGTCCGTGTTGATTGTAACAATAGACTTTTGATGGCCAAAGTTATCCAGTAATTATAAATGTATGTTTTTGATATTTGAGCAGGTGTGAAGGTGCATGTAGGCTATAACTGACTGTAAAATCCACTGTATCTCTTTTATACTCTTTGTTTTTGGCACCAGGAGCTGTAATGTCCCCTCCAAAATACCTGCTATGTCACCTCTCGGTGTGAGTCATCATATCATAGACAGTTCAGGCAACACCTCGACGTCACGTTAGATTTACTTGCCCTTGTATTAACGCTGTTGTTACCAATACGAGCAGAGGGCGCCGTGACCTGGTGCAGCAATTCAGGCAAAATGTTTCTGTGATCTATTAAAACAAAAGGTCTCTCTCTGTTTCTATACAATGTGATTTATTATTGCAGAAATTACCACGTTCCACTGTAAAACAAAGCGTTAAGAGTAGGATAAAATATGAATTTGTGGCAAATATGATCATCTTGATTTATATGAGTTATGTTGGCTGGAGGGGTCAATAGACTCTCCCTGACTTGCTATCTAAGGAAACTCTTGGAGACAATTCATGACAGCTATTTTGCTTCCCTGTTACAAAGCGTTTAATGGTACATTCAGGTGCTCCTCGTAATCTGCTGCTTCTAAGGCCGGAAGTGGCAATCACAGTCGGTTTAACAATCATATGCTCTTAGCCGGGAACATCAACAAAATGGATGCTATAGATTTTTTAGCATGTGTGTGTGTGCTGTGTGAATGAAAACACCAGGTATCATCTGACTGAAAACACGACTTCTGATTTCATTATCATGTGAAACGTAGAATAGCTTTGCTTTTTAGAATAAACTACAAATGAGCATTTTCAGTACATAACCAGCTGTAAGTGTAAAATGGCATGACAGCAGGTTTTGGTCGTTTCTCTCTATTCAATCAAAAGATCATGGCTAAAAGAGGGTAAATTTATATTGGGTTAGGTTTGGTAGTTCTACACGTACTTAAAGGGTCAGTTAACCCAAATTATGAAAAACATATTTTCTCAGGTACTTCTAGTGGTATGTACTGTAGCCATGCAGATGTTTTGTTTTTATTTGTGTATGTGTTGAAATATCCATCCCTGATATATTTTCCTTCACCCCATTACAATAGTGGTAAATGGCATTTTGTTTGTGGTGCTTGCTGCAGCACTGAAAAATTATATTTACAGTGTCTCCCAATTTATCAGTTATCCACAAACCACACTGTCAACAGTTGTCTCTGGGACTATTTCTTTAGTAGAAAGTAGTTCCAATAACAACTGTTGACAGCGAGGTCTTTTTATTATCTGGAGTAACACAAACTCTAGAAAGTTGTGTTGCTGTTAAATTTGTAAATGTAATTTTCCAATGCTGTGAACAGGGGTGGGCTGGTGGCAGGAATCTTAAAGATAGATCTCAAAATGTGTAGCTCAAATAAAACAAAAATATCCGCATGTATAAATATCAGGAGGGGAG
>JAQQZW010000021.1:22990657-23001808 GCA_029814745.1 Zanclus cornutus | reverse complement strand
CAATCAAATGAATGAAAGATGACAATTACTCCCAATATAACGTAATAGGAAACAATGCAATATAACTAATTTTCCACAATACTCTGAATTCTCTCAAGTACCTGAAGGCCTTTATGAACAACACAATAAACTGCAGATGAAAAAATTCAAGAGGTCAAGCAAAGCCCATCATTTTTCAGAGTCTGAGGTAGAATATATGAGAATCAGTACATTTAGTCAAATGTATGGTTTCTATAGAAACCTTTTTAAAATGGAAATTCATGTAAGCCAATCACCAGGTTTTTTTTCTTTGTTGTGTTGTGGGTTTTTTGGTGGTCCAACAGATGCAGCTGAGTTTCTGTGAATGGAACTTGGCTTCCCACCATAATTTTATTGCTGTGCCTCAGAATATGATTTATTGGCTGTGGTTTGACCACTAAATATCGTTAATGTGTGACTTGATTTTTGTGGTCTTAGTCTGAATTGGTTAAATAATAAAATGTTGCACTTATGAGACATTATTTCGGGCAATAATGTATCCAACCAATAGGCGGCGACTATATATGTATTCGACATTTGAACACTTCCTGACAGAAAATTAACGAGGAAGAGAGAGCCAATCAGATTGAGAGCTGAAGAATGTTGTCCAGGCATGTTCCGACTGTACACGTGCTGCTCTAGAAGGTAATGTAGAAATTGTTTAATCTTAGATTATATCTTAGCAGTAGCCTTGATTTATATTTTTTCTCTGATTATTTATTAGTTGTGTCTTCATTCTACGTGGCTGTCTTCAGCTTTTTTAGCTAGCTAAATGTCGCTTCATGTGGCAAAACGAACGTCGAACTGCTTTGAAATTTCTGGCAATTACAGTTACCGACAAAGTTAAATGTTAACGTCATACAAAATATGAGTCCCCGTTTTTTCTGAACTGTCAGGGCCACTGTTAGACGGGGGTTAATCACAGATAACCAAGCACGTCTTATTAAACAACTGTACATTAATTAGAAAGATGGTTTGGTGCAGGCTCCCACGTTTGCCGTGAATCATACATACAGACAGTATCTATTGTTGGATTTCCAGTATGCGGGATTTACCACTAATTCTAGTAATAATCAAATAACATTTTAGTGCATTGAAGAACAATATATTTGCTAACAAGGAACCAACATTTAAACTGCAGTAATCTTGAAAGGAGTTAGGTGGCACTCTGTCAGCACGGAATTAGTTTTCCCCTGTTTTATACGGAATATCTCGGAAAAATGCTCCTCTATCTCTATCATTATAAACTAATAAAATAACTGTGAATTAGCTCATTTGGCTGCTGAGTTCAGCATGTGATAAAAGACAGTCTTCCCGTTTGTTGCTTCAGATTTGGTGTGTTGTAATGTGTTGCTGTCAATCACCTTCCTCGTGAAGTTGGTGGTATTTCTGAATGGCCACGTCTGTGAAATCTTACATGTTGCTGAAATCTAAGAGTTATAAAAAAATTTTATTTGATTGTCAGAATGTCAGTCTTATTTGTTTGTTTGTTTTACACCAAGTGTGGTCTCATTAGTAATGTACTGTTTTGGTACGTTGCCATCATATATGTACACACGTGGCGAGATAAGAACCAAGGTTATGCAACAGCCCCAATGACAAAAAGTACATTGCTGCCTTATTTTAGAGCAGATGTGTAGTTGAGTTTTAAATAGAAGTACTCACCTACTGAATTTCTTGCCCAATAATAATCAGGATGTGTTGTGTTGTTTTATTTCCTCAGATATGACTGCAAGGCCAGTTTCATTGGTTGATGATGGCACAGTCGTCAAAAAGACATAAAGCCACCTCGTGGGGGCTTCTCAACAACTACCGGTACTTGTGCAAAAAAGCCATGGTGATTCGTGCCATGGAAAATGCAAGAGCTGGTAATAGATGCCAGCAAATGGTAATTATCACCAACACGAAGAGGAAAGTAAGGGTCAACAGCAACGAGCCACTGGATACAAATAAACTGGTCAAAAAAACTAAATAATCCACTACAGACCTGGGAAGTAAAAGTACTGTAAACTCTGAAAACAAGAACACTGAAGTATCAAAACCTGGACTCTCTGTGTCTGAGCCTAAAACCTCTGACCACCACAGTTTCGTCACAGCCCTGAGAGACAGCTGGGAGGTGGACAGTGGTTTCTCCTCTGAGGCGAGTCCTCCGGCCAGCGGTCGGAGTTCACCGTGCCTCAGCTCGTGCTCGACCACAGTGGTGGCTTTGGACTGTGAGATGGTGGGGACGGGGCCAGGCGGACGCTGCAGCGAGCTGGCCCGCTGCAGCATCTTGGACTATCACGGCAACATATTGTATGATAAATACGTCCGGCCGTGTCAGCCCGTCACGGACTACAGGACTCGCTGGAGTGGCATTCAGAGGCATCACCTGCACAACGCCACGCCCTTCGCTCAGGCCAGGGAGGAGGTGAGGCCTGCTGGCTTTTGGACCTGAGATCTATTAAATGATTCTTTAATGATCTCCTCCTTCAGTATATTTGTGTTTAATAAGTGTACTGGGAAATACTGGCTGTGTTTAAAACACCACCTCTGCAATCTTTATATTTAAAATCATACACAAGGCTCCGTTATACACATGTAACAGTGGTTTGACCTGTCAGGTCACTTTAATCTCAATACGCTGCCGGCCCATCTGACGCTTTAAATTATTCACAATCAGTAAATACCAGGTAAATTTATATTTGTCCTCTTCGTCACATGCATTGCTTCTCTCTTGTAGATCCTCAGTATACTCGAGAGCAGAGTGGTTGTCGGCCACTCCATATACAACGACTTTGAGGCATTAGACATGCTCCATCCGGGTCACATGGTCAGGGACACCAGTACGACGCGTCTCCTCAGCCGATTGGCCGGTCTCCCCCGTTAACGCTGCCCCTCCCTCAAAATCTTGGCCAGCAAGCTGCTGAACAGGAGGATACAGGTAAGACTTCTTGAGTGTCTGAAGCATTTTTCAGACTTCACTAACTGTAAATCTCTGATTTTATTTCTTAAAGAAATTTAAAAAATGGTTTTGTAGACACTGTCCAGTTAAATTTGCTTCTCCCCGTATTATCTCACATTTTATACAACTCACATCCAGAGATTCTTTATAGCAGTTTCAATGAAAACCTTATTTATCGTAAAGATTTTTTTCTTGCCAACTTGAACTTTTAGAGCTTCACTGACAGAAAATATCCGGTCACAGATATGTTGGTCCCAGCACATATGTCAGCTGCAATTTAATGGTAGAACAGAGAGAGAGACACATGGTGTATTGTAGCATGTGTCATAATGAGATTTGTCCACCAGAGAGCGCTGATGCATTCTTTTTTTTTTTTTTTTAAATTGTGAAATGCCCTGTTAAGTCCATATCTAGGTCACAGTTCTTAGGAGTTTAAAATTTGGTGTTCTATCAAAAATCAGATGATGGTTTTGTTGTTACTGAGGGTTTTATGGGGAGACACTACAGATAAAATCACTGTTTTTTCATGCACTGGTCAACTTTGAAATTTTGGGCTGTTTTGTTTCCATAATGTCTTCTTACACACTAGTGGAAAGATGTCAGATTTCTCTTTAGAAAAGGTATGCAAATTAGCAAGTATTTAATTAGATGGTCTTATTTGTATATTTAAACATAAAATATCAGAAATGTGCAATACAATAAATAGTTGTCTTAATTAAAAACTATCAACTGGGGAAGTTTTTTGTGGTAATAGCTATTAGTTGAAATTATTAACCTTTTTCCACTTTTGTCCAAAGATGTATGGAAGTTTTCAATATATATCTTTAAGGGCTGTTTCTCAAAGTGAGTTTTTTCCTCAAAATCTGATCCAGAAAGTTTTACTGTTGTAGCACAAACATAAACCAAACACCAGTTTTATTGTGATCGATATCCTGAAGTTTTTTACTGATGGTTGTGTTCATGGCCTGATTAATACAACATTTTATTTCCAAAAACATGGTGAATTGTATTTTTTTTATGGCTGTTGTCAGTATTTTCTGATTGATGGAGTGAACAAATTGAAACAAGAACTTTGAGCTTTGATTGAGCTCCCATCAACACATACCTGGTTGTTGATTTGATTATTAATTTAGCTTTCACATTGCAAATTTGGTATCAATCTCAAACTTCCACTTCTTGTCAGGCTGCAGGTGATACACAATTAAAGAAAACCGGAGACACCGTCATCAAAACAGTTCATCATTTTCCTGTAATCACATGTACGGTGTATGGAATTACATTGCAGTCTGTATTTTGAAGTCTGCTGCCAGTGTCTTTGCAGTTGTGAGTTGTTCTTAACCACAGTCTGTGTTTTTCCGCCCAGGTGGGGAGGAGAGGTCACTGCTCGGTGGAGGACGCTCAGGCCGCCCTCGACCTCTACAAGCTGGTGGAGGGCGAGTGGGAGCAGGAGCTGCAGAACAAGCTGAGGGACGACGACGCTCCACACGAGCCAAGCTTCGCCTCCTCCAACCACTACATGCAGGACGAGTACTGGCCAGATGATGTCATAGCTGACAGCCAATGAGAGAAGAGTGTTCATGATATGTGTGACACATTTAGTGTGTAATTCCTCAGTAGATCCCGATGACCTAGTGATGCGTAGTAGACAGTCATCAGAGCAGGTTCACATAAATATAAATAATGTGAATGATGAACATCTTGACAGAATATCAAGTGATAAGTGATGTAAGAAGTAATTGCGTTTTGGGGGGAAATGAGACGTACTGTGTCACGTTGGGGAAAATAACTTTATTGCTTAAATGAAAACACTTGCTAAGTTATTACTTTAAACGTGCTGAACATGGTTGCAGTTCTTAACCGCGTATTTTTTTGGTGTTATCAGATTTTTGCCTGCAGTTGATAGTTGAGACAAGCTTGATTATGTTCAAAGCGTGTCATTGGTGCTGTCAAAGTTTGGGGTTATTAACTTATAATATGCAGAGTTTGGAGTTCTCGAACTGTATCTGCTCTTACTTGAAAGGTAAAATTGAACTATGAATAGGACCTGGACTCCTCTTCGGCCACAGATGCGGCTGCTTTGGAAAACAGAGCTGTATGTTCTCAGTTTAGTTTGTTTTCTTAAATGTCTGTTCACATGAGAGCATGAAGTTGCACAAGCGGCTGCTATGAGCACACTCAAAAAGTGGAACAAGTTGCAGCTTTTAGGTGTTTTTCACTGTTTACAAGGCAAAAAGAAAACACATTTTTTTAAGAATGAAACTTAGTGCCACAAGTTTTAGCTGTTGCAGTTACCTCTGTGTAAATGTGGCCTTAATGTTTTATATTGTAACAGTTCAGTTGTTATGGTGTTATTTCATTACCTCTCACTGTAAGCTGCTCTTATTGTCCTAATAAAAAGGCATCATGTTAAAACAAATCAGCGACTTCTCTGTTTTGGGTTCACTCTCTCACAGGATGCTGTTTCTGGGTGAGAAAACTGTCGACAGTCAGTCAGCCACTGGTTCTTGAACAAAGTAGAGCTTGAAGCAGCGAAGGAATGAGATCGTTCCCTCAGCTAAGCTAAATGGAGTGAATATTAGATTTACATTTATCAGTTGAATATAGAAAGGACTCTAAATGGATGATAATTTGTGCCGAATTTGGTGGATTTGTTAATTTGCAACACTAATTTTGCAACATTGTATGTGTTCTGTCAATTTTCTGAATGTTCCCCAAGTTTATTTAAATATAAATATGGTATCAAAAGTTTAAAAATATGAATTGTCGAACTTGCATTGAAATGATGAGAAGTCAGCTGTGTTATTTTACCACGTGTATTATGTATCTCTTTACTTCAATGTAATTGGATCATAACGTTAAGGGTCATGCACCTTGCAGAGGGAAAACTCCCAACTGTGGCGTCATGGTCATCCTTCTTGATCCGGTGCCAGATCAGCATTAACAGCGGCGTTGTTGGCACCAGAGGCATTAACGGCTGAAACCACGGCTGTGTTTGTGTTGGGAAACATTTCTGAGATCATCTAGACCAGCAGGTCAGAGTCTGTCACTAACACCAGATCAGGACGTGAAATCATCTAATGGCAACGTGTCCAAAAAGGTTTCCAAACCTACTGCAAGAGAGGTGGGCTGACCCAAAAACAGCAGGAGCTGCATGCACCACAAACCCAGTATGTCTAACTACATACTATGTGGTCAAACAACAGCAGCGTGTTCACTTCTCGCAGTTCGGTTTGTCCTCCAGCGTTCCCAGTTAAATCCCAGTGACTGAAAAACTTTCCTGCGTGTGAGTCACTGAGCTGGAATGCTGCACAGCTTCATGTGGCTGTTCAGTGTCAGTTCATACGTGAGCATCATGTGACATTATGATGCATTGTTTATAATTTAACTTAAACTGAAACCCAGCGTGCTGCATGTGGAGCTGTACGTTCTGTTGTCACTCTGTAAATGGTTTTGTCTTTGTGCCTCAGCGTCTCACTCAAACTCTTGATCACACACACACACACACACACACATATACTCATGCATTTAAAGCCTGAACTTGGCCCCACAGCTCAGGCTGTAAAGGGAGAAAACAGAGAGGAGTATTGTTTGCCCAATCCATCTAATTTTGCTTCCCCAAATCGCTTTATTGAGCAGATCAGGCATGATTTAGCAGATTACCAGTCGGCTGCCTGCTCCTTCATCGTTGCATCAGGGTTAAAACGCGTGTTAGTGACGTTAGCAATACCAGGGTCAGAGAGAGGAAAATGGCCGACTTCCAATCATTACAAATCACACAAAAGAACAACCATCTGCAGCGATGTGTCCAGAGAGTGTCCAGAGCTTCACATTATGGGCGAAGGACGTTTGTCAGATTCACAGATATGAGACGATAATGAGGTGAAAATGTTCAGATTTTTCTTAACTACTAAAAGCAAGGACGTGCAGGTGGTCCGGGTGTTTGGGATGCTGGACGTGTGGCAGGTTCAGCTGAGTACCTTTACTGCACTAAAGACTTGCTGATGCAGGGCCCCAACATGTTCGGACTAAAATTCCTTTTGTGGTTGTCCTGCTCAAAATTTGTGTAACACCACAACCGGGTGTTAAAATACAGTAAAAAAAACCCACAAGCAAATGTGAAATATATTATGTCACTGTTGCATCTTCATTTTAGACAAGCTGGAAGACTTAAAGGACTCAAATTCTTCCTATCTAGAAAAAAAAGACCTAATGAGAGTATATTCAGAAGATCAGAAGCACCTGAACACAAGGACTGCAACTCAGGGTGTGTTAGAGGATTACTCACTGAATAAATGAGGTGTGTTTGAGCTGTGAATGGATCGTCACTGATGTCTGCCACAGTTTAAATAACAGGAAATAAATGGGGCACCATCACTTCACCTCTGATGCTGCATGAGCCCCATTGGTCTGAATTAAGCAGCTGCAAATGTCTCCACTGCTTAGAAAATGCTCCTTAGAACCGAGCCAAAGGTTGAAGACTTTACTCAACCCATTTTATGAGCGTGCACCCTTACAGCTATTGACAAGACAGAAACATCATCGAGCTGAACCGTAGCAATTACTCTGATTACAGTATCTTCTTATATTTACCGTCCAGTGGCTCTTCTGTATTCATTCACACCTCTGTGTTGCTCAGTTCCTTGAGATTAAATCTACAGATTTTTTTACCCAACGTCACTCAGTTGAGATTAGACATGAACACTGAGTACGTGTGTCTGATCAGATGAAGTGCTCACAGATTTGATCACATTATATAAACCTTCTCTCTCAGCTCTTAATGCTCACTATAGCACACACGCCACCGCAGCACAGTTATCAAGGACCCGGCACGTGCGCTGTGTCATTATGTTCCTGGAGTTGAGGTATAATGTGTATGTGAGAGCTAATCTGATCACATGGAATTGTGGAAAGTTTAGGGTCCATGTTAAGTGATATGAATGCAACTAAATCTAAATCCAAATCCTTGTGGTGAAGGGTGGGGGTTGTTTGCATGTGTGTGTGTTTTTGTGTGTGTGGTCATGTTTAGATATTTGTGGTTTATGTAAACGGAGATGTTAAGAACATTTTGAAGCTTTCCTCCTCGGTCAGAATGATGTGTTTCTAGTTTTGTGATTTGTGAGTCGTCCTGAACAGAGAATTGGTCCGACACCTTTTTATGATTTTTTTGTGTCACAGGATATTTTCATCAAACTGCCAAATAGATGATTTTTCTGCTGTTTTTTCTGCTGCTTTGCTTTTTTCCTACAGTTTTGTTTATTTGCTTTTAATTATCTTTCCCTTGTAGCATTGTGTGGTTGCAACTGAAGATGATTAGTTTATCAATTATTTTTTCATTTATTAATTCACTTATGGATTGTCAAAAATAAAAACATGAAAAAATGCCAATCACAATCCAATTTGATGCCTTCTTTGTTGGACCAGTAGAAAATGCAATTTGCAACATAACAACAAAACAAATTTTTGCTTAAAAAACTAAAATTGATTAATTAATTGATTATCAGATAGTTGCCATTTTTTTCTGACAATTGATGAATCAACCAGTTGCTGAATTAATTAAAGCCTGTTTATGTTCATGACTGCACCAAAGCTGATGGCAGCTGCAGACCAAAACATGCACAACTCAACAAACCCGTTTCCACTTTGAATTAAAATGGCCTTGATGCTTAAAACCTTTAAACAGCATCAGGTGATAGAGTTTACGCATAGTTTGTTACATGTCAATACTGTATACGAGTAAATGTGTTGTTATGAGGGTGCATTTATAACACTGTGCTTCAGCACAATATCTCAAAAACGTGCAAAATTTCCATGAAATTTGGTGGATTGGATTTTTTTTTTTTTTTTTTTTTTGATTTTGCTGCTAATAAGGACATGAGATTGTCTAATGGATGAATATTGACTCGAGTCACACACAGAGACAGACTACAAAATAAATCCCAGCCCTTTGCAGAGTAAAACAAATCAACTTCACTTAAAAAGATTAAAGACGAATTAAAGAACGGAGATCATTTTGCTGCTGGTCCAGTTAGAAACGTCACAACATTAGGACCAGGCTGAACTCTCGTTCATGCCTCTGAACATGTGAAACATTCGAGCACAGGCTCCCCTTTTTCTTCTCAGTGTGATCACATTGCAGAAATCAAACTGTGAATCAGCAGTCACAAAGGTCACTTTTCACTCCATCAAAGTCTCCTTGGAATGCAATCAAATCCCTCCACCCCCCTAAACCGCCTCTTACCTAAAGTGTATACTCAACATTACATCATCCAAAATGTGCACTGGCCCTTCCTTTCATCATAGGAGCCCCTCCACCATTGGCCAAACACCTTCACCATCACTTCCTCCCCTCCTCCCCCACCTTTCCCACCCGGTGCCACTTTTATGCTGATTGAAAAGAAAAAGGAATCTGTCGGATGTAATCTGGTGTGACGCCACTAATCCCAACACTACAAATCATAGGTCCCGTCCACCTCGCTCCACACGGACTCCAGTGACTCCCCGCCAACAACTTCACGTCTGCCTCAGGTAAGACTGATGTGCTGCTTCACACTCCTTCCTTCCTCAGCTGTGTCGAGACTCTCAAACTCTGCAGCTCCTCTGGCTCCCGCTGTGGTTCAACAGTTGTTAAAGGAGCAGTGATTTAGACCAGGACATTGATGTTCTCTTATGAAGTGACATGAAATCAAGAAAATGTGGCTAACTGGTTTCCTTTGACTCCTTCACAAAATTTTCTTCTCGTATTTCGAGGTTTTTGAGTGCTAAATCTAATTAAGTGAAGACTGTTGCAGGTCATATCTTGCTCAAGGTGCATCATGGGACTAATACTGGCAAGGTTCAGAGCTGCATTCCCACTGTGAGCAACAATCCCAAAAATGCAAGTGCTCATTGGACTGCAGCTTTGGATTTAAGCGTCTATATCTGGCTTGTGTTAAGTTATAATACAAGGATATCTGTAATGTGATGTAGCGGTCTTTGGAAATATGCAATAGAGAAGCAGTACAGCAGGGTGAATGTCTTGAAGTCTCTCGAAACCAAAATTTCAGTATCTGGGGGGTCTAAGTTACTTATATTTCAATATAAGGAAGTGGAATAGCACTTTATTTTAAATGATCATGAATGCTTGTCTGTCCTTAAAAAAACCCTTGAGAAAAAAATCTCTACATTTCTGAAGATAATAGGGAAATGTGTGTAAACTGATGCACAAGACATTTGAGAATTCCCTATTATTTACTTTATTGGTTAATCTGCCAATGAATAATTTTGGTCTATAAAATGCCAGATTATGGTCATGAAAATGTTTAAATATGTCCATCATAATTTCTCTGACATCCTCCAACTGTTTCTTTTGTTTGAGCAACTGTCTAAATCCTAAAGATATTCAATGTAGTGTCACATATTCTAAAAAATGAGCTAGGCTGTGTTTTGTATTTTCACTCGAGAATTGATTGATTAATTATCAAAATAGCTGCAAAACATTTTACGACTTTCTGGGAGATTTAAGGGGACATTAAGGTTCAAGTTGTTGTTTACTCAACTGATTTTTTAAATTGAGTTTCTGAACATTAGTGGTTACACAGAATTTATCAGCATGATGCTAAAATCTGTGAACCTCGACAACAAATGTGAGCCCGTTGATAATGAAACCAAAAGACTCTCGACCTTAAATCTCCTAATAAATCATCCAGCAATGGGCAAGTGCTAAATATAGCAGAATCAAGGTACCTTGTGACAGCATAGTGGGTGGGATGAAGGGGGATTAATATGGAGAACAGTGTGTCAGTTGTTTTATTTTTTTATTGCAATGCATGTGAATCACAAACTCCCTTTGTATGTTTTTTGCACAGTTACAAAGCTGACCTAAAGAGCAGGAGATATGGCTGTGGTTGTAAGTACTTGCACTTCTACTTACTTTAAACTGTGTTGCTCTGATTGCCTAAAGAAAACCAATCAACGCCAACATTTTACATTGATTTATGCACTATGGCAGGCGCGCTGAAGGACGAAGGGGCCTGTGACTGAGTAACACTCACACACAGAAAACAGTTGCCAAAACAAATACCTATTCATCTTCCTGTAACATGGGCTCAGCTGCAGCTCAACATTTCTCAACACCAAAGCCCATTGTTGCAGGTGCTGCCAACAGCTACAGTAGCCTTAGCTGCTAATCTCTGGTCCCTGCTTCAGGTTTG
>JAQQZW010000021.1:22811744-22824529 GCA_029814745.1 Zanclus cornutus | reverse complement strand
CGCCCAGCCTGGTCTGTCCTCTAACCTCACAATTTCTTCACAACATCAAAAATAACAAGCATGTGACGAGCCATCTTGGCAGACATGTATTCTCTATTGAGACAGAAATGGAATGCAAACAAAAAATAATCAGCTGTGCTTGCTTCTCAGCACAAATCTGAAGAAAAGTGCAAATGTCCTTTAAAAATTTAGATATAAATGAAGAAATAAAACTTGGCCTCATGTAAATTTAATGTGAGCTTCTCTTGAATCTGCCTGTAGACCAGCAGAAAGACTTTTCATGGTGAACCCACAGAAAACTCATTGCCAAATCACCGTCACAAACAAACAAACAAAATGCTGTGTTACAAAAACAGCTGCTCAGTGTGTATCGTATACCTACACACACAAAACTATTTCAGAGACATTCCTCAATTATAACTGCGTCCGGTGCAATCATAACCACCACAGTCATGCTCATTCTATAAATATTTCTCTGTGATTAAGATCAGGTATTTATTTTATATTACAAATGAAAGTTATTTTCTGCTACTACGCTAACTCTCTGCTTCAACGACACACAAAAATCAGACTTCAGACTCTCCTCTCCCACCTCAAAAGTACTTTCTTATTTGGTGCAGTACCTTGCTCAAAGACATTCATACTGATTTGGCTAAGAGGCATTTCAATAGTGGAATTAATGCTTAGTTGGATTATAAAATTACTTCCATGTAAATAAGGTTTGTGCGTGTACCGATCGAACTGATTGGTCCTCTATCCTCAGTCCTGTACTTGGTTTCTTTTATTTACCCTGGTTTCTGGCTCCGCTTGAAAAGGGCTGACATGTCCTTAAAATATTCCCCTCCCTTCAAAACCACAAGCTAAAGGCACATGAAAGACGCCTACTGTAACACACTCCACATCATTTTTTTTTTCCTGAAAAATCACCCCAATAATAAATATAAATATTGCAGTTCCCACTGGCATAACCTTCCTTCTGAAGGGACTAGTGGTCGAGCTTCCATTGCTACATTTGTCACAGCTCACTGCTTGTTTTGTCCATCGCTTTGTGATACTGACAGAGACGATAAAATGTAGCTGAACAGGAAGAAATGACAGAAATGTTAATTAAACCCTCTTAAATGCATCTTCAAAAACACTGCATTCACCTCAGATCATAGTTTGCTGCATCATCACAAAATATATCATTTATTTAACATAACCTCTGTATGGATATAGAAACATTTACCTTATATGTATACTGGAGTACATACAACCAACAAAGACCATGATAAAGACTTAAAGAGGAACCATTACATCCAGCAGAGATATGATTAGTGTACAAACATCGTTCCTTTGCCTGGCGCCTGAATTCACTTGAGCATAGACAGCCAAACAGTGTAGTAACCTATCTACACTATACTGCATTCCACACTTGAAGGCTGGCTAAAGAAAGGATTAACCCTATGCATGTCTGAAAGAGTCTGAGCTAAAACGCAAGCATCATGCACCAGCGAAGCTGTGAAAGCCGAAACAGGTTCACCTTCAGGCACCTCCTAAAACTTCACCACAAAAGACAAAAAGGAACGTTTTTTTTCTTGTTTTTTTACATAACATCCATATATGTCATTATTGAGTTAATTCAAAAACTTCTGTAGCGTGAGCAGAATTGCAAAGGATGACTTTTATCATGTGCACAGATGGAAAAGAGAGCTTTAAGTTAAAAAACTGAAAAATTTCTACCCTTTTAAAAAAAACGCTGTGCAAACAATTTAAACAGACTGTTCGATTACTCTTGAATTTAGGAGACATTTTAGAGAAGTTCACTAATGAGAGTTTTTGTTTCAACAGTGTTTTGGCACTTGTTTTGGAATGAGAAATTTGCCACTTGGTGGTATTAAATTTCCAAGTCAATTGTGATTTGAGCCAACAGTTTAAGAACTACACCTTCCTAAACTACAGTTTCACTGTGGCATTATGCATCTGTGGGATAATGATGTCCATTCGTCTGATAGATATGAGGCAAAGAAAGCTGTTAATTGTGATTATATTATTGAAAATTCTTTGATTAAATTTTTTATCACAGTTGTTAGTGCGAGTGTAAGAGGCATGTTAGGGCAGACAGTTAACTCACAGAAGAAAACAAACATAAAAAGTACATTAATATTTGCGTGATAACCCCACTGTCACACAGAGCATAAACCCAGAGGTTTGACTTTGATTTCAGCTAACAGAATCTAGAGTATTGAGAGCTGCAGCAAATGCGTTTGAGACTGGTACCATGAGAGAGCAAGAAGCTTTGAAGAAGCAGAGAGTGCTGTACGCTCTTGCTCGCCCTTTCAGTGAGAACAGATGACAAGGAGGGGGAGGATGGGAGGGGGGGAAAGCACAGCAGGGCTCATGAAGCTTAGAACTCAATCTTGCAGGCGGGGAAGGACTCGTCCTGCATGACTACGGTGCTGCTGGAGGCCAGAACCATGATGTTCAGGTCCTGCTGCCTCTCGTGGGTCTGCTGGTACCAGTCCAGGGTAACCTCCGTGTCGTGGGTCGGGATCAGAGTCACCTTTCGTGGACACGAGATAGAAAAAGTAGGGAGGAAGTGAAGAGAAAAGAGATTGACCATGAGTGACAAAGATAACAAGTTAAACACAAAAATGGACGTTCAAGGAATAGTTCAACATTTTTGGGAAATGTGTTGTTATTTGCTTTTTAGCCAAGCATTTGATGAGAAGATTGATACCAGTCACACAACTTTACATTGAATATGAAGCTACAGGAGTTGGTTAGCATAGCTTAGCAACAGCTAGCTTAGCTCTAGTCATAGCTAACAAAACCCCCCTACCAGCACTGCTAAAGCTCAATCAACACGGTCTATCTTGTTTGTTTAATCTGTACAAAAACCCAAGTGTAGAGACATTAAGTTGTGGTTATGTGGAGGACTGTTCTTTGGCCAAAAGGATGTAATGTACCAGAAAGTCAAACTATTTCTTTAAGAATTTATTTTCCAAGGACACAGTTTTAGATGATAATTTCTATTAAGTAGTGAAATGTCACTATTAAGTACTGTAATAACTAAGAACTCATTTTTTGAAACCAGCCTGTATTTCTGAATGTCTCTTTTAATCAAGACTTACATATCTGAAACATTTGGACTTCTTTTATTCCCTTTAACGGGCTTTAATCCAGTTTGCATGTATTCTCCATTTTTCTTAAATTCAATCCTGCTTCTGTCCTACCCTGCCTTTATGATGTTACTACAGAAACCGGGATTTGTGAACCAGGAAGCATAAGAAATGTACTGAACTCTTAATTCCACACTTCACTGTTGTTGATAATGTGCTCACTTCAGTTGTATTTGCTTTCTCTTTTCAGACATGAGCGAGACTCTAATGATCTTCTGTTGCCGTACGCCATCTATAAGGTAAAATGGGTTTTGTGTTCTGAGTTGTAACAGTCATCGGCATGATTGTGACACATGTTATCTTACACTTCCCACTTCTCCCTGTTTAATTAACAAGTCACCTGCTGCTTGGTTTGCAATGAGTAAGTCTCAGTAAATAATATCCATACTGTCCCTATATTAATTCTTAAATTATACAAAATGTACAGAATAAAGTGGCCTCTAAGTGCATGAGCACAGCCTTTACATTAGCCTGTATACAGAACATATATTTTGTGGTAGATGATGGGTAAATACCTGTAAATTGGAGCCCCACTGAGCTTTGCCCTCCAGCAGGGCATCCAGGACTCCACGGCTGGGTTCTCCGCTACCCGGGTCATTACCGCTCACCACGTAGTACGCGGCTCGCACTCGCTTGAAAAATTCCTGGTCCACATTCTTTGCACTGCAGTGGTTGGGCACATAGGCCAGGTCGACATAGACGGGTGGGCCAGGGGGGACGACAGAGCTAGGTTTCTGGGAGTTGTTACCTGGAAGTGAACAAAGATTTTAAAACAGCATTAGAGGGTAATAACAGTAATTACAATTTATGAGAATTGCGCCGCTTGACGTCTGTTTTTGTCACTCTAAAATGCTCCAGTGCCCACCATAGCTTTTAATGACCAAAATCTGTTGAATGTCTGAGACCCATGCACCTCATTTTGAACCATTCAGAGCATTTCGATCAAAAATAAATTGGTTTGGAGCTGGAAATCTTTCCATTTTGAAATATTATGTGGGTTGCACCAGTTAACTAAGTATCTCAGTTGTACTGCCTTACAATAATCCTCCAGAAATGGGAGAAACAGTCCCTGTTTGTCCTTAGGGAGCTGTAATATACTAACATTTACTAGGTTTTTGGCCTTTCCATATAAATCCAGATATTATTCTTTTCCTTTCTAAGATTTTTGATGGATTTTTTGTAAATTAATTATTAAAAGTTAATTTACACAATCAACTGCAAAAAGCTTTTATAAAAGGAGCGAGAGCACAATCAACTTTGCTTTCACTGAACAGTTAAGGTTCCATTTTCTTGGAATGTGAAGGTTTCTGTGTCCTAATGCTACATCAATATGCTGTAAAGGCAGCCAAGAAATTACTTTAAAGGTAAATACATGTTATGTTGCAGGATGAGAATATGTTAACACACCTGAACTGCTCTTGACACCATTGACCAAGCCTTTCCCCGGGTTGAGGATCTCACTCCTTGAGCCTTGGGTCTCAGACATCTTGATCAGCCTGGAGCCTCTGTCTGTGTCCTTCCTCCTGAGCGAGGCTGATCGAGGTGAGGAGGAGTCCTTGGAAGTCTGCTTCACTGGAGTAGAGGACCTCTTCCTGACTTCCCCCTTACGAGCGGGGGAGGCTGACTTGGGCTTGCCCTTCCTGAGGCCCTTTGTGGTCTTGTGCTCCTTCTTAAGAAGTTTCTCTGTGCTGCTGTGGTCATTGAGAAGAGCCTCTGGATCTACCATGCAAACATCTGGGTGGGGAGGATGGGGAAGAGGATCCTTCATTGGGGTGGGGAGGGGATCATGAGTCTTCTGAGTTGACCTTGGTGATGCAGGACGGTGACCCCCCCCAGCTCCAGACGCAGATAATTTGTCCACCGGCAGATGTTCGGCGTCTTCGTCTGAGTCCAGATTTCCTTCAGCTGTTATTGATGGACACTCCTCGGTCTCTGGAGGGACGTCAGAGTCAGACTGTGAAGGCAGCGACTCACTCACAGATGTCGGAGGTGTTTCCTCTCCAGCTAACGTCACTGCCAAACCAGATGACATGGCACCGGGCAGCTGGTGTGGCCCCTGTCCAGTGTCTCCATGGTAACTTGAAGTGTGGTGGCGCCTCTGTTTGTGCGACCTCCTTTTCACAGAGTGCTGCTCCTTATCATCCTCGTCTGCTTCCTGGGAGTGGTCACTGTGGCCGTCCTCCTCACCCTCGTCGCTGGAGAGCTGATGAGGGCTCGGGTTGATGAACGAAGGAGAAAGTTCTCCTTTACGATGTTTATATTCACAGGAGGAGTAGCCGGGATGAGAGGCAGAGGAGGAAGTGGCTCCTGTGTTCAGATCAGAGGGACGATCAGCCTTTTTGACTTCTGTGCTGGATGTTTCTGCGTGATAGGTGTCTTTTGAGGATGACACAGAGGTACTGTGGACACTGGCCATCCATTCCATCGCTTCCATTGCTTCCTCATCCTCTTCCTCCTCATCATCATCTCCATAACCTGGAGGCGGGGCACTTGGGCAGTCTTCAGGCCTCTGTAGTAGCTCCCAATCAGATATGCTGCTCTTTCTCCTGACCTCTAATCTCTCTGATGGCTTTTCTAGCAAGCTTTTCTCTTCTACTCTTTCTGCCTCAGCTTTTTTACCATCTTCTGCTTTTTCACACATTTTTGGATCAGCTGTTGCCTTTTTCTCCTCTGTACTGTCTTCACATGTCTTTTCTTCCACTTTCTTATCATCTATTTTCTGCTTGACATCACTGTCTTTAGCAGTCTCTGTCTTTTCATCTGTTTCTTTCGTTTCTTTATCAGACACCTTTGCATCTGCCTGCAAAGGTGCAATAGCTCCGTTTTTCTTTTCTTCTTTTAGCTCTGGCGTTTTCTCCTTTTTCTCTTTCTCCTCCTCTGTTTTGGACATGTCTGTTGTGGCACATGTGGTTTTGCTAGCTCCACTATCACTCAGTGGAGTAACTGAGGCTGTCTGTTGAGTTGTTTCCGTCACTGTGTCAGGTTTAGACACAACAGAAGAGGTGATGTCTGCTGTCTTTGTCCCTGTGGAGGGTATGGTACTTTCCACCACACATGACTCTGTTTTTAATGAACAAGTCTCTTTTTGCTCATCCACTTTGATTTTTTGACATTCAATACGACATGGTAAGGTGCTGTCCTCCATTTCAAGTGTATCGGGCTCCTCATCTTCCGCTGACCCTTGGGACACTCTTTCGGAGGAGTCCACCCTTTGGAGTGGAGAGACATCAAAGCAAGCCTCTGATGTGGATAAACTCTCTGACACCTTTACCGGCTCAGTGCTTTGTAGAGATGTTGCTGTGGAGGACGTTGTTATCTTAGTTTCTAGCATATAGGAACTTTCAGCGCTTGACTTTGTGCATGTTTCAGACTTTGCAGAATCACTTTGATCTTTAGTCTGTTTGGCAGTGGTAGACAAAACTGAGGGTGATGGTTTGGACTCATCCAACTGGCTGGGTAAAAACACTTTAGTTGCCGGTTTCGTCGTCACCTCCATGTACTCATCTCTCTGAAACCCCCCAAAGCAGGAGCTTGTAGACTCTGTCGTGAACGATGACTCCTCTTTGGCTAGAGTTACTTCAGTGCTTGATAGTGTTGTGGAAGTTTGAACTTTTTCTCCAAACTGTTGGCTCAAAGGGGCAGAAGTTGAGGCTGAGGACGGGAAACTATAAGATGTGGAGGAGTATGTTGAAGAAGAGTATGTTAAGGTGGTGTATGTGCAAGCAGATGAAGAAGTTTCCTCGTGTTTTCCGCTGATCTCTGGGGTCTGCCTCTCATCTTGAGTTTCTGCTTTGATGTCTTTTTGGCAGTAATATTTATCTTCGCTTAGCTTGGATAGCTGGAAGGTATCTGAGAGCACAAGAGTTTCTTTCTTATCCTCCTTTAATCCCGTTTTACTCTCCTCACTGTAAGGTTGCTCAGAATAACCTCCGGATCTGCTCTGTCCGATATCGGCATAGCTGCCTCCTGGAGGTGGGGAGGGACTTGATGTAGTATTGGACATGGACTCTGAATGGTCTGGTGGCAAAAAGCTGCCTGTCAAGCCACTTGTGGACGTTGGCTGAGAAGTCTCCTTTGTCAAAAAGCTTGGTGATGGAGACGCTTTGTCTTCTTCTCCTTTTTTTGAATCTAGTACCTCAGAGGATGTAAATTCCTCTGCCGATGACAGCCTCCTCTTTGTGGTTGGTTCAGGAGACAAATGCTTTTTGTCTGCGTCCTCTGTTTTTTTTGTTTCGGGAAGTTTTGGGGTTTCTGATGTAGTAAAAGAGCTTTCGTCCACTTTGTGAGCACTTGAGTCTGGTGGCGGAGTTGTTTTACCAACATCTTCAGTCCTTGTCTCAGGAAGCTTGGAAGTGGCTGTATCACCGGCTGTATCAGCTTCTTTGAGTGGTTTTGTTTCAGGGGATGGTGTTTTTTTGCTCGTGTCCTCCTTGTCTGTCCCTGTGACTTTAGAAGTGGAGGCATCATCAGGTGTTGGTTTACAGACTGTTGCCTCTTTGAGGAAGCTCGATTCAGGCAACTGAGGCTTTTTGTTTGAGTCCTCTACCTCTGCTAAGGTAGAACTGTCATCAGAGCTACGTCTGCACATTTCTTTTTCATACTGCTCTCTGGCACCCTTTTCCATATCTATATCACTTAACTCCTCCTCTCCTTCTTCCTCCTCGTCCTCATCTTCATCTTCATCATCATCATCAACATTGAAATCTTCCCCCTCTACAAGTAACCTTTTATCTATCAGGCTCTCTTTTCCTTCAGGAAAGTCTAACATGGATTTACAAGGGGCAGGGCTGCTAATTTGACTGTTGTCAGTTGCCAAAACATTTTCATCTATTGATTGTCCTAAAAATGTGGCAGCAGGTGCAGTTCTTGAATCAGTTGAGGTTTGTTCTTTTTCTAAAGGTGATGCTTGTTGAGGTAAAATGTCTTTTTCCGCAGGCGAATGCCGACCAGATGGAGATCCCTCTCTTTCATGATCAGATGACTCCATTTTGTCTTTGAGCGACTCAGCAGATTTTTCTTTTTCTTTTTCTGTTGATCTCTTTTCTTGGAATTCTCCAAAAGCTGCAGGGGTAGTTGAAACTTGGGGACCAAGATCTGACTGGCTCCATGACAGAGGGGGTGTTTCTTGTCGTAATGATGCGCCTGCTGATTGAACAGCTGCACTGGTTGAAACCTTTTGACTTTCTCCAGTTGCCCCTGTTTGAAAAGCTGCTGCAGCACCTTCCGTCTTATCCTCTTTCTCCTTCTCCGATTTCTCAGGTTTGTCCTCTTTTGGACTGAAAGAGTAGGACTCAGCAGCCTGAGACATTTTGTTATCTTGCATTTCTATAGGAGAAAAGCTCTTGTAAACATAAGGTGTATCTGGTCTTTCCTCTCTCTCCCTCTCTTCCTCTTGGCCTTTCTCTCTGTCTTCATATTTAGGCGAGGCACTTCGGCTGTGGTGGCTGCTCCTTTCACTCTCTGTGAGGGACACTGGGCTGTAGTCTACTCTACTAAAGGATAGAGGCTCTTCTTTGTACTGATCATCCAGGAGGAACATGGCTCCTCCAGCCTCTGTTTGGCTCGTTCTTCTGTTATCATCAATACCCATATCGGAGACAGGATCAAAACCTAGAGAAACCTCACTTTCTTCTCTCGAGTCCAAGTCATGATCCTTTGGAATTGGCTTTTCATACGGATCGTACTTGGACGCACCAAAGGTTTGCTCTTCGTCTCCAAGGCTCCCACTGACTGTCTCCTTCTCTGAGGTCATTTTACAAACACTCTCTATTTTTGCAGTGTCTGACTTTACAGCTTCAGTGTGGCTGCCGTCTTCAGAATCTTTGTCCAACGTGAAATATGAACAAGGCTGTGATAATCCTGGAGAAGCCACCTCTCGCTCTCCTTCCATCTCCCGCTCTGCTTCCTTTCCTGGTTTCTCATCCAGCTTTGTCTTTTCTGTAGAACCAACTCCTGAGCTTGTCTGAGACGGTGCCTGTTTCTCTTGTTGTAGTGTTTCCTCCACACTGGACTGGCTCTCGGTGCTTGAAAGTGTGCAGCTCCTGGGTTGACTGTCTGTGCTCGATACTGTTGATAACACAGGTTTTTTCTCAGTTGAGTCTGACACTGGTTCTGCTTTAGCTGTAGGGATCTCAGAAGATGTTTCTAGTGTTGGAATAGAGGTTGTCTCTTTCTTCACTGTGACAGTATCAATGGAGGACTCTGGCTTGGCAGGTGGCACAGGTATGGTTTCTGCTTTTACAATGCCTTTGCCTGCCTCAGGTGAAAGTCTGGGTTCTTCTTTGCCCAACTCTTTGACGTCTTCATCAATAGAGGGCTCCTGCATTGTAAGTGTTGGTATGATCACTGTAGTCTGTTGTGATATTAGTGGTTTAGCCGGGTCACTTGTCTGTGGAGTTTGGGATGAGGGCAGACCTGCAGAGGAGATGTCATGTTCTGATTTTCTTGGCTCAACTGACAATGGTCTGGAGCCTGCCCCTCCCATGCAAATGTCCTCCTCCTCTTCATCTTCCCTGTCTTCATCAGAGGACTGCACTACAAATGCAGGTTTGTAATCTGACTTGGATGCCATTGCTGCTTCTCCTAATACTGTCTGTGCGGGCTGTTTAATAGCTTTGTCCATGTCTTTCTCTTGTAACTCCTCTCGCTCCCATTTCTCCTCTTTGGTTTGGTCTGCATCAGAGGAGTCATACTTTTCTTTCTCAGTAATCTCATCCGTCTTTGTGTCAGCAACATCCTGTTCTTTAATCATTTTTTCGTCCTCTTCTGGTTTTGTCTTTTCGTCTTTGATGTCTTCAGTCCCATAGGTGTATTCTTTTTCTTGTTCTTTTTCCATTTTCTGTTCTTTGCTAAGTTCTGCGACATGTGCATCATCTTTTTCTTTCTCCATCTTCTCTTCTTGACTAATAATGACCTTTGCTTCTTTATCTTGCTCTTTTTTCTCCTCCTGAATGTGGCTTGGAGACGCACAAATGTCTTCTTTTGCTGGTTTCAGGTCTTCACTTGATACAGTTACAGAAGTGTCTTGCTGCATTTCTAGTGATGTAGCACCAAAAGTTACCCTCTCTTTCTGAGATTCAGTGAGCTTATCAGAGGTGTCTTCATGTTTATGCTCATCACTAACATCACAAATATCATCCTTTTTAGTTTTCTCCTCCGCCAAGTCCTGAGACACAGGAAGAGCTACCTCTTTTTTATCATCTGTCTTAGTTTCAGACTCAAAAGGATAATCATCTTTCCCTTTTTTCTCATCTTTGACACTAAGTGTCGGAGCGAATGACTCTGTCTCCTGCACTTTCATGTCCTCCTTGATGGTTTCATCTTTAGAGGGCTCTTTCTCTTTCTCGTCCTTGGGTTGCTCGACACCGGAGTCTGTTTCTTTTTCCTTTTTTGTGTCATCTTGTTCAGTGTCTTTGTCCTTAACTTCCTCCAAAATGGATTTGCGGTCAGGGATATCACCTTTCTCCTCCTCTTTAACCTCCTGCATTTTTATTTGTTTGTCAGAAATCTCACTTTTTTCTAACTTTTTCTCATCCTTTGTGGTTTTGACCATAGCATCATCTATGTCACTGTCCTTCTGTTCCTTAATTGATACAGAATCAGTAATATCACTCTTGTCTTTCTCTTTTTCCATTTCTTCCTCTTTGACCTTAACTTCCTCATCATAAATTTCAGCCTTCTTGATTTCTTTTGCCTCCTCCTCGATGAGTTTTACACCAGATGTAACATCTTGAAACTCTACCTTCTTCTCCTCATCTGCAGAGGGTTTGACACCAGCAGTATCTTTGGTTTCCTCCTCCTTGGCAGGTTTGACACCAGAAATTTCATCCTTAATTGTTACCATATCCTTTTCTTCCTTGATGGGTTTGATTGCAACATCATGTTCTTGAATTGACACATCTTACTACTTGGATGGTTTCACAGTGAAAGGTTCCTACTTATCTACAGTTTTCTCCTTCTCTTCTTCAATTGTTGATTGGACAGCACAAATATCTTTACTGGTTTCTTTCTCCTTGTCATCTTGCATGGCGGTTTTAACAACAAAAATATGATCCTTCGTGCTTGTTTCTTCCTCGGATGTTATGGCAGCAGAAATACTTGTGCTAATTTCAACCTCCAACTCCATCTTGGCAGATGTGACAGAAGAAGGGACATCTGTTCCTTCTTTTATTTCTTGCCCCTTTTCTTCCCTCATGACTGGTTTGACAGCATCCTGATGTGCCTCTTTTGCTTCTACCTTGGTTGATGGGGCAGAAAAATCCTCATCTTTACCTATGTCTACATGCTCTTCCTCCATCTTGGTAAGTTTGATGGTGGCAGTATCATCTTTACTTTCCTCTTGTTCCTTTTCTTGTCCAGTTGGTGGTTTAACAACAGAGGTATCTTCCTTACTGGCTAGTTTATCTTTTTCTTCTGCCTTGGTAAGTTTTATGGCAGCAGTATCATCTTTACTTGTGTCTTCCTTCTTGTCTTCTTCTGTAGTAGATTTGAAGATGCAAGCATCATCTTTGCTTGTAGTCATATCTTTTTCCTGCTCTTTGGTGTCAAAACTGTCATCTTCACTTCTCACTTTGTCTTTTTCTTGCTGTGCGGTTGGCTTAGCAGTAAGAATCTCATCTTTACTTACTGTTACATCCTTTTCCTCCACCCCAGTGAGGCTGGTGGTTGAGATAGCATCTTTACAAATCTCTTCCTCCTTTTCCTCTTTCATGGTAACAGCAGATGCACCGTCCTTTACAGTTTCTTCATCTTTGATGAGTTTAGCAACAGGGATGTCACCCATATCTTTCTCCTTTTCCCTCTGCTCATCTCTAAGGGGCTTGGTAGCAGACACATCTGTTTTTTCCATCTCTTTTTCATCTTTCTTATCTTCAGTCCCTTTGATATCAGATGTTTCTGTTTCCTTTTGCTTCTCATCTTTAGTAGGCTCAACAATGTGCAAATCGTCTTTCTTTGGCGCTTTCTCCAATTCGTCTTCAACAGGCTTGATATCTCTGTCAGGGACCCTTTCAATCTCTTTCTCCTCAGTCTTCATAGAGCTAATATCAGAAGTATCACCCTTCTCTGTCTCTTTCCTCTCCTCCTCTTTCAAAATCTTACTATCAGACACATCATCCTGTTTAGCCTCCATCTCGATAACTTCACCTTTGGTTTTGAGGTCAAAATCATCATCTTGTTCTGTATCTTTCTGCTTCTGCTCGTCTTTGATTTGTTTGACCTCAGAGGCAATAAGTTCTGTATCTTCTTCTTTACTTTTGACCTCAGAAGTGGTGTCTTTTTCAGGCTCTTTCTGAACTTCTTTAATGGCTGTATCAACAGTGACAATATCCTTTGAAATTTGCTCTTCTTTGATATGTTTATAATCAGAGGTATCATCCTTTACTGCCTCTTTTTCTACTTTCTCATCCGTGATGAACTTAACGTCAGAAACGTCTTCCTGGATGACAGATTCCTGTTTCTGCTCATCCTTGACTTGTATGGCGTCGGAGATGCTGTCTTTTTCTTTCTCCTGTTCCTTCTTGACGGTTTTAACCACAGATTTATCATCATGATAATCATCATCATCATCATTCTTGTCTTCATCATCACCAGGGAAACGAGTCTCCTTCTCTGGAAATTTGTCAG
>JAQQZW010000021.1:22738949-22755084 GCA_029814745.1 Zanclus cornutus | reverse complement strand
GACATTTCAGACTCTATACTAAAACAGATGGAAAATAATGTTTTATTAATGTTACTAAAAGATTGATTTGTTTTCTGTTCTGTTGCTGTTTTCTGGTTGCAAAGTGACAAATCCGCAATGTGGTCTTTTGATACTACAAAACAGTACATGGCAGGGAGACCCTTTTTGCTCTTCACCTGCATTTGTTACATAATGTATGTTTGGAATTCATATTCACCTTTTACGGATGCACAGTTTCTTTTTACTCTGACCCCTGAGTACTTGTCGAATGCTGATACTATTTGTGACTTTACAGGGTTAATTTTGTCGACAACCTTTCATGCTGTGCACAGAAAAAAACGTATTAAATATTTAATTACATGCACCGGCTGCAGCCTGTGAAGGAAGAGTATTGCAGCCCAAGATAGCTGCAAATTACTGAATGATTCAAAAGGCAGGGTAAACTTAAACTGCCTTCACAAAGTAGCAGGATACAAGTCATGAGGAGCAGGCCAATACAAACACATTAAACAGTTGTATCAGGTAGAAAATATCAATAGGCCATATTATGATATAAAGCAGGATCATGTTCTCAGTTTTTGTGTCTTTAATTTCATTGAAGATTTTGTGTTTTAATGATTTCGCACTGTGGTTTATACTTTTAAAAGCTAATTTTGTTTTTAAAAAAGGAATAAATTTGTACTCAGGATCCCATGAATGTAAGGAAAATTTCCTTTCCAATACTATTGTTTTAAGAGTTACTGATTCTTTGTTTTATGGGAATATCCAGCAGCCGTGGATGTTTTTATCTATACAACAGCAGGAGTTATTACCGGACAACTTTTGACCTCAGTCTAACACTGTACATGATTGCTTTTCCCCGGGTTACTATACGGTTAGTTCAGTGAAAAGAACACCTCAGTTTATAGTTGACTGCAGTGTTACAACAGGTCTACCACAAGAAAGATGGCCTCCTTTTGTGAACAAAGTACAATCAAAATGGCAGTGACTTTCACAGTTGTTATCCTGTACATATCTCCTGGACTGTGTAGTGACTGTGGGCTTTTGAGTGTTTTTGACACAGCTCCAGCCGCAGGGGCAGGGAGTCTAACAACTGCTGTGACATTCCCAACGGACTCATCCCTTTCAACTTTTCGGTGTTTCTCTTGCTTCCTGATTCTGATCATATACTGCCTCATTGTGGTGAAGGCAACATTCTTCAGTGGGTTTAAAAATTCTGACTTTTAATCGTTGGAGAAGCAGAGAGGCAGGGTGTGAACTGTAAACAGAGGCTAAAGCCAAAATACTGTTGTTTTTTTTTTGTTTCATTTCTATTCTGTTTTGTAGGAAATTTACGGTAAACTATTCTCTTTCATCTCAGATTACAGTTAAAGTTAGTACATATAAATTTGGTTGTTGCTGACCAATCAGCTGCTTGCTGCTGGGCACTAACAGTACCCCATAGTGTTACAAAGGGTACACAGTCTAAATGAGTAAACTAAAAAAGAATTAAGAATTGTTTTATCAGTATTTAGCAGTTACTTCAGTTCTGCAGGCAACAAAATATCTACCATAACAGTGTCAATTCATTGCAGTTGCAACTTAAGCGCAAGTGAAACTGTGACTTTCCTGTTCAACTTACTGCAGTTTATGTGATGTTGAGATTTAAGGAATGAATGTTGAATGAATGAAAGTTTTAGAAATATGAACACCGAAAGTTATTTAGCAAGTGTTGGAACTTGTGATTTGTTATAGAAAAGCTTACTCATAACAGTAATCACATGTCGAATAAACCATCCAACAATGAAGCTAAACACAGCGATAATAATTTCCCCAGTGAATGAGATCTTTAAGATGTTTACACGACCCACGTTTTCATCAAAGTGCTCTTATAATCTAACCCACTATCACGGCAGTTCTTGAGATAGTCACTACATTTAATCTACAGGATTTGTGTACATGGGCACTAATTTTCCTTTTTTCTTGACACTCAGCACGACCTCTAAATGGAAAAATTCACGTGTATGTACATGAATCCTACAGAATCCATACTAATTCAATTTTTTGACAATTTCATGAACTAATTTTTTAAAGTAACATTTAACAGAAATCACAATCTTTTTCTAACCATAGTCAATGTGAATCCAATAAGTTATATTTCATGGGTATATATCAAAGCGAAAACCTTAAAGTAAAGTAATTTTGTTACATACACTTATCCAGAGACTTGACTCAAACCCTTGATTCTTGGTGTCAGAATCCTGCAAATTGTATGCCCACCATCCACCCCGACCACCTCCCCGTGACTCAAGTGCGGTTCATAAATGTAGTGTTGCATTCACACAGAGAAATGTGATGCAGGCGTAAAAGATAGTCATGCTGAGTGTCTTGAAAAAAATGAAAAATTCTGATCATGTTCACAAATCCTTTACATTAAATTACTATTTTAATAATCACTATTACTATTTTACAAAACTGTCCTGATACTATGTTGTATAATCATATCAAGGTCATCTCACATAAAACATGCCACTGACTGCTCCACACTTACAGGCCTTCTATTCACTACTTTGACAGAGCACATATTCTTCATTTAGACCTTGTGGATGTAGCTGTGGAATCACACACAAATACCAAATGTTGATGTCATTGCTTAATACTGATAGCACAAGACAAATGCAAATACAGTCCTACCACCAAACCATGTAAGACATAAATGTGTGTCCACTGAAAATTCTGGTCTAAATAGTTTTGCTGTTCCAAGATCTGCTTTTATCCCATTTTATGAATTCGAGCCAGAGATTAATGGAGATTATTGGTCGTGACATTATGTACTAACTGTAAGACTAATCTGCATTCACACCACCAGCAGCTGACACAGTCCTGCTTCTCTGTCTGATGGCTGATTTTAGCCAGCTGTTTACAAACTGCAGTGTTGCAGCAGTATTGTACTGTAGGAGATACATGTAGTCGTGATTTTAGAAAGGAGGTAAGCGTGATATACAAAACACCAACGTTTCTGCAATCATACAAAGAAAATGGTGACTTGTTTGTCAAGTTTCCCTTACTGTGAATGCATTTAGCCTTGGTTGATAAAAGAAGGTGGAAAGAGCCTGGCTGTCATGCATATCTCAAAATGCATATTTATAATCATATCTTTCTATCTTTTCTCTAACTATTGTACCTACAAAATTATTTTTAAAACCTGCCAAAGATACTGAAATTGTCATTACTGGTAATAAAAAATGTCAATACTGTCAGGAGATAGAAACATGTTTTAAATGCACATTGCACATTATGCATAGTTTGCCATCGATGTCAGATGTGTAGAATTTCTCTAATCAGGTTTAAACTAAGAAAATAAAACTGCCCCCTCAGCCTCCCCATTTCTTTTCACTATCTCCACTGATATGCCATTTTGATGGCTGTTTCTTCCCAAACTTCATCTAACAAATATTTTCAATACTTTGAAAACCTGAGTGAAGCTGTTACATGGAGCCTGATTAATTTGATGTAAAATTACAAGCCTTAAATCTTGTAGCATTGCAGACTTGTTTTCATAGTTCTTACCCAACTGAACTTATGGTAAGGCCATTATTCTCCAAGAGCTCCATGATACAATTCTGTGTTACAGCATGGAAACTTATGATCATCCAAACTATTGCTTTGGTGTGTGTGAAATCAAAGGGCATGTTAAACAGACTTTCAACACGGTGGAAAATATCTGTCACAGTAGAGTGGGTCAACCTCTCATGTAGAACTAAACTCATATTAAACTACTCATAATGGCTGGTGGTACTTAAGTTGTATGCAGCAGCACATTAGAGCAAAATTAGGAGGTGATAACAACTTAGTGTTATGTCATGTCCAGAGCTTTCATTAACAACACTGTATTTCATTAAAGTGAGTCATTTTTCATCAGAAGTGCATCGTTTTGTTGTGATAAGCATATGTACAATATAATCCATGGTTTTTGTCTTTCTTTAGTCTATCAAAACACAACTTTGTTTTCACTCTCTTTTTTTTCTGTGTGCTTTTGGAGTAATCTCCATGCACACAGTTGCTATTGGTGGAATTCTTGCTCAATATGAACTTTGGAGCAATACAAAGTTGTAATGAGAATGGAAGAAAAAAAATCCTCAAAATATAATCTAATTTCAGGGCCTTTTTAAAACATAAAAAGACATAATGAATCTCCTTCTTTCTTTGCTTAATTTTTTGCTTAATTTTTTTTAAAATATGGACGCAGGCAAGATTATTATGGAACCATGTCACCCTCCCAATGACCTTATCTGTGATGTTATGACATTCTGAATATTTTCATCAGAAGTCTGCTACCGTAAAAGGACAGACAAGCTGCATAGACCTTCATCGAGGAGGAAGTTTTGTGTAACTAATCACCTCAATAATGGCTGAATTCCATTTAAGTGAGCACATCCCCTGATATTGCACATGCTGGCTTGTAGCTCATGGAACATCAGAACAAACCATTGCTACCTTTGCTTGTCTGTGTTCGTCAAGTTAATGTGTACTTATTGAGAAAGGTCCACTGTCACAATAGCCAAACTCAAAACTGATATTTCATCAGGCAATGTGGGAGGAATGCCAGTGAGCTGCACATAGTGATTACTAATAGTAGACAAGAATTGCAGGCATTTGATTTGCAATAAGTTGGCAAGTCTAGTTAGTTCTCTGTTTAAACACAAACCCTCTCTTGCGTTTCAAGTAGAGATACAACCCACTATTCTTTCAGCCCTTTTATACTTATCAATATATACTCTAAACAAACCACTGGTGACCTAAATAGATGGACTATGACATGGATAAACTACACACGTGACTATTTTACGTTACATTATTATTTATTTTACACTATTTTGCATTAGTTGTCATAAAGATGAGTTGTCTGTCCTGATTATGTTGCTAAAGGCTAACAATCTTTAAAGTACAGAGGGTTTGATGCAAAATTCACTCTATGGTTACACTTTACTCTAGCAGCAGGCAGCTGTTTTTACTGAAAAAGGTTCAATAAACAGAATGTACACTACCTACCCAGCAGCAAGCAACATACAGACATTAGCAACCAGCTAGTGACTGAAGCACCATTGCTAGCTAACTTAAAGCCCAAATACCATGTTTTTGATAGCACTCAGTAGAAACCAAGACAAACATACAAGGAAAATGAATATTGGACTTAGATTTATAAGGTGGTCAGAAACACGTCTCCAAGTAAATGCTAATTTTGCTACATGTTAGCTGGGTGTATAAGGCAACTGTTTGCTAACACATATCTGAAAGTGCTAAGTCTACAGCAGCTGGACTTGCTTTAGATTATTGAGGATGCTTTGTCATCCAAAAAAAGCTTCAGACCTGACTAACATATGACCCGGAAGTGTGAGAATTTTTTTTACAGAGATACTGTTTGCTAACATATAAGTAATAACAATTCTGTAAACAGATAATAAGTCCTGTTTACCTGTTTGTTAGCTCATTTTTACTTTGTGTTTGTTATAGTATTTGTTTATCTATCACTCCCTCTATTTATAGTTGAGGTGCATCAGTATAGGCCTACTGGCTTTTATGTTAGCTAGCACAATCTTACATTATCCTGTAACTAAAGACAAACACATTAGCCTTGGACAAATCTCTTTACTAATGATGACTGACTGTCAATTTAAGTTACAATTTGTCCCATTTGTGAAGATTTTTATATGCCAAAGATGTCATAAGTTTGTTTTTAACCACATTCAAAAATCAGTTAAATGAAACAATGGAGTTGAGTTATTATAACAGCAGGCAACATTCTTTAGCATACTGTTATAAGCTACTTGTTTGTTATTAGCTATGCTACACTGATTAAATAGTGTTTTTTCAAGCAAATATTTCAGTAAGAACTACACTGAGCTTTCAATGGTATGTTTGCATTAAAGCCAAGAAATGTATTCATGTTGGATAATGCCAGCCAAGCATTTTGACTCAGAGGTTTGTGTGTTATGACAGTGAAAGACATCTTAGCTTACTCTATAACTCTGTAGACTAGATCCTCTTAAGGATCAACACCATGTCTTTAACCTGATTATTGCAGGCCTGTATTAACTATACAGCAGCAGTAGTAGATGCTGCACACATAGCTTAGCACAATGGGACTGCACAGCATCTGCACTTGCCTGTGTATTTGTTTACATACAAAAAAAGTAGGAAAATCCCTTTCTACAGCAATTATACCATAATATCAAACGTCCAGTTAAGAAAATATGATCCGGAAAATGTCAAAATTTTAAGCTGAATATTGTGTATGAAGGCTCGACTGATGCAATTTGAAAGAACTGCTTAGTGTAAAGCAACTCGAAGTAAACCCTGGGAACACCAAACTTGTAGCAAAGCAGGAATTTAAACATCCTCATTCCTGTATCAGTCATCTAACCTATACAAACATGCATCATTCTTAAGGGCTTTACAGTGCTTTACAGATTAAATGAATCAACTTCCTTGGTAGCGAAATAGACAACATATTAGTTAACGCAATAGTACTACCATGCAAATCTGTGGCAATCATGTCTCTGCAAAGAAGGAATTAATTTCTCTGCGATGCTTCTTTAATCTCATAACTGTTATTTTTGTTGTAAATTTAATCCATGATATACATTCTTTCACAACAGCCTATGCTCTATCTTACCAAGCAAAGTGGATACATGGAATTAGTGATAACAAAATAAACCTTGAAGTTTCGGCATTTTATTGTGTCGGAGTGAACGTGCTGGAAACTCATAAAACCTGAATCAGACAGCTTTAGCATAACAATAAACTGTGACACAGGCGGAATTTATATATTCTATGGAAACGATTGTGCGCATAGTTTAGCGGGATGGGATTAGAGCAACCTACATGTCAACAATTCACTGCTTTCCCTCACCGTCTTCATTTAGGAGCCAGATGATGTTGAATGTAGTCAGCCTTGTGCAGTGAATGTTGAGGATTTATTAGAATAATCTGTAGAATATTAAAGGACAGTTTCTCCAGAGCTCAAATGTTTCATGCAGACGCACACACACACACACACACACACACACACACACACACACACACACACAGACATCAGGACACACTGATAATGGCAGAAAGAGAATGCAGACCAGCCTTAAAATAGCATCTTTCTTCTCTGAGAAATGTTCCTCATTCAGCTTTTCTCCTGGTTAACCTTGAGCTTGGCACATTTCAGTGTGTAGCAGAGGGTGTCTCAGCATAAAGTGTCAGCACCACACAGAGAGGATAATAAGGAGGTCTGCACTAACTTTTGTTGAGCTTCACAAGTGAGCCTGTACCTTCCTCTGACTGTAATTACCACTAATGTATCACGTGACAGGAGATTGCTGCAAATATCTGCCCCAGTCATTTTTTACATTTATGCAGATGGTAAATACTTTGCTGTCATTCATTCCATTCAGTCAGGTTCTTATTAAATTCATATTTTCATGTGCACTTTTTATTAACTATTTGATTTAAAAATCCAGTCACCCCATCAGACAGACTTAATATTGTACAGTAAATAGAGTGTATATGATTTGATTTATTTGGTGTAGTTACCATCTTCTCCAATCAGCTGTGTTTGTAAGTGACAGTATGAAGATACCTCATATGGATGTTTTTTGCTGCAGGTCTCTCAAACAGTGAGTCAGCACTTCATGTCATAGACGACATTCACCACAGTCATGCCTCCCTCTAGTGGTAATAAAGAGACTCCCAACTCAATATTTACCTATTAATTCACAACATATTCCAATTTTTATCTCCAAAGTCAGAGAAATCACACCAATTATATCAGTTTTTCAAAGGAGTTGCAGATTAAACAATTCTGATTGCAGTTAATCGCTTTACCAAGGTTACTGTATGAAGATAGTGGCAACTGTAAATTGGCCTCTATTTCACCATCTGGTGGACAACTGATATTAAAACACAGTTTTGGGGTAAATCACCCATAAATAAATACAGTACCCCTCTTACCCAACAGATGGCTTCCTTAGCTTTTTTTAATCACTTAGTATATTCTACACTCATCAAATTCCAAAATTTATAGAAACAAACTGTGTATTTGAATCAGATCAGATGCATTAAAGTATAAGAATGTCAGGTGTTAATTAAAATGTGTGATTAAAACAAAAATATGAGGAAAAAAATAGGCAAAAATCTGCATTATAAATACTTTAAAGTGTGTGTAAATTAATTAAAAGTTGTGCCTGAATTTTTAATTACTTTGAATGATTTCAAGGACTTTCGGAGAAACTTAATAATGTTCTTCAAACAAGAACATCAAACTTTTACTGTTGATCCCATGTACAAGAAAGAAGAAAATGTCGTGTGGTAGTTTTGCTGAACTGACCCTTTAAAACTCCCTTGAGGTAGTGACTTGCAGTAACAGTGTCATCTTTCACAGACAATAAAGCAACCGTATAGAACATAATCAGTCTAGAGGATGTGGAGTTGCACATATATGGACCTGCCTGTCCCAGTGAGAGTGCAGAACACTGCAGAGTTAAATTGTATTTAAAGTTTATTGATCATATCAATTCCATTGAAAGAGATGAACAATACAGCTGATTTTTAAAGGGAGCTCAGGAAGGCTCAGAACTTTAAGGTAACAAATCACACAATAATGTGATTTCTTTGCTGGGGTCTGTACCAATGTACCTCATGTCTGGTGAATGATTTGTAGGCTGGGACATGAGGCACCACAATGCTTTATTAATGATGATATGTTGTGATCTGTTGTGACAGGTGTGTGACACGTTTCACCTGTAACAAAACATGGCAGCTCCAGCAAATTGTATATTGCACTTGGCCATTTTAACATTTCAAAAATATTTTGATTAATTGTTCAGCACTGGCATTCACCCTGTACAACAGACAGTAATAAAGGGAAACCTTCATTTAGAAAAATAATAACTCCTAATTTAGCCATTTGTGTGTCAAAATTACAAAAAAAACAAACAAAAAACTAACCAACCAACAACAAATCAAGCCGTTGGCTTCAGTCAGGATGCAGAGTGCAGTGCAACAGCACAGTCGTACTTCCACAAGCTCAGGTAGCTGGCCTGTCTGGACCAGCTGCTGGTAGCTGTGTTTGATGGGAGGCTGCTGCAGTTATTCTGAGCTTCAGAAAGAGTGACAGACAGAGCCTGGAGAAAGAAACACAGACGGGCAAAGTGACAGAGAGCAGAAGCAGTAGTTTGGGTTTCAGAGCAGAGTCCCCACAGACTGTCTGGGTCACTGCAGACAGAGTGGTCACAGAGGATTGTGTCTGCTCTCCTCTGGCCTTAAAACAGAGACGAGGAGGAAACCTACAGAAGTGTCACACGATCAAAGATGTAAAAATGGCCCAGAGGTATTGATGAGTATGCTGTCTATTATTATCCTTGTTGTTATTGTTATGCTAGTGGCAGTAGGAGTCAGAGTTAGCATGTCTACATCTGTATGTTTAAACTGCTGTTACTTCCCTTTACCTCAATGGTTCCCATTCTTTTTGGCTTGTAGCCATTTAAACAAGGCTATTTCATTTCTGTTTAATATAATAATACACTAACCATCGTAGTGATGTAGAGATAACAGTCAGTAAATCACACTAAAAAGAGTAAAAATTAGAAAAAGGAAAAAGGAAATGTAATTTTGTCCGGCGTACTTCGTTCTTTTGCTTTTCCGTTCTGTTATTCATCTTGTACTCCCTCAGATTTAATTTACATCCCACTGCTTTGGCCCCAGCGCTCAGCCTGGAGACCTTTGCAGTAGATTGTGCAGGTTAGCATTCTGGCCTGACAATGACCAAACAGCTCCTCCTTGTGGAAAATCTTCAGCTTCCAAATTTGAATGTGAGTTTTAGAAAGTTTTATGATGGGATTCAATAGTAAAAAATGCCTTCACCTTTGCAGTACTATCACATTAAAGTCACTGGAATCAGATCTTATCTTCATTTAAGGTTCACCGACTGAGTGTTTATAACAACTGAACAATAGTGAAAAATGGATTAAATAACAGTTTATCAATCTGATAAGATAAAGTTAAATTAAAAGCACCAGAACTTCAACCCCCCTAAAAACCCAGAGATTTCCCATTAACAGTATTTCAGACAATTTTTTTAAAAAAAGCTTGTGTAACATTTTCAGTATTATTTTCGTTAACAAAAACATTTGCAGCTTTAAATGAAAGCAAAGCATTTTATTAGATGCTGTATTCATCATTGAAATACAATAAGCACTACATTCTGTTCTCCCAGAACAGTGCATACAGAGATGTGTGAATGAATTGTGTTACAAAACAGATGTATGATCGAACCTTAAACTGAACCGATGTCTGTCGCAGGAAACGTCCCACAAATTATCTTGAGTTTGCAGTGTTCTTTAGGAATGCTAGCACGTTATATCCAAGCTGATGTATGAAAAGAGTACATCCAAGGAACAAACATATGCATATGAAATAACATAGAAAATATACATCAGTTCACAAATAATTTAGGACACGGTGATAGTCATAGAGAGGCGCAAGGAAGATGTTTGAAATTCTTTCAAGAAGTGAAATCATCCTACGAACAGTGGAGATGCAACACCTTAGCTGCATACTGGTGATGTTCAGACACTGGTTCTCTTTATCAGGAAAAAACTGGCAAATTTACACTGCTGTAGTAGAAATTACAAATCAATACACATCAAGGAAATCTGGGATTATTCAGGTCATGCTTCTCTGCTGTCAAGCCGCATTAGACCGCCTTGAAATCTGAGACCTTTTCTGATTATTTCTATAAATTAAAGCTGGTTTAAAACACTTAAATATCTACACTTTCTACTCTCCTTCTCCTGCTTTTACTGTTAGTGATGAAATGAACAGAATAGGCTCAGCCCATTAAAGCAAATTGTATAGACTGGTATCAATTTGCTTGAGACAATACATTTATATTTATAAGAATTAGCGAAAAAAAATCCATTTTTTTTAGTGAGTATTGCTTTTTGTTTTCATAGAAACAACTCTTGAGCAAAGCAGTGATCAAAGATTCAGTTGAATGTGCATCTGTATTGTAAATTAAGGTAGAATTTAAATTGACTAGAAATTAATAAAAGCAAAACACTTTGATTTTTCCACTATGGATGTGATCTTTATGTAGAAACCATCATGTAATAGCAAATACCAAAATATACAACATTTCCACCAATTTTCTAATATCACAGTGGTTTTTTTTTTTTTGAAGATCTTGGCAAAATTTTGGTCCCACACAAAAGTAAAGGCACACATTTTAAAAACAACAACATTGAATTAAAATTCTCAGAATTACTCAGTAATTCTGTGTATTTACTCCTTTTTTTTGGAGTATTTTTTCTTATTGAATAATTGGACACAGATTGAAGTAAAGTTACAGTAACAATATTATCCAGACAATCTAAAGCCAGACAGATTCTAATTAACTACATTATTTATTACAGTTACTTTTCTTCCTATTATTTGTGGCACAGAAAAAGATGGTTTGCCCAAATAGGTTCAACAACACAGAAAGAAATGTTTTTGAGACAGAAGAAAATGCCAATCAATGACAACCAGAAACACTTCATCTCATTTACATTATAGGATCTGAATCCACCGTCAGTGTGGAGAAACAGAAGCGTGCTGCACCCACATGAGTACATGTGATCAGCATGCCAGCACACACACTCACACTTACACACTCACATATATTACACTGGAGAGCATTGGCAAAAAAAAAAGTGCACACGAAATATACAAAGCCAGGACACACTGAAATAGCAATCGGTCATCTTCATTCATGCTTTCCACTCCAAAATGCACTTGAGTGACTTTCCCCCCCCCGACTGCTTTTTACACGCAAACAGAGCCAGTCGAAGTCACTCTGCAGGAGACATGCTGAATGTGTAAAGCAAAGTTAATATGGGGAAATACAAGTGCATCGATAGTGGGGATGAAATGAGGGAGGCTAATCATTTAGCCTCACCTAGCTCAAGGTCTACACATTATTAGGTTAGATTATAATTTGCAGCTGCTGGCTACGAAAGGCAGGAGTCACAATAACTTCCTGCTACTTCTGTGCCGGCAAAGTTCTCAAAAAACCTACACTTTCTCCTTCATCCCGCCTTATTCTCGTTAATAATCTAGACCTGATAACATGTAGACCTTGACCTGTAAAATGGAGCTTGCCTTGGCTCAGTCTACCATTAAGGGTTTCCCTGGAAGGTTCCTTGGGCAGCGGAGGATGCTGCACCAGCAGCTGCTGTTTGGAAGGATTTATTGGTGAAGATGCCCTGTGAGAATTCCTGCTGGGCCTTCTGGAAACTGGCCCCGGTCCTGCGGTACATGCTGTGGACCTGAGGAGAAAGAGATTGTGATTGACTGCTTGCAACGGTGAGGAACAGAGACGTAAACAGCTGTTGCTCACCTCCTTGCTCACATTTTTAGCCATGCTAGCAGAACGGCTTATGGATGCACCACTTTGATCCAGACTGAGAAGTCTCAACAACTACAGTGAAATTCATGTCCCTCTGAGGATGATTTATTTAAATTTAGAAAAAAGAAAGCTCTACAGCCACAGAGATTTGTCTAAGTTGCAATTCGAACCACTGATGAAGGCCTATGAGTTATTAAATACCTAGAACATGGTTTGATTAACAGCATGAATGAAAATAGCCAATTAATACAATAAAAACAAATTTTAGCTTTAGCAGTTATTAAATATTTTTAAACAAGCATAGACACTCAGTGACCGTCAGTGGTCAGTCTCCCTGTGCTAGAGTCCTACACAGATTTTAATGCAAATACCAATTTTGGAGTCGACAATTCCAAAATTGTATGTTGATTTCCACTCACAAGTAAAAGTACATATTAATCAAGGTAAAAATATACTATTCCACAAACTGAAATAGAAAATATTAAAGGTCAGGTTCATTATTATTTGTTTCAGGGGGATTTAATATCATTCTTTAGCTTCCCAGTAGCATTCTGTATTCATTCTAAGCCATCGAATTTTGATCGAAGGATGTATGTTTTAGCATCAAAATGCTATTTTCCAAAGCCCTTTTGAAAACTTGACTTTGGTTTCTGCATGTTGACTTTGCTACACATAAATGCCCTGGGTTGAGGGAGTGGAGGGCATCAGCGTTGTAACCTACGTCACAGCTTTAAGCTAACAGCTGAGTTGCCATTTAAAACCCCCCCAAAAAGAACGTTGATGGAGGCGCCCTTTAAGAAAACTGAATAAAGTCTCACCATCTTGAGCAGGACGACAGACAGCACAGCGCAGATGGTGAAGAGGATGGCCACAATAATCATGATGGCTCCCACTGCCTTGTTGTGGCCAATGACAGTGAAGGCTGCGATCCAACCACTGGAGTCAACAAACATTAAGTTTCAGCTGATCTTATAAACAACATAAATGACACAGTATTAAACACTTGCACACATACACAGTACATGAGAGTTGGGTTACATTAGGGGGGAGAAGAATGTGTTACAGAAGCAACAGAAAAGGTTGAGAAGATATAAGAAGAAGCAGAATAAAGGTTGCTAATTAAAATAAAATAACAGCATCGTAGTTGTATGACTCTGCAACAATTTAAGTTTCAGTTTACATCCATGGTGGTCCAGACTCATGTAACACACAGTACACAGTGAATACTTTGAAGGAATTTAATGAAAAGGTAATAATTGGGTTGTTTTTGGTGAAATGGAAGTTATCATATCAATATCAGATTATCAATATATTGACATGTATGATTCCAGTGAATAGTTTCCAGTAAGACATGCTGTCTTCACTTAGAAAATATTTTTGCAGAGGAGCACAGAGGACTGGTAGAGAGCTTCATCACATGATGCAACGACAATCACCTGAAGCTCAATATTAGCAAAACCGATGAGCTTGTGTTGGACTACAATGCTTCAAATATGGATGTTGCCACAAAGACGCTACAAACTCTTTAAACGTGGATGCTTCACACACACATGTTTAACCCGGCAGCACAGAAGATCTACACAATCAGCACAGTTTCAAGGTGGACACCCAAGATTAGCGTCACCAATTCAGTATCCGACCAAATGTGAAATCACAATCTCCCCTTCTGTTCCTGAGTTATGGCGCTGACTAATGGCCAGAAAAGAGTTTTTACAAAACACAGGGAAGTTGACCTTTGACCTTTTGAATATAAATGTTGCCACTTCATCACTTTTTGCTATTAGACATTTGCGTGAAATTTGTCATCATTAGACTTTTGACTAGTCCAAGTGGACGTTGGTGCTTAATTTGAAGAAATTCCCTCAAAGTGTCCTTGAGATATCTTGTCACAACAACGGGACATACGGCCGATATACTGACAAGCCGAAAACATAATGCATCTGGCCACGACTACCGCTGGTGCAGAGGCATAAAAACTTAGACTTTTGACTTTAATTGGTTATTCATGTCACTCAATAAAAAAATAATGAAAGTTGTATTATTAGAATATGAATACATGCTCTAGAAGATCAAAAAAAGACATGTAAACGTGTGGGTGAATTTTCATACTAATATCCAAGAAGTGGCTTTGTTGTTTTCAGAATATGTAAAATCTGCTGAATTCTGCAGGTTTGTGATTTGCATCTCATCTGTGAAGGAAGAGCTCAAAACAATAATGGGTGTCCTTGACTGTGTCTGTTTTTAATATTATGTAAAGTGCCATGATTTTAACATGAAATGGAAAAGGGGAAGCGAAGAGCCGCTTGGAAAAGGGTCATTTTGTAAAGTGCCATTTTGAAATCAAAGGGCTTTTTCCAGCTTAAACAGTTTATTTAAAATGCACATCACCCAAAGTCTCATCTGGCACACATCTATGAGCCTTCACATGTAAAATGTACGTATACAGGCAGAATCCTCAAAATATAATCAGAATTTTGATCATTTAAAAAATCATTTACATGTTTAACCAGCCAGTGAAGCTAGGAGGGTCCAGATCATAGTAAAAAGACGGGTTTGAAAATCAAAACAGAGTCTGCATCCTAAATTTGCATGAGGAGTTTATTCCAAAGAAGGGGAGCTCGATGAGCACAGACTCTTCCTCTAAGAGATTTTTTGGTAAATCTTAGGAAAGTTAAATAAGCAGCATCAAGAGGATATAAAGGACGTGATGGAGTTGACAGTAATAATACAGGTGATGTGGGAAGGGGCCCATCCATTTTATAAGTTGGACAGAGGATTTTGAAATCAGGAAGAATAACTTGAAAACCAAGTAGTTCAAAATGAGTCAGCACAGGTGAGTCATAAGAAGAGCGTGAACATAGGTTGGTCCTTCCAAAGTCCAACAGCCTGAAGGCAGGAGCTGTGTCACCTCCTGCTTTTAAAACAGACCTCTGAACTGATAATCTGACTCATTCTGGCTTGTTTCATTCTCCTCGGTGTCGTCGTTTATAATAGGGATGTGTAAGTATCAAATCTTATCTACAATTACTGTGATGGAGCAAAGGATTGTGCCACAGTTATATTGGGCTCTTACAATCCAGCAGCACCACCTGCTCGTCTGCACATCGGCTCTGCATTACTACCCGCTGATACCACAAGCAGAGCCGAAGCTGACCCCTCAGGAAGAACATAATGTGTGTCATCTTGTTGTATGGAGTTGCCTTGCTGTCATTCATGTAAAATTCATGCTCAGTCTCTCACTGAACACAACAACTCAGCACCCACAAACCAGCTGCCTTTAAAATGGTGACAATCATGATATTGGTTATTCTGGCTTTATTGTTACCACCAGTATTCACCACAGTATAATAATGTGTAACTAGTATAATTTATAACTCAAAACACCTGTTTATGAGGACAAAGCAGGAAAAAGGGTGAGTGTTGGCAAAACGTAGCAGACAGTAAGCAGCAGAAACTTACAGAGTTACCAGCAGACAGAGAGGCAGCAGGCTAGAGGCCAAAGGATGAAAAGTCTGTCAGAAGAGATGAAAGAATGCAGAAAATGAGAAAAGAGGGAGGACAGCAGCTTCTTGGCCAGCTGATTGGCTGTACTTCTGAGACTAAGGGCAAGGAACCACAAGTAAACAGAAGTCTCCTTTAAATGAGTCACCAATAAATCCAGATAACTTGTGTAATCAGTAAATTAAAATATTCAAAGTAGTGAACATGTGAGCATAATGC